>VWZO01010901.1:66635-106836 GCA_013396975.1 Bucco capensis
CCCCAAATACTGTAGAAAATATATTTTGGGGATCTGGAAAATCATCTTCATAATGAGCCATTTTATCTTTCTTTATGGATTTTCTGTTAGACAGCAAGCATCCTTGTGCAAGTAGGCCTCTGCTGTAATGTTTTGTCATGCACCATGATCATGTATTTTCAGTGACCTAATATTGAGAAAGAGTAGCAACTGACCTAGAAAAAAAATTAAAAATTAGTTCTATATGATAGAAAACATTTCACTTATATGCTCTGCAAAAATGTGTTGCAATATTCCCCAAATGGCAGCTGTCCCTTTAGACAGACAGGCCCTCTAAAGAGGGAAAGACAGAGCATAGCCATAGCCACAAAAAAGATATTTGATCAAGTCACATACCAAGGAATACCTTTGCTGTTCAATCAGATTCAAATCTTTTTAAATAATATGACAGAATTTTTGCCTCATGTTGATGCAAATAGGCAGTGTTTCAGATATCTCTACTGAGAATATAATTTTAAAACTAGGCAAGCAAACAAACAAACAAAAAGCCTCTTGAATAGCTCTAGTTTTTCTAGAATTTGCCAAGGCTGCTTACTGCTAGGCTACTCTCCCTGGAGCACTGTTTTCTTGGACAGAGAGTCTAAGCCCCCCGGTTTCTTCAAGCCTTCTGCCTTGTAAGCATTATGCCCATAGAATGGACAACAATACATAATTATTTGAAACGTCAGAACAAACCAAAACAATTCACATTTTGAGTATCAGGTGTCAGCTTCTCATACAAACTGTTTGCAACTAACCCTTACAACAGAAAAGTCAGAGAAAAAGTATTTTTAAAACTTAACAACGACAGGAATTTTCTTTAATTCATTCAGTTTTGTATGGAGGCTTCATATCATTTCAGAACAGTTAAGAAAGACACACTATGAAAAGGAAGGGTTCCTCAAAATAGTAACTCCTCCATTAGATTCTTTTATCCACACCATTTTATGGAGATATCTGTTGATTTTTCTGCTTAAATTTATTTTTAAACTTCTAAGAAGAATGATTAGAAGCATTAGGGGTCTAATAATCTAATACTTTTACTAAAGAGACTCCTGTAACTCTAATAATTTGCGGAGGAGTATTAGAGGTCAAGATAGACTGAGTTATATTTTCCTTATGTATCTTTAGCAATGTTGCTTTTAAGGTTTGAGTCAACAATAAGCAAGATGGCCCATTAATGGACAGGGACCTATTTCTGAGTCCTCTTTAACCAGGTACATACAGAAACACTATAATGTACAAGAAAAAATCAATATATTGTCCTAGTTTCCAATACCTATACCAGCAGGTATTCACGGTATTTCCCTTCATGGGACTCAAGTACTGAAGGAAGGATTTGAGTCAGTGTGTAACATTCATCCCAGATCTACATTCCCCTGTTGTCTTATACATGGGGTTGAATAAGAAACAGAGTAAATTAGAAAGAAAAATAAAGATCAAGAATTTAAGTCAAGAGTGTAAGACATACATTTCAGGCTGATATTGGAGTGACATGTTTGCTTTCATCTCTGTATAAGCTGCTCAGGAGCTGTGGCAAGTCACTGAGAAAGCCTTCAATATCAACTTCACCAGTTCTCCCTCCATTGTAAATATGTCTTTTAGTCCTGCTGTCACCATGTTTTAAATTAACCCTGAACTGATATGAACAGAGTTGCACATGTACCAATGTTTTCCATTTTTCTTCCTGCTGTAGAATAAATTTAAAAATATTTTAAAACATTTGCTCTTCTAATAGTTCTTTCATTTCTGATCATTCAACATCACATAAACCTGACTACCAGTATTTGCACAATGTTTGAGTCTTAGTGCCCATTAGACTGAAAGGAACCCCAGTTTGTATTACATAGAGTACAGAAAGCAAAGTCCATGCCAGATCATGCTCCTAAAGTTTTCCTTCCTGATCTTCCTACCCACATCTCTCCAGTCTCAGGCGGATGTGTTCTTACAGACCAATCCCACCACGTCTGCCTCTTCCCCTGCAGCGGTGCTTTGCCTTTCGAGCTGGTTGCCATGAGGCTGCCTCCAGCCTGTCGGAAGGTGGCACCATGGAGATATAATTGACAGCCATGTCCCCAGGCGGCTCTCTGTGCTCCTCTTGCTCATGATTGGCACCAAAGCAAAACCTGGATTAGGTGTTATTTTTCCAGTGGAATCATAAAACACTAATGCTGGCTGCTAGTTGGATATGTTATGACTATGTCATAACAAAACAAAAGGAAGAAAACGTCGTCACTACTTTCCAGTACTGGGTGGCCAAGATGGGTGACATTATGCTTCACCTTGTTGAGAATAGAAGTTGTAAAGATTCATATTCTAGGTAGGTAAAAAAGCATACAGAAGGCAGAAACCATGTCAGGTTTCTTAGAGCAATCATAAAAAACAGTTCAAGTACATACAGATAAAATTAGAAATGCCTGTGTGAGATACCTACTGAGGGATATGAGTAATATCTCATTATACTTTCTGTAACTGTATCAGTGCTAAACAGATGATCAGAAAAGTTTTGGTCTGCTTATTGAAGAATAATTACTGGTATGGACAAATGAGACTAAGAACATCAGCATGTTTAATTTCTTTTTTTCTTCATTTTTCACAATTGAAAGTCAATGACTAACAGATCCGAGACAAAGACTAAAACAGGTTACTAGAGAAGGTTAAGGAATATATTTGATTGTTTTCAGATCAGCTAGGTCAAAAAAGATTCACAGTAGAATACTCTGGGTCAGACACTTGCCACGAGGAGATTTACTATTATTTTTGAGAACCCACAGAAGTGAGGGAGATGCCAGAAGATTTGAAAAAGACAAACTCTTGGTTTAATTTGTGAAGGGAGAAGAAGGTTAGCAGGAAATAACAGATTTACCTTTACTTCTGTTTTCAGAACAAAAAAAGGAAATGCTGTGTCTCAATAGTTAATTTAGTAGGTAGAATGATGAGATGTGCTGAGAAGAGGTCTGCAGTAGCATCTCTTGGACATCTTAGTATTCAGTATTTTTATGAGAGATCTCAAGATGGACTGGAGAGTCTGCAAACTTAATAAGCCCACAATACAAAACTGGGAATGACTGCAAGCATGGAGAAATGCAGGTTTAGTTTACAAATGATTTTGACAAAATGGAGGAATGCCTAGAAAAAAGACTGGGTGCAGTTCAGTCAGAACAAATGCAAATATTTATACTAATATTGTAGTAAATCACAAATTGAATTATGTGTCCACAATATAATATCATCATGAAAATGATAAATCATAAAACTATAACTACGAGGAAAAATGAATTGAACCTTTTGAGAGATGAGGCATATTTGACAATGATTGAAATTGGGTTGCAATGGAAATCTTTCAATTGAAAATGTGGAAGCATATTTTATTGTGAAAAAAGTAAATAACAAGTGAAAATAAGAAAGAAAATAGACCAAAATAGGATAAATGTATGATACCAATTGTTTCCTTAAGGGAATTTAACCAATTGCAATTTCACTCTCATGCTGTATATCAGAGGTTAATATCTGAGTAAAGAGAGTTAAATTGGCTTTTTATTATTGAATTATAATCACTTGAGCAATTATAAAAACAGGTGTTGCTGATTGAAACCAATTATTCCTTCACCTGATCACTATACAGCTGATAAGAACTCAAGATTGCTACACAAGTACTCTCTCACTTGTACTGAAGCCTTCTTGAAAGGCATTTATTAAGCCAAGATGCTCTGGAAAGAAACTCCACTGAAGGACAAGGGCAAAGATTAAAATCTTCTAAGAAAGAGTGTGCAGGCTGTGGTGTCTGCAGATCTTGATTTGATCATTAAGTAGCCTTGATACTTAGTTGACTGTTGAAAAGAAGTGTTTTCAAAATGTCTACAGGAATATTCTCAGGCTTCTAGACCTATCACTTAATCTTAAATCTTTTCATCTATGAAGTTTGCAAGAGTACAACATAACAGTATGTTTAATGGCTCAGCTGAACAGAAGTTAAAGTAGCAGATAGTATGTATTTGTTTTAGCCTTAGCAATAAGACGACTGGAAAATCACTAGGGGGTACAGAGGCAGCAGAAATATTTTCCACAAGCAGCTGGAAAATAAGCTTACCTGCAAACCCAGTGCATCTACAGCTGCTGCCCTAAATGGAATACCAGTACTTTGTATGAAGTAGCAGGAGTTATCTGAATACTTTAAAGGGATCAATATAATTCTGTATTGGTGAAAATAAGGAAAATGTCTACTCTGAGATGTTTTATCTGCTATGTAATGGATGCTCATCCTGATTTTCCCTTCACCAGAAGCTTCCCTGAACTTTTTTCTAAACAGGAATAAATTGAGACTTCAATCCTTAATAAGTTGGCTACACAATAGGGTGCATTAGTGCCCATTATAGTTTTAACCTGGATTTTTAATCATTCTTTTTCATTGATAATCTATCCAATACAGAGTTTCATGTATTTATGTCACCATCATACCTCACGTTTGGCACCATTCACTCAACACACTGTATATTCTGAGTAAACTTATTTTTATATACTTCTGTGGAAGACTGGTTTCTTTATTAATGTGGAAATCCAGTGCCTTTGATTGCACAAATGGAAATGGAAGTCACCAGTTTGATTACTTTTGTTGTGAAGCTGAGATAAATACAGCATTTGGAAGTACATTCTTTAGCAACTAAAATATAAATCTAGTTTTCACTCTGGCAAAATTTTCCATATTTAATGATCTCCTTCTTCCTATTTGATCCAATTGTTTTGTAAATGGAGCAGCAATTACTTCAAATGCAAGCTGTCCCAGCTCTATCAAGCACAGAATTTATAGTAAGGTATCTACAAGTTTTTATGGGAAATCAAATGCAGAGTTAAAACATTGATGCTTTTACTGCACTGCTAAATTCTGTCTTTGCTCGCTTTTAAGTAGTATGACCTAAACATTTGCTCCAACTAAAGCTGTGATGGAGACAATACTAGGTTGGAACCCAACAAGCAGTCTTAAAACACTGTCTGCCCAGCTGTCTCAACAGGCTACTGTAAATTCCTTCCTTAGCTGATGATCTATGTTGCGCAAAGAAGATTAATGCTTATGGTACAAGACAAAATAGCCACTGCCAGAAGTGAAAGTATAAAATAGCTTTTATAGAAAAGAATATTTCCTATACTGAGAAGAATTTCTTTTAGGGCCATAGTTTGTGAAGAGATCTTCCTAGTGGGTTTCTAAACATCTAACCCCATCTATGCAAATAGGCTCCCAGGAAGATGTAGACAGCTGGACACAGGTTACAGCAGCCTCCTAGTGAATCGTTCTTAAGTCCTTAAATCAGCAGTTGATTCATTAGTTGCAAGTATTAATAGATTTATAAAAAGTAAACCTCCTAAAAGCAAAGTTGGCTGATCTTGTGGAGGGAAACAGAGAACATTTAGTAAGCAGGAAAGAAGTAAAAATTGACTGATATCAGCAAGACAATTGATGCTCTCTCATAAGAATTTTATATCATCATCAGGCAGAATGAAAACTCTTTCAGAAAATCCAAGAAAATGCATTTATAGGCTTTGAATTCAATTAGTGAAAACTATGGTTTAGATGAATCTCTTCTAAAGCATCAGTAACTTGGAAAATAATATAGACAGATCTTTCATAGCATGTGCAATTTAGAACAGTCTCCATAAGTGGTCAAGTACCATAATGAAAAAAGTGCAGACAATACCTTAGATATCTTTAAAGTTTAAGATTTTTTTCAAAATCATTGACTTCTACAAATCATTTCTGGAAATAGCTGTTGGTGTGTATGCTGTGCATGCACTAATTTGACAGTAAAAATGTGAGCTGAACTGGCATATATTTCTCTGTGATACTTGATTTAACATGCACCATCAAATAATGTTTTAAGGATAATATTACATTATTGAATGCCTATGAATTATTTCCATAGATATTCTTTAATATTTCTGTAACATTTACAAATACTTCATCCAGTCAATTGCCTATGAAACCAGAACAACACAAACACTCATCTGGAAAACAGTTTCATTGAAATATTTTTATTATTCAACAATTTCAATCTTATACCTGAAGGCTGAAAAAACATGACTGTGATATTTGTGTGGTAATAGGAAAATCTGTCTTAAAATTTTAGAAAGGAAGAATTCTAGTACTAATCTGGTTAAAAATGAAATGCTGTGTAACAAAAGATGTCTTAAGCCTGCAGAGATATGTAGTAGTTTCCAGGCCTCAATCTTTGAACCACCAGCAGTCTACAAGGCTTTGCAAGTGACCTGCTCAAACCAGCTTTTCAGGTTGGCATTTATTGCTACCACTTCCTAAAAGTTACATTTGAATTAAAAAGCCATTGTTTCATACAGATTCTATGGCGACCAAACATTACCTGAGAACATGCTAGCATGTGGAGTCCCAGTAGATGGCATATATCACCATGGTTCCACCTTGATACAGGACCCAATGCATCTGACATTGTGTAATTGACTCTTTGTCAGGTTCTGCTGCTTTGTGGTAGTTCATAAAGAAAATTGCTTCAGCAGTAATGGCTAGAAAGTTTAATAGGTCTTTTCTAGCTTAAGCTGGTGTTTTATTTTCTAATTGGACTGTAGGTAAGTTCTCCCTGTCACAGTGCACCTGTTGTGCAAAAAGAGTAAATGATAACTTGAATCAGAGGATAATTCAGGTTGGAAGGGATCCCCTGGTCAAAACAATGTCAGTCATGAGGTCAGACTGGGTGGCTCAGTGCTTTATTCAGTCGGGTGTCAAAAACCTCAAATATGACTGAAAAACTTCTCTGGACACCTGTTGTAATGCTTGACTATCCTCCCTATATTCCTTTTGAGGACTTCTTATTCCAATTTATGCCCACTGATTCTTGTCTTCCTGTCATATACCACTCTAAAGAGCCTAGATCCAACTCCTTAACATCATTCTCAGTGACAACCCTTCACACCCCATGAGTGGCATAAGAGTAATCAATGCCAGAGACTGGAGTGCTCATGGCCCAGTCTGTCACAGCCATTCCTGTGCCTGACAATGGACCTCTTTGATTCAGACCCCAGCCTGCAGACTGACCATGGCCTGATCTCAGGCCTGCTCTGCTGGTGACCAGCACCAGACTGGACCCTGGCTTGCTGCCTTATGTGTCCAACTTGCCCTCGCCAGCCCCTCTGGTGATCTGGACATCAGGAACCAACCCCAGACCTGCCCTGCTTGCCCTGCCTGGACGCTGTGGGACAGGAGCTCAGGCAGGGGCTGAAGGCTCCAGGCATGTTCTAGGGTGCCTAGAACAGTGTGTAGGGGGCAGTGGTGTGCTGGGGGCACTTGCACCTCCATGGCAGGGAGTTTGGTTGCTATGTTGAAGAATTGCTGCTGCCCAAAGCCTGTTGCAGGGGGGAATGTGAGTAGATAAGACTTTTTTTCCTCAGCCATGGGCACCAGTAAGAGCCCTTAAAGGCCATACCTGTGCCCTGCCTTGTATGTTCCTCTGATTATCTTTTCACTTTCGTTTAATATGTTTTCTGTTACTCGATAAGAGCAGAATGGAGACCAAGACATTGAAGAGGAGAAGTAACCAAACTTTTTACTTTTAATATCATTTTCTGTAGCTCTTGTTAATCAGATAGTGGAAAAAGAGCAGGGTAATTTGAAATGATGGACTGCAGATACAGGAAAAGCACATTTTCGGGATACACACTTTGTTTTTCCACTGGATTTTGTTACCAGGCTACTTCAATAGAAAGCCAAACTTAGCCATCACTATTAGAATTAGTGATGAAGATGATGTAATTTGAAATGTAAAAAGATTTCATATTTGATTGATCACTAATAGTATTGAATGTTCAGTTAAGAGATCCCTTGTAAGAAAAAAAATGACCTGTGGGAGTTTTTGTTTTCCCAAAATATTTTGGATTCCTCTACTATCTTTATATTCTCGAGAATAGATAGTTTTCATCTCTTTTTCTTTAGGAAAGTGTTTGAATTATGAAGATTTTTATTTGTAATTTTGTAATGTGTAACGTATGCATTTAGAATAAATAATACCATTACAAATGCAAAGTTTAAATCCTTTGCCAAGATTCAGTTACAATGAAACTCACCTCTTTATTTCTGACCAGAGTAGTCATGTGTTCGTTGCTCTTGGAAAATGCCAACATCCAGAAGCTTCACTGAACATGCTGTAGTACTGAAATCAGAGCTAGTTATTAGCTGCAGTCTTTTCCCCTCATAGCTTTGTCAACACAGTACAATATACACCATGATAACTTATGGTTGCTGAACATTAATTAAAAGGCATTGATATTTCTCGTGACTGTTAGACTAGATTATTTTCTTTTTTCCTTATCAATAGATTGTTTTTCCTACAGACAGGAGTATGACCATGATAGGCAAATATGATATCCTGCTTGTTAGAAATCAGTTTACATGTTAGTTATTTCTCAGCAAAGGATTTTTCAAAAAGACCATCATTTGCAAAATAGCAAACAATGCAGTACATTTACTGCACAGGAAGAAAAGGTGCAGAGCTATTTATTCTCCTGGTCTGAGTCATAGTCTAACTAAGTATGGTAGGGCTGGGCTTTATTTTTTTTTTTAAACAATCAACAATAGATTAGGGACTTGCTTAGCTATTTTTCAGTCATTAACACTATACCTGTCAAATTCTCTGTGCTTGACAAATCCAATAATTGCAGATAGCATTAGTTATGCATCTTTGGAGAATGGCCAGCATGGATTCTAATGAAATAAGCCAACCAAGCAATGAGTATTTAGGAAGTACTGCTATTCTGCCTACAGTGCCATTTATTGCTGATTAAATAATCTCTGAATCTGATTGTTCTGCAGTATTTTGCAACCTTACAGTAGCTAGATTCAAACACTTTACAAAAATAAGAATAATGTGATTTTCAGAGGGTCTAATCTTTTGAAAATGGAGTCAAGTTGTTTAAAACCAGAAGCTGATTAGCTAGCTCGTTGCAAATTGTATTAAGACAGGATTCAAGCTGTATACACAGAGTGTATTTGAAAGCATGTAAAATAAATATATTTGGGCATATGCATGTTGAAAATTAGTATATTTAGTTAGTAATATGAACAATGTTTCATGCTCATGCTTCATAGTCTTTGCTTTTTTTTATAAGGTTTCTAATTGAAGTTTTAGGTTGAGGTTTTAGCTATGTGAAAGACTATTACTCCCTATAAACCTCACTTCTATTGTATCTCTGAACCACTACAGCAACCACAGTATTCCCATTTTTCATGCAAAGTTTTACACTGCCTGTATGATCAGATCAGGTAGCTCCCCTCCTTACAATAGAAGTATGCCACAGTTGGAGCCTTTTGTGTGAAACCACCCAAGAGTGTGGCAGTGTTCTGCAGAACCTGTAGCATTCTGCCATCAGCCTGCCTTGCAGAGCTACTCTTTCAAGTGGGATGGACCCTTGCATCACAGTGGATCAGGGACAGTTATTTATGTAATTTATTTTATGTTATTTATGTAATTTAATTTAAATTACTTTTCTGGCAGGATTGTTTCATGGGGCAATTCACCTGGACTGAATTTCTCCTGAAATATGTATGTTCTAACGAGGACCTCAAACAAGCACCAAGATCTGCTATAGGGGCCTTCTTTCAAGAAATGCAGTTCTACAAATCAATATTAAGAAAATAACTGGAGGAAAATATAAGATCTCTTCCTCACTGAATAAATTAAAAAGTCAAATTGAATTTCTTCACCCAGTTTAAAAATTAGTCTTGCTGATCCAGCTAGATCCCTATAAGTCTATGGGGCCTGATGAAATTCATCCAAGGGTACTTAAAGAGCTGGCTGATGTCATCACAAGGCCTCTTTCATTGATTTTTCAATGCTTTTCAGAGTCTGTGGAGGTTCCCATTGACTGGAAGCTGACAAACGTCCCTATTTTCAAGAAGGGCAACGGGGATGACCCTGGTAACTACAGGCCTGTTAATTTTACTTCTGTACCTGGTAGAATTATGAAGAAGATTATTTGGGGAATTATTGAAAAATATCTGAAAGGCAGTGCATTGATTGGTCACAGCCAGCATGGGTTTACAAGGGGAAAGACTTGCTTAATAAACTTAATTTCCTTTTATAACAAGGTTACATACCTAGTCGACCAAGGGATGCCAGTTCATGTAATCTTTTCAGATTTCAGTAAAGCTTTTGATACTGTCTCCCACAAAATGGACAAAATTTTGTGGGCAAAATGTCCAACATGCAGCCAGGTAAGTACATCATGAGGTGGGTGAACAACTGGCTGGTGGATCGGGCTCAAAAATTTATAGTAAATAGGGTTACATTGGGTTGGCGATGGGTCACCAGTGGGGTTCCACAGAGCTGCATTTCAGGGCCAGTGCTCTTCAACATCTTCATAAACAAGTTGGATTCAGGACTGGAAGGTGTACGAAGTAAGTTTGCAGATGACACTAAATTAGGAGGAGCTGCTGACTAGCTTGAGGGCATAGAGGCACTGCAGACAGATCTTGATCAGCTGAAGGGCTGGGCAATCACTAGCCACATGGTGTTTAACAAGAGCAAGTACTGTATTTTGCATCTGGGATTGGGCATCATGGATGTACATACAGACTGAGGAATGAGAAGATAGAGAATAGCCCTGCAGAAAGTCATATGAGGGGAGATTCTGGTTAATGGCAATTCAAAGATGAGTCATGGAGTCATAGAATCATTGGTTGGAAAAGATTTCTAACGTCATTGAGTCCAAACATTAACCTATCACCACCATGTCCACTAAACCATGTCACAAAGTCATCTACACATTTTTTAAGAGTCTCCAGGGACAGTGACTCAAAAACCTCCATGAGCTGCTTCTTCCAATGCTTAACAACTCTTTTTGTGAAGAAATTTTTCTTAATATCCAATCTAAATCTCCCCTGGTGCCACACAAGACCATTTCTTCTTGTCCTATCACTAGTAATCTGGAAGAAGAGACTGACTGCCACCTTGCTACAACCTCCTTTCAGATAGTTCTAGAGGGAGATAAGGTCTCCCCTGAGCCTCCTCTTCTTCAGACCAAACAACCTAGTTTCCCTCAGCTGCTTCTCAGAAGAATTCTTCTCCACACCCTTCACCAGCCTTGTTGGACACGCTTCACAACCTCAATATCTTTCTTGTAGTGAGGGGCTCAAAACTGAACACAGTATTCGAGATGTGACCTCACCAGTGCCAAGTACATTCGAAGGATCACTTCCCTGGTCTTGCTTGCCAAATGAGTTCTAATAGAAGACAGGATGCTGTTGGCCTTCTTGGCCATCTGGGCACACTGCTGGCTCATGTTCAGTCAGCTGTAAACCAGCACCTCCAGATTCTTTTCTGTCAGACAGCTTTCCAGCCACTCCTCCCCAGGCCTATAGCATTTCATGGGGTTGTTGTGACTGAAGTTAAGACTTGGCAGCTGATCTTGTTAAATCTTATATCATTTGTCTTGGCCCATTGATCCAGCCTGTCCAGGTCCCTCTGCAGAGCCTTCCTGCTCTCAAGCAGATCAACACTTCCTACTAACTTGGTGTCATCTGCAAACTTACTGAGCACACTTGATCCCCTTGTCCAGGTCATTGATAAATATATTTAACAAAACCGTCCCCAATACTGAACCCTAAGGAGCACCACTCATGACCAGTCATCAGCTGGATTTAACTCTGTTCACAACTACTCTCTGGGCTCAGCCCTCCAGCTAGTTCCTTCCAACAGTGCTGTCTACAGCTTCCTCACAAGGGAAGTGGAAGGGCAGGAGCTGATTTCTTTTCTCTGGTGGCCAGCGACAGGAACTGAGGGAATGGCATGAGGCTGTGCCAGGAGAGCTTTAGGCTGGATATTAGGAAAAGATCCTTCACCTAGAGGGTGATGGAGCACTGAACAGACTCCCCAGGGAATTAGTCTTAGTGCCAAGCCTGAGAGAATTCAAGAGGCATCTGGATAATGCTTTTAGATACATGGTGTGACTTTTGGCCTTGTCCTGTGCAGAGACGGGAGCTGGACTCAATGATCCTTGTGGATTCTTGCTATCACTCAAACTCATGGACTACAGGGCTTAAGAAATGTCAGGTATTTTCAGCAGCATGGGTCTTAAGAGTCATAACATATATTTTACTTCAGGGGAAATACAGTCCGTGGTGTTTGTGTTACATTTAAATTTACTAAAGGTTCCTTTGGATACCAAAGAGATCTGTCATTTCAGAAGTGTCTCTTTAGGAGTAGGAACTGTGTTGAAAGGCCTGTTTTGTGCATTGGAGAAAATGTTTGGAGATTCTTGCAAATAAACTAGCACAGGATTTGATAAGACATATTGTTCAGATTTATTTTTTTTTTAATCAAATTTTAAATATACTTTAATATGCAATGACAGCATTTGAGTTTTGGTGACCTTGACTGATTTGCAAATCTTGATGCCAATGAAATGCAATCTATCCTCAGAAAATATAGCATTATTTAAAATATTTGGAAGGAATTTTACTGTAATCATTATGTAGACTCCTTCTTAACCACAACTACAACTTTCTGGGACTTCTTGTCATATTTATGGTTTTTACCAGGAGTGAGTATGGTTTGTATTTAACAGTTAAGATGAATAGTTTTTATGCATTACTGCAAAACTTGGTATTTTAAATTTATAGTTTCTTTGAATTTGAATAATGAAATATTCATTACATTCTCACAACAAAAATTTCTTCTAACAAATCATTCACTCAGTTCATTTTGTATACTAATTTCATGTAGGTCTAGAATATAAATTCTGTACAGAAATAGGAGCACTACCACAATGGACAACTGGTTACCAAACATTTGGAATTTCAGTATTTGAAGAAATAATGTGACTTTAATTATTTTTCTTCAAAGGCTAGGGTACACTCATAAATTCTTTGTTTGGGAAACACTACTTAGACTCTATAAGTTAATGATATTTTTATAAACAGAATATTATCACTTCTTGCTCTGGTCTACATTACTGTCTGTATCCATGAAAAGCTGGTATGGGCTCCCACAACTTTTAACTGACAATATTTTGACACGTTCATCAGCTTCAGACCTATTTAAAATATGAATGTGTTTATTTTACCTGGGCATCTCTGATTTAACTTTTCTGCACATAATCTTTTCAAAGTAAGATGAATCACCATAGAATATAGCCTTATATGAAAATATGGAATACATCATTTGCATGGTCCTTTACCACCCTCTGAAAATACAGTTCAGGGTTGAACATTGTACCACTTGGCTTAGTCTTCAACATTTCATAGGAGGCTGCTGACTTTTTCCATATCCATCCAGCCAGACGGCAATGCTGGAGTGCAGAGGAAATATTACACCTCTCTGCTACAGATTTTCACCTCTGATGGTGGCCAGACTAGGTATAAATCAACAAACAGCAAAGAGTCTTCCACATTGCTACCACTGCTTTAGTTCAGTGATTGATTTCAGTGGCTGGAGAGGAAAGCTAGAAAGCCTACACTAAGTCTGTCGCATTTTAATCGCCAGACTTCTGTTGTGATTAAGCATGATGATAATTAAAGCTACAGTGATTGATTATGTATATTTTTATTGGTAGGATTGATTTAGGAAGGTGAAACTTTAAGAATTTGATTGAGGCTCATCCCCAGAAACTTGCATGGATCCATGACAGATCGAATAAAATTGCTACCATTCTGGAAACTGGTTCAACTAGAAAATTTAAGATGTATATTTGACAATAGACATAGCTCCTAGTTACCATTCAGAGAACTAGAGTTGCATATGAATTACAATGTCTATATTTAATTAAAATTTATTAATAGCAAATAAACATATATATTTTAAGTCAGACAGACAATATCATCTGCTTAAATTCCAAATGAACCCAGTGTCTATTTTCCTTCCAAACCAAACAAAAGATTTCATTTTGTGTGTTTCCATTTTGCTTTTAAGAATTGTCCAAATTAAGTTTAGGCAAATTTAAATTATTTTTCATTAAAAGCTTAAATTTTATATCAAAGGATCAGAATCAAACCAATCTATATCTACATTTTCTTCAGGCTTTTACCAGATATGGTTCAGAAATTCTAAATGGGTAACATGTTCTAAATACCTTATAATTTTTTTAAATGTTATCATGACTTTTGAAAACATGCTTAAAAAAAATTTCTGTACCATGATGAGTAAAACATAGCTTGACATGCACTTTTCATAATTTTTAATTATGTCTTCTCTCTTTTTAAAATTAATACAAGTGAGAAGTCTGCAAACTCTTCAGTACAGAACTCCATCTTTCTTCCAAAATCCTAACACTTCTGACTATCCTGTGGTACTTACTGACTGTAATCAAAGGAAAAGAATAATAAAATCTAAAAATTTAAAAGTAAACCAGAATACATTAATTTAATTTATGTGATGCAAATATTTTTAAATCTAAACTGTGATTTCAACACTTTAAGGTGATTGTGCAAAAAACCAGGCAATGTGTTTGATAGATTTGCTGAAGACAAAGCCTGACTAATATGCCTTTAAGCAAATCCTTAAAAGATGAAAATTGGTATCAGACCCAGTCAAATGAGTGACTCCAGCCATAAGATGTCATAAGAAAACAGAATGGAGGAGTACCAATGTGGACTCAAAAGGGAGAGGAAGTGCTAAGAAAAATAAATAAAGTTGTTAATTAAGCTAGTAAAATAAGGAGGACAGGTTACATAGAAGTAATAAAACTAGTTCTGAAGCATAAACACAGAAATAAAACTGAAAATTCCATCATTAGACAGTAGAGTATGCAAGAACACAACCCCTAATCTCTGCTATTTCTTAAGTATAAACATATCTGCTAGTTGCTAGTATTATTGCTGAAAACAAACCTCATCAAATTGTACACAGAGGGTAAGTTTCATCTTTTGGAAATAAAAGCTATTACTTCCATTATACCTCTTTGCCCAGGAAACCTACATTTAAGTCCAGATTGAAAACAGTTGAAGACATGGTTTCTTATTAAGTAGTTAGCAATCTGAAGGCACTACTTTCTTTAAAGACTTAAATTTAAAAAAAAAAAAAAGAAAGAAAAAAGTAAATAAGGAAAGGGGTCCAGAAGGCAGGATTTAATGTAATTTAAAACTGGAATTACATCAGCAGTTTCAAACAGATGGCAGAATGTAGAGATAAATGTGTTAGCTCCTTTAGCTTATTTGCTCTCTCCATTGTTTGCATCATTAAAACCAGGAATTGTTTACAATTTAAAAATATACTGTGTATTATATACTGGAAAAATGGAAATGCACCTACTGAGTAGAAGGAGGTAGGATTAAATTAATTTGCCATACTTTAATGTACAGTATCTGGGATGCTTTAGGCAAGTCTGCAAATAGGTTTCCTAGGAAATGAGATGAACAAAAATGTAATGGCCTTGAAATTATACCCCCAAATGTCCCAAGTATTTAGCAACCTGGCTCAGAAGTGGTAATTACGTAAAAAATACAAAAGATCCTTAATTGCTTCAGTTATAGAGTATCTAGGCAGGTCAGTTACTTTACACAGCTGCAAAAAATGGGACGTGATTAATAGGAGGTTGCTTATGATAGCACTAACTAGCTAGTGTATAGTGCAAAACACTCATTTCTTTTCCAATTAAAGAAAAAAAATCTGGTTTTGATTAGGCTCTTCAGAAGGTCTAAGTCTGCAGCAGCAAAATACTCCACTCTCACATTGTTAAATGTTTTAGTCAAGAACCAAGCAGCATATATTAATGAAACCCAGAAAGATTTAAATAAAATACTAGGGTGAAAATGCTGCAAATATCAAAATAAGACACTTCAGACCATTCTGGTTTTTCTTGTTTGTTGACTGTTAATCTGAAAGGTACACTGGTTCAAATAAAACTGATACAGGTGCGTGTCCATAGCTGGAACCAGGCACCAGCTTTTCTGTAATTCATTAAACTGCTGTCAATCATTCTTTCCAGGTAGCTCTAAATTCATTCCAGCAAAGTCTGAACAATGAAGCATTCAAAAATCACATAAAAGAACTTGCAGAACTTCAACATAGTATTGTGGCTCCAAGAGATCTGGAAGAATCAAGGAACTGTACGGACAGCTCTCCAGATCTCTGAACTTATTGTGGTTCATCCATCAACAGGTTGGGAAAAATGTGCAGTCATGATTTTAGGAGCATTGCCTGAAAAATATACCCTGCAGATGGGTTGCTAAACTGGACCCTGCTCAGAGCAGAGCCTGCATGTATTGAAACTATGACTTGGTCTACTGCGATTCCAGAGCTTGGCTGTCCTCTGAGCATGCTCTCAGTAAGTTCATGGGCTCTTCTGAGCTCCAGGCATAACTCCATCTAGGTTTGGGGAAGGGAAGTGACCAGGATTCAGGGGAAGGGACACAAATGGCAAGCATTAGTGGGACTGAAATCCAGAAAATTTGTGGATTTCCTCCTGTCACCTTACAGAGAGGCACAAAACACTGACAATTCAGTTTTCTTTCCTGGGTGTAACATTCAACACTTCACAGAGATGGATAGAGCAGCTTGCTTATGCATTCATTAAGAATTCTTCTTGCAGATCTCTCCGTATCTTGGAAAACTTGGTTCATGTGTCTGAGTTCACCACAACAGCTAGACAGTGATGAATTTTTCTATATAGCCAAAGCTGAAAGTCTAGGAAATGAAACAAAACCTTCAAATAAATATTGTTGTAACAAATGGGGTTTTGAAACTGTTCTCCAAATCTTGGTCACACTTACAACTTTGTCTTCACTTGAGAAAAAAGTTAACAGCTATTTTTCTAGTTTCTAGTGTGTATATTTATGCTCACTAAATTTATCTCCTGAGCAATTTACTGTTTTCAGAGAAAGTAACAGACCTTTTATATAGCTCTTAAAACGATCATGTTATTTCCTGGCAGAGGAGTAGATTTAAAGGCAAAAGAGAATTACTTTGTGCCATGATTTGACCATTAATGTTATCCTGCATATTGAGTGTAATCAGAAACTACAGCATTAGATCAAGCACTGCAAAAAGTGAGAAGAGATTGTTCAGAAATAAATATAGACCTGCATTCTGCTTTGCTTATCGCTGGGGTCATAGAAAGTGATAAAGAGAGACTTGGAGTGCAAAGAAGTAATGCAGCTTTGGGAACTCCTGGGAAAAATCCTGAATTATCTTACCACAGAATCACTCCTGAAGTCTCACTGAAACCACCTGGGGCAAACCTCCTGCACTGCCCTTAAGGCACAGTTTGCAAAGCTGTGTTGCCACTTGGCTCTGCTATAGGTTTGTTGTGTTCCATCATCTTTTTCCTGCTCTATTTTCCTTGAGCCTTAGAGAAAAGAACAAGCTAAACTCCCCAGCAGATTTTGGATTTGGTGCTCGATAATCTCAACTTTGGAATCTAGGCAAGGATCAGTCAAAATATTCAGAGAAAGCAGAATTTCCAGCAGTGGGGGCAAAAGTCATACTGAATCATCTAGTTTCCTTAAAGACTCTGATTTCACATATTCATTTTCTGTGTGGATAATGATTTGCAAATGATGTCTTTCTCATTCCTGCTAGAGATTGCCACTTACTAGGTCAAAAATAAAAGTTCCATTTTTTAGAACTGAAATGCAGAACGGAGAGGATATCGCCCCAAGAGAAATCTGCACAAAACAATATTAACTGCAAGGCAGGTCAAATGTTCACTGACACATCTTGACAATGCCCCTTTTCTTTACATTGACTCTATTTGATTAAACTGATTGAAATGCATTTCATACTTGTGCTTTGTCAGTCTACATTTTGGGCTTCATGCACAAAATTATACTAGATTGACTTAGCCAGATATTTCACAAAGCTTGTCATGTTGAATTAATTAATGTTGCTTGTACAGCGTGAGAATATGGAGATTCATCTTTATTTGCATTATAACCAAATAAAGGGATGATAAAATATTACATTGGTAGTTCACAGATATTTTAAATGCCTTCATTTCTTCAGAAACTTACAGTGGAAATATTGCAACAATTGTCACACACATTATATAATGTTAGTTACATAAAACCAGAAATACTACAGTAGTAAACAAGAGTGGTAACAGAACTAAATATGCTTTCTCTTTTTCCCTCCCTCCTCTTGGTTAATGGATGGTGCAGAAACTGATCATACCTGTAATTACTCTTTAGAAACCTAAACACAGAAAATCTTACTAAATATCAAAATTCTTGGGAGGAGATTTTGTACTGAAGTCTTGCAACTTTGATAGTGAAGTCAGTAGAATTTATTAAACTTCAGTTACAACACCGTAGTGTTTTCTCCATCTCAGTTATAGATATAATACCCTTTTGGGCATTTTGAAGGGGTTTAAGGTCTCCAAATCCTTTACTGTTTAATGCAAATGTTGTTAATAACACTGATGTCCATTTTAATGCATTTCTTTTTGTACTAAATAAAACAATCAGTAAATAATGTAAATCATGAAAGATATCAGCTTGTTTTACAAATGCAATTAGAAGCAATGATGTGAATGCATAGTACTTATAGGTGAGAAGCTGAACAAAGCATAGTCAAATATAATTGTCATTCAAACAAATGTGAGATGGCCAAATATTCTATCCAGAAGCTGTCATTATTTGGCTTTGCCAAAAGCCCCTATTACCTTTCATTCATTAGTCATGAGATCCATGAAACAGCAGTTAAGTTGCTTTTATGCTGTCTCACTGTACATATATTTCTTTATTTCAGCTGCACTGCCTGTAACTGTAACAGATTCTGCCTTTGCAGGGAGGGAGGAAAGTTGCAGGCTGTAACATCATGCTGGTGGGAAGAAGGGCAGTAGGTAAAACAAGCATCTACTGAAAGAGTGAAGCTCAAGATTTGCAATGCTATGTAGTCTGCTGAAAAAGGACTATACCAGATTACACCAGTTCTACATCAGTCTGCTCCTCAGACACTAGGGAACTCTATACACATGGTTTAAGCAGCGGAGCAGATGCACTGATCCAGAGATGTGAATTCAAGGCCTTGTACCAAAGGTTGCTTCCAAATGACCTGGTCATTTGAAGTGGAAGGAGGACTCAGACTGGAGTGTCCTCAGCTATAGAAACAGTCATGCCATAATTACATTGGCTAGGTGGCCACCTAGGTTTGAAGGCAGCTTTTCTATCTTTCTGAACCACAAACCAATACCTGCTTCACTGTCATTTGAGTATCACTCATTTCTACTTCCAAAACACAGAGAATATAACTGTGCCTGCAACATCCATTTTCTCTTCTGACTTTCTTACAAATTTAGACTAAATAACTCTGTCTTTTGCTTTTCATAGAATTAGGAGTCATAGAATCATTATAGTTGGAAAAGGCCTCTAAGATCATCAAGTCGTGACTCCACTATATCACTACCATGTCCACTAAACTGTGTCACTAAGTGCCATATCTACACATTTTTAAACACCTCCAGGGACAGTGACTCCACTACTTCCCTGGGCACCCTGTTCAATACTTAACAATCCTTTCTGTGAAGAAATTTTTCCTAATATATGATCTAAATCTCCCCTGGTGCAACTTGAGGCTATTTCTTCTTGTCCTACCACTAGTAACTTGGGAGACTGACCCCAGCTCTCTACAACCTCCATTCAGGTAATTGTAGAGAGTGAGAAAGTCTCCCCTGAGCCTCCTCTTCTTCAGACCAAACAACCCAAATTCCCTCAGCCACTTCTCACAAGACTTCTTCTCCAGACTCTTCACCAACCTTGTTGCCCTTCTCTGGACACGCTTCACAATGTTACTGTCTTTCTTTTAGTGAGGGGCCCAAAAATGAACATAGTGTTTGAGATGTGGCCTCACCAGTGCTGAGTACAGGGGCAGGATTACTTCCCTGGTCCTACTGGCCACATGAGTTCTGATACAGGCCAGGATGCTGTTGGCCTTTTTGGCCACCTGGGCATACTCCTGACTCATGTTCAGCTGCTGTTAACCAACACCACCAGCCACTCTCCCTGTTGCAATGCAACCCTGTAGCATCGCACATTCTTGCTTTAATTTCTGCTAATGACAAAAGTCCTTGGGGTGAGGGAGGAAGAGCAATAGACAGAAAGGAGGGAGAGAGGAGAGGGAGAAAGGAAGAAGAAAGGGCCAGGGAGGAGTAGAAGGGAAGAAGGGGGAGAAGAGAGGAAGAATGGAAGGGAGTAGGGGAGGAAAACAGGAAGGGAAGGAGGAATGAAAAGGAAAAGAAGGCAAGGGAAGGGAAGAAGGTAAAGAAAGAAAGGAGGGAAATAGCAAATGAGATGAGCATAGGTAGACTGTAGAAGCAATGAAGTTTTCAACACAGCCCAAGATCAAACTTTTTCAGGCAGCCCTATAGTATGAAAATTAGGTTACAGGTTGGAGCCAATGAGTCCAAAGAAGAACATGACAAATAAAGTACAGCTGTGCATCGTATTTGTAATAAAGCTGCTTAATTAGAAAGTGATTAGAAAGCATAATGGATATCAAATGATGCTTATGCCAGAGATGCACTGCAACTCATCTGCAAGTGTTATGAGACTCTTGCTTCCTCATAGAAACTTAGATGAGATTCTCTGTTACAGGCAAGCTGCCAGTTATTTCTTATTGTGCTAAAATGCTCAGAAATTCAGTATTGATAACTTCCTTTGTTAGGTTCATGAAAATATTCTTCTTTTATATACATTGTATAAAGCTGTTTGCTCTGGCCCATAAAAATTATTTTCACTTAAGTGCTTCTCAAGTAAGTTATTCAAAAGACTTTTCTGTAACTGGGTCTTTGAGCTTACTTGATTGGTGATCTATGTGGTCCAACAGCTGAAAACATTTGCAAGTGAGCAATTCCTGACTGAGATGGAATACAACTTTTGTAAGATATCCAGTGTTGACTTACAGATTTCACAAGACAGAATCAAAGTTCATGTCTAGGCAAGTAGTTTTCAGAGGTCAACTAACCACACCAACAAGTAAGCACATTATTTCTAGCTTGGTTTGTCTGCATTTACCTTCTAGAAATCTCGTCTCTGCCATTTTCTTTAGTGTTCAAGAGCTCATGTGCCGTAAATATTTTAAAGCTTTTTTTATATCAACTAAATACCATATTGCATCAGTCACACTTACACAGGTTTTACAGAATTGTAAGTCTTTTCTGAACTCTTTCTTAATGACAGACTACTTGGTATATAGAGACTGGATAGGGGTTTAGTGCCTGTTTCCTCAAGGCAGTACCACTTTCTATTGCAACTTGAGAGTCCTGACTTTTACAGAGCATGCTCAAACACTCTTAGCCAGAAAACACAGAAGTTCACATTCAGTTCACACTTGAGTCTTTTTCAGAGTCACCACCTACCAGATTATCCTTTCTGCAAATTTGAATTTATTTCTGCATGTATGATTTGGGCAGACCAAGCCCAGTTATCCAAATCGTTCTAATAACTGATCAGTCATTGCTCCTATTATTTTTTTATACAATCTGTATCTGCAAAATGGGCTAACGCCACACTCACATTTTTGTCCAAAATGCACAGGAATGCACTGGAACTACTCAAAACAACTCCCAATAGTTCACTGCTATGAGTTCCCCCTGATGATTTTGATTATGCATTGGCAGTATTAGGTTGAAAATAGAACAGCAGTGATGTGTGTCTGTGCGGGTGTTGGGAGGCTGTTACTCCACTCA
This sequence comes from Bucco capensis, assembly GCA_013396975.1. NCBI lineage: Eukaryota > Metazoa > Chordata > Aves > Piciformes > Bucconidae > Bucco > Bucco capensis. The sequence goes on from VWZO01010901.1 coordinate 88,287, forward strand.
GAAAGAAACTGTCTTTGCCATTGTCCAGAGGATCCTTTATAAGACCACTTGTGCCCATCTACTGCTCTGATGGCTGCGAAGTAGCACTCACACAGTTTACACTTAATTTCTTAGGTGGACAAAAATATTTGTTCACAAACAGGATAATTTCTTATTTCCTGAGTCTTTTTCATTCATTATTTAATATTTTCCTCCATTAAAATCTTTAACTTTGTTTAAATTATTTGGAAAACAATCACATTATAAAGCCAGCGCAAATGTATCATGAGTAGCTCCCATATGTTCACATCAACTACCAATCAGACAGCAACCTACAGCAAACAGTTCAACATATTATCAACATTAATTTATCTGTTGCAGATGAATGTTTGTATTGATTCTCAAATAATAGAAGTGAGATTTGTGCAAATGAATAATCAAACCAACCTTGCTATCTACAGTACAAAGTTAGTTCAGACCAACCACATTAAGCTGGAATAACAGTACGTAATGGAATATACATCATGCTGCACACTTTGCTCAGCCAAAATTATCTTCTCTTTGAATTGGCCAGTGTGGATACCACAGAGAGGCAATGCCATTTACCTCCTGGTGGAATCTCTAGAAAGGTTTTCAGAGACCTGAGGATGCACATAAGTTACAGTGAAAGCAGAGCAACAATTAAGTCATTCCTGCAGTCAAAATACTGCAGAGTTTGTAAAGTATGTTTTTGCATTTGTGGTGGGTCGACCCTGGCCGAGCGCCAGGTACCCACCAAGGTTCTCTGTCACATTCTCGCCCCACACCTCCCACGGCACGACAAAAGGGAGAGAACGAGATGGAAACAGCCCGTGGGTTTTAGTAAAGGCAGTTTAATAAGCAAAATAAAGAAAGGCAAGGCCGCACACGTGAAGCAAAGCAAAGCAAAATTGAGCTTTAGTCTCTACTTCCCATAATAGGTGATGTCTGGCCCTTTCCCAGGAAGCAGGGCTGCAGAACACGTAGTGGTTGCTTGGGGGGCAGATGTCTTCTTCCCGCTGCCTTCCCTCCCCCCTCCTCTTGCCTTTTATCCCTGAGCTGATGTCATATGGTATGGAATAGCCCTTTGGTCAGTTTGGGTCAGCTGTCTCGGTTTTGTCCCCTCCCAGGATCTTGTCCACCCCATTGCCTTGGTGCTGTGCCAGCCTTGCAGCAGTCACAACATCACAGGTTATCTTCAACCCGAGGCACAGCGTTTCTGAAAACTGTATGGGAACATTAACTCCATCTCAACCAAACCCAATACAGCATTGTACAAGGCATAAAGGAAATTCTGGCTTAAAACTGTGTAGGCACTCTGCTGCCTTCAGGGTGTGACAGGTACTACCAGGTTTTTGACTTTCCACTGTCTATTACAGTAAAGTATAAGAAAAGGAAGTATAAAATTAGAGACCCTAGTAAGTAAGGGCAGCAGAATTAGTTCAACAAAACCACCAAAGAGCGTTTAAGGTGAATATGAGGGGGTTACATGGATGTGTCTCAACCTCCCCAGACTTGTTGCTCCTTTTTAGCCTCATCCAGATTTCATCCATCTGTCTCTGACCATGAATACTAGCAGCACCAGGAAAGATACGTAGTGTCAAAAAAACATTAGCAACTGAATAGAGTAGAGTAGTCTTTTCAATGTAAGATGTGAATTAATTGGATCATACTGTAAAACAAACTTGAGAAGGTTATAGATTTGGTCTGTCTTCACTGTATAAAGCAAACAAAGGCTCATACACTGTGAGCAACTCACTAAGATACTTGTCTACAGCTCCATGCAGCAGTTAAACAATTGGTTTGGCATTTTCAAAGAAACTTAACTGGTCGCCATGTCTCCTCAATGTATCTCTATTAAAAATATACTTATCTATATTTGTAATGTGTTATATACTTTCATATTTCATGTTACATTTAGGCCTTCCTTTTGTAGTAGTGTCAGAAAAGGATGGATTTCAGTAAACTGTCTGCTACTCCTGGGTGTAGATGTAATATATGCAGCTGAAAATTTCAAATTCTTTTCAAAAAGACAAGGTATGTCTGAGTTTTAAATCTTGATGTTAATGGTATAGCCAGAATGGATGAGTTGTTCTCCTAGGTCATAAGAAGCAGTGAATAAATTGGTCAGTCTCCTTGCTCATTTAATATAGCAGAGAGAAAGATTCTTTAGAAACATTGTTACAATGTGAAAAGGAGTTTATATGTGGAGTTTGCATTTAAAAAAAGATGTATTTTACTCAGCAGAAAACTGTATTTTACTGCAGAAAGCAGCAGTTGATTTCTATGTAGATGCCTTGAGACTTGCTTAGTTCCCATTAGCTTCAGTGGAGATATCTGAGGAAATATTTTGTCCATGAGAGAAATAAAGAAGGAAAATAGGAACATTTGATTTTGAGTGTCTGCATAACTCCAACTTATTTTCTCAGTACAGCTGAATCTTCAGGTGACTCTTGATGGAAGCCTCCTTTTCTAGCACTGAATACTTTTGTCTGGTGTTTGGTGGGTGACTGAAGTGATGGAAACAAAAAGACTTTGTTGTGTGGGACAAAGTCTGGTAGGTGACAGCGTGGAAGTTAGTCACATCATGGGTTTCCATTTATCTTATTTTTCTCTATTTCCTGAGCTAACAAACTCCTTTTCTGGTCTTGTGTGGCTCAGCCTCTTTAGAGGGCTATGAAAGAGGTTAAGTTTACCAACCTTTTAGGGTAAGGAAGAGGAAAGGGATAAGTAAGTTATTTCTCAAGAAAGACCTCTGAAGCCTTTTCTGTAGATGTGACACACTCAGCAGAAGATTCTCAATAATGAAATGCTACCTGCTTTGCTTCTGTTCACATTTCCATTTAAAGAAATTCTGCATCTAAACTCTTCCTTCACTTCTCAGCTAGACCAGGGCAGAGCTGGGCCTATTTGTCAGCAATAAGTATATTAAAAAGAATTGACAAATATGTTGTCTGTTCTCTTTGACATTCTTTTTTCAAACCTCTGTTGATAATTTCCTCTCAGAAAGAGAGCGAGGAGTGTGTGCAAACACTTGCTCTCCACATCAAGCCTGACTGAACAATTTCTCTGCTGTTTTGAGCTTCTGGTGAACTGAAAATTACCAGCTGTACTGAATTGTGACAGTGTGTATATATGTGTGTGTGTGTGTGTGTGTGTGTGTATGTGTGTGTGTGCGTACGCATACATGTGTGTCGAACAAAAGAGATAAACAGAAAGTATCATATCCGATGACAGCAAACTAATTTTCATGTTTATGACCCAATCTACAATTTTAATTTAGTAAAATACAAATGCAGCCTTACCTCTGATGAATGGTTATAGCATATATAGAATATATGCAGAGCAAGGAATCCTCTAATGCATTTTCTGGCTGAGACGTAGTCAACAAATAGGAAAGCAAACATGTACGTGCAGTCATCATTGCACAGGTTTGCAAAAGAAAATGAGACTGGCTAGGGAAGAAAACAGGTAATTTAGAGGTATGTGGCTTCCACTTCATACTTGTGGATGGCTGATCCACATCCAGATTTGCTCAAAGCTGATCAATGACAAGGTAATTCTGTAATCTTCTAAAAAGAAGATTACAAGCAATCAGGTTATCAGAGCTTACCTAGCTAACCTAACTACCTTACCTTAGCTGATTTGCAATGACAAATATAACTGATTAAGCTGCAGTAACACATTTGTCGTCCTTTGATGTCTATAGTCTTACTATTAAAGTAGTAACAACCTAAGCTTTTTTGTGTATGCCTTGTCACTCCTTCCATGTCAAAGTAAACCACAGCAGCTATAAAAAACGTGTGGTAACAACCCAGATAGCTAAATCCTTGCCAAAATCTGACTTCAATAGCTGTCTGCAGAGTCTGCCAGAATACTGTCGGCCAGTTCATACTATGTGTGCCTTGTAGGGTCATGGCTTTAAAAGGACAACGTATTTGCCAAAATCTATCCATCTTTGCAGCTGGAATGCTTTCCATCACTCATGAAATGTAATCACATCTAAGAGGAAGGAAACAGCACCAGCTATCAGCACAGAGCACATCTAGGAGAAAGCAATGTTTTTAGACCCTGAGTGAGAGCATTTCATGTTGGCAGAATGGGACTACCCAGGTTGACATGTATAACTACATCCTGAAAAAATACTCTCAAAAACACTTTCTATGAATTGCACTTATCTGAGAACCTGGGAGCCAGCTACTGTTGCTGAGTGTTCAGACAGTCAAATGAAGCACATAACTGACATACTGTAAAATCTGCCTCCTTTCTGCACACCACTGTCCAGACAATCTGTTCCACCAACAGGACTGCTCTGGCAGAAGTCCTCTTCTCAGAAAAATATCATCCATCTTTCAACAAAAGTTTGATGTTCTGGGCAAGCAAGAAGGCAAGAACAGCAGATTTTGAAAGTCAAAGACCTGACTATAATTTCACCATAAGTGTGACCAGATAGCCAGATAAGGGCTTGCAGTAAGTATGTGGGAGACAAGAACTCTCCTACTTTTAGATCTGGAATTTTGTGGCATTTACTTTACCTAATCGAGCTGACAGGATTACAGACCAGCAGTATGCTCACATATCCTGAAGACAGCAGGAGAGATGGCTTACTGCAGGGTCTGATGGACTTGGGGATACAGTTTTTGTGTCTCTTTCATGGATTCAGAATCTCAGGATAATGACCTAGAAAAAGGCTACTGATGAACTAAAAAATGAGACAAACTCTGCTTGTCCCCACTGCCACCTCTGTTTGTTCTGCTCTGAGTATTTGGCATATCTGAACTTGCATGGAGGTTTACTTTCAGTCTTTCTGTGTCTGTATCATCTTATTCACATGGCATAAAGAAATGGTGCTCAGTGCAAGATGAGAAGGAAGTAATGGAGATATGCATTCAGGGTAGAGTGGCTTAAGTGAGACGGTTTGAAAATGATATAAGAGGATGAGGAGAAGAAAGATACAGAGGGAGTAGAAAGGAAAGGAATAACAAGAGACTGGACAGAAAAAAGAAGGACAAGAGTGAACAAACAGCTGAAAAGGAAGGGAAGGCAGATGAAAGTGCCTTGGGAGTCCAGAAGCCATGAAACATTACAGTTTTACACATCAGACTTCTATAAAGGATCAGACTGATTTTGGCAACTGAACTTGACAGGGAAGGAAAAGACCTAAGAAATAACCAGCTCCAAGGACCTGCTAGGTGTAAGCTAATTTCACAGTGAACTCTAACAGCAGGAAAAACTGTGAGTCCACGTGTAAGAGGCAACAGTGCTGTCAGTGAGGGCCCTATGTTTACTGACTATTTGAGAGGTGAGATATGGAACAGGGGGAATGCATACAGCTTCAGCAGAACACTCCTAAGAGAAGAGAAAGTGGTCAGTAAAAAACTCCTTCCTCTATCATCCATCCTGATCGATGAGCCAACCTCTCTGTCTCTGTCCTGGTCTTTTCGGTGAAGGAATCCAGCTAGCATTCTCATAATGGAACAAGTAATTAAAAAGGAGATCAACCTCAGAGGAACATAAAACACACATCAATAGTCTGTGTCTTTAATGATATCCCCTACATACTTCACTAGCAGGGATTCTGCTGGTCTAATACCTGTTAATTTTCTTTCTAATTAGGGCTATAGTTCACCAGAGGCTGTTTTGTACTTAATTTGTTGGGGTTTTATTATATGGCTCAACAGTCAGCCAACCACTGTATGCATCATGTGATCCTGGTTGAGATCTTTCAGGCATTACTGCACACTGAGGCCCTTGGAGAGAACGTGCCACTACAATTTGTGAGTCACCCGTTCTTGCTCTGCCTAGGTCTTGTCATGTGTGTGCTTGTCAGGATTCATCTCCGTCTCCATTACCCCTGGGGCAGAAGTCATAGTTTGTTTCTGCTCACTTGTCTGATTTTTAGCAGATCATATTCCCATCTTCAGAACCTTAAGCAAGTGCCATCTTTGGAGAATTTAAGGTGGAATTTTAAGTGCCAATTTAATTCAACTCAAAAACATCTTTCAATTGACAGAAATTATCCCCATTCAACCATTTTCCAAGGTTGATGTAGACTGCTATATAAAAGAAAAAAATTAAAATATTCTCTGTTGTTACCAAAACTAAAACTGTTTTTTTTTAACTGTTTCGTTGTATTTCTTACAATTTTTAAAATACTTACTTTCAAGACTTTGAAATAAAGTTCAAGTCTGAGGTAGGTTTTATTTGTCTGAAACACACCTGATATACTCAATTCCAATTTTGCTAGAAAGGTTTGCAACCTAATTATGCACTAGTTAAGCTATTAGCTTGGAAATTATCAAGAGAAATATAAGAGAGTAGATCACAGATAAGCAAAGTCTATGGTGCTTTAGTGATTGCTACATAATATATGCCAATGAAAGAACATTTTATTAAGCCACTATAAGCCAGCCCAGGGGACTGACCAATCTTTGTTTTGCCTCAAGGATGTCAGCTTCCAGATAAACAAGGGTATTAGTACATCATTGACTCCAAATTGGTGAGCAAAGAAGGTCACCAACAGCTGTTAAAGAGTCAACCTCTATCTCTGTAGATGCCAGGAAGGATGGCACCTAAAAGTTATTTAGTCACACCCTGAGAATGATGGCAGCACTAGTTATGTCATCCTAAAACAACACATGAAATCCAGAGAACCATCATCCTTCTCTTATCTGAACCTACAAAGGGCTTAATTTCCATGCAAGGAATTCCCATGACTCTGTCACTGCAGCTCTTACCAAAACAGAATAGTGGAAACTCTTGCCTGTATCTGCAGCAGAACCAAACCCCTGAAAATTCCTGCTTTCACCATTGTTGCTTGGTAGGATTTTACTGAAAGAGATGGAGAGTTACAAGGTCAAGATAATCATGGTTGTTGTTGAAAGCCTTCAGAGATAATATATAAAATAAAAATAATAAATAAAATAATAAAAATAAATCCATTCATATACCCAAAAAACCTAATCAGCCTATCTAGCTATACATCTAGTAGCTTTCAATATGTGAGCTAGCTCCAGCTAGCTGAAAAGAAAAGCAATTGGTCAGGATCTGGTTTTGTCTGCAGAAGAATGGCTAGTCAGATAATCTTCTGTGGTATTTGGATGGGACAACTACAGGAAGTAGAGTTTCTAGATTGGTAACTTCCTGGCAAAGTAAAAAGGAAACTGGGCTTCTGCCTACTGTGTATAGACGTACAAGATGCAGTTGACAATTCAGAAGACTACTTGTTCCAGGAACAAATAAATTAGGACACAAGGTAATGCATTTTTTCTTTTCCATGTAGTAAAAGGAATCATCCTCAAGTCAAACAACATATATCAGCTGTAAAGGTTCTACCTTACTGTTCCATGGAAGAACACAAAGTACATCAAATCAGAAAACCCAGACTCTACCAGCAAAACCTCATAGAACTGAAGGAGCTTCAGATGGTAAGAAAACTTATAGTGGAAGTGTGATATTTTTCTTAACATGCCCTGACAAGCCTAAGTAGATTTCTAGAATGGAGCTCGTTGCACAAAAGAAAAGAAAAAGTGTCACCCACTGCTAGGTAGGCCTGACAAACTTCTCTGAAGGACAATTAACATAAGCATGAAGGTCATGTCCATAGGGAGTCTTCAGATACAATGGCTCAGATTCTTGACCAAGAAGTTTGTAATTCAGAGACTGTTGTAGATATGAAGGAAGGATGTAACAAGAGAGAAGTCACTCCATAAATGGCTGGCTGCTCTATTCTTCCACAAGCACCTTCATTTGGCTCCTATCAGAGAAAAGATGCTGGACTGGATGGAACTTCTCCATGCAAAGAGTGGCTCTTCTGCTCTCTGCTCAGATGTCGATGGTACCCCCTTCTGCTTTCAGTCATATTTCCATGCGGTGCTCCAGTCCCTGGCCACCTTAAGAGGACTGCAAGCATCAAGGGACATTACTGCTGATGCGATCATCAATGACTGCTGCTGGAAATCCATGCAGAAATATGTGCTGTGCACAGGGAAGCAGACAGCAACAATACCCAGCTCTCCTTCCCTCTCTCCCTTCCTCCACCTGTAATTGAAATTCAAGGAATCTAAGTCCCACTATCTCTTGTCAGAAGGATATTTGCATTCCTTGAGGAAGGGGTTAGTCAGGGCAAGCTGAGCCTTAATGGCACTCCTCCCAGCAGTTTGCCCAGATCATGTGTGAAAATACCAATATGTACATGTAGGCAGTTGATTGTGTAAGAATGAGATATAAGAGCAAATTCACGTATACAGGATGGTCAAAATTACAATTTTTTTTGCTCCATCTCGCTAATTTTTCTTGCAGAAGAAAGGTCACTTTGTGGATGCACCTCTGCCCTTTTAAGATATACTACAGCCTTGCATCTCTGAGGTGTGAGACCTCCTGTAATCCCAAGCAGTTTGCGACAAGGTAGATTCAAGGCCAAGCCTGACATGCAAATCATCAAGTTAGGGCCAGGCCAGGTCTGACAGTAGTAGCCAGAGTCATACACATTCTCATGATCATGACCAGGCAAGACCACAGTGACAAGGCAGGTCCAATGTCAAGCTGGGAGCAGAGTCCACAGGTCATGTCCAGCCAGGTCAAAAGAGTCCATGGCCAGGCATGACTGCAACACAGCTGGAGCTAGGGGCAGGCACACTCAAAACATAACCTGGACAGGGACTGAGCAGCAATGGAGCCCCTGAGCAGAAGGTATGTGTGGAGGCCTCAGGTGAGGTTAGTCATAGCAGCTAAGGCCCATGACAGTTTTTCTGGGAGCTGTGCAATAGGAGAGGTGCAAAAGTGCAAAGAAGCTTTGGCCTGAGCCAAGGAATCCCTAGCAAATAATGAGTGCCAGCTGTTCCAGCAGGGCTGATGCTGCAGGAGTGTCAGGCAGCTCGGACATTTCCTGTCCCATTGTTTTGCCCCGGAACATTTGAAAAAACAAACAAATAATGGTTAGAGCCAATCTGCAGTGACCATGCCCAAGAGAAGAGGCAGCCAGCCAATGCGACATTTGCTTCCCTCACATCCAGAAAAGCCAGCAGCAAACAAATTCTTAAGGCAGAGGCTAAGAGGAGTAGTAAAGGCTTTGTGTTGCAATGGATTTTAAAACAATCATTGTAAAATTTATCACAAAGTACCATATTAATGGAGTATTTTCATAATGCATGGTTTATACATAAAAGTAAAAAGCCTTACCTTTGGATTTCTCATTTTTTGTTGTTTTCAAATTCACTCTTAGGATTCTTATAATGAATTTTTCATTGGATTTCTCTACAGAAAAAAGTAGCTGAGTGAGCATATAAACTAACACAGCCTAATTTTGAACAGCTTTTGGGCTTTTGGTAACTAACTTTTAAACTTCTTAAACCCATTCTTAATGCCCACACAATGAAAGTCTATGCAGGAACAAAAATTTGCTATGGAGTTGATCCCATGTTGTCTGCAGCCATAGACTATGAAAGAAGTATTTCCTGTGGCTGGTCATTCATAACAACTCTTTTCCCAGAGTATTTCTGACAGATCACATAGGCAGCTATTATCTCCCCATGAGGATTAAGAATATCACCCTTTTCTATTGCGTACAAAATTTCATGAAGCATCTAAGAACAGAGTATGCTCAAGATCTCTAGCCCTCCATCAGATCTCTCTGATACTGGCTGGAGGATACAAAAGACACAAGCACACACAAAGAAAGGGAAAGAACGAGAGCTGGATTGCACAAGTGTCATTCCTTAGGAAAGCAAGCTAAAAGGAAAAAATATCAATCACATGATAATCATTCTTTCATTTATATTCACAGACAGGTTGTAAAATCTCTACAAAAACAGTAAAGTGGGATTTTTTAGGGGATACATAAAATAATAATAAGATACTAATATCTTATATTTCCTTCAAAAACATATATCATACTGTCTGCAGACATTGAAAAACTTATGCCTTGTCTGTGAGGCAAAAGAGTAATGACACTTAAAAAATGAAGTATTACAAAGGTTTTGAGTCTGACACAAGATCAGAGAAAGAGAGTCCATCACAGGGTTGACAACAATACCTGAGCTTTAATGCCTAAACCTACTACAGGGTAAAAATTATATCTTTATTCTGTTGCTCTTTCAGCAACAGAGCAAGGAAAGAGATTATAACAGAAGTATTACTTCATCACATTTGACAAAACAGAAGAGTGGACAGCTATTTTGTTAAATCTGCATTTATTAGGGAACATACAAGTATTGCCTTTGCTTTTTATATATGGTGTTTACCAATGAAAGATTTTTGTGAAACATCATAATCTTTGGGTATTTCTTCATGCTTCACCTTCAAATTGCAGCAGTCCTTCCCTTTTTGTTCTGAAGCATATTCCTGACAATATGACTGGAAGTATTCTCCAAGATCAAGATGGTTTCTCCTCTAAACTCACATCCATCTATACCTGAGAAATACTCACCTAAAACCATAGCTTTCCTAGGCAATATAATTGAGTACTAGAGCACCCTTCAACACTCTCTCCCTGAATTTTGCCATGAATCTCCTTTACTCCAGTTTAGACCCATTATCCATTGTCTTATGCATTGTGAATGCTCTGAGAATACACTATTTCTTTCCCAGCAACCACTTGCATACCTGAGGGATATTTACCATGTCTTCATCTGGAGTTCCCTTTTTCAGCCTATGTAAACCTGATTCTACTTTTGTTTTCCTTGCTGATCACAGTTTTCAGTTATTCTTTTAAATCTCTGCAGAGTACAGCCGTTTGGCCCACATATTTTCTGAAGTATGGTGGTGTCCTTTTGGTTTGATTTAGTCTTGTGCAAGCTCCATCAGTGTTTAAGGACATATATATAAGGACATGCATATTAAGAAAAAAGGACTAGACTAAAAACTGACATGTTAAAACATAGTATGAGAGTTTGTGGTATACAAACTGTCAGCAGTGCACAGAATTACAGTGACAGAAGGCATTATTATTAACAATAACTAGACATTCAGGAAAAAAAAACACATAAAACCTCATTTCCTCCTCATTGGTGCCCTACATTGCTGCCAGCATTACAGATGACCGTTACCTCCTTTAGAATGCAAAGACTTAGCAGGCATCCTCTGCTTGTAAACTTGAATCCAATTCCTTGCAGCACCTAGCTGCAGTGTGATAATACTTGCAAATTTTCTTCAAGCACAAATTCTTCAAGTGAATCGCTGAAGTTTGTCCCTCATGTTTTGCAAACTAGCCCAGTGTGACCTTCTAATAAGGAGAAGAGTTGTGAAAGTCCCATATACTAATTTCAGCTGGATCAAGCTATAGATACTGTATAGTAAGAACTATCTCTGCAAATAAGAGGATGAAGACCGATTACCTTTTTTTACCAAATGTAGTTCCTGTAAGACTCTGGAAAATTTTAGGGAAAATATTATATCTTGACAAGACTGTAATCTTATTCTTCAGTACAAGCTGGGGGTGTTATAGAATGGAATGTATTCCATTGTACAGTTGCATTCCTGAAACTCTAGTTGTTCACATTACTCTTCAACCCAACTGAAAATTACTGCTTCTGAAGAACTGTAGACAAAGATTCTGACCAGCTACACAAACTGGAGCTAAAAATAGAGGATTTTCTGTTAGGAACAAAATCTTGTAAGGCACATTAAGCCATATCAATGCATTCTGGGATGACCTGGTTTTCAAAATAATTTTGGTATAATCACTGAACACATACTAATCTTGTTCCAACACAAAATCTATGCTTGCAGGCCACTTTCCATTGATTCTGGGCACCTTCTGTGATTCACAGTTCTATGATAACTTCAGAACGCAAAAAAGTGTTTCAGCTACAGACCGTGGAAGCCTACTCCAGGACTTGTAAATTCTAAATCTAAATCTTTGTGATGGGGAGGCTTGCAGCTTTCAGAGCATCTTCCCTCCCAGAGCTTTTAAACTTGAGTTTTGGGAAGCCTCAACTCTGCACATGCTCAGGAAAGCAGAGTCAAGACACCTCCATTAAAAAGTCATGAAAAATACCTTTAAAGTATTCGGGCTCAACAAAACCTTAATTTTTCAAAACGTATTTCATTGAGAAACTTCAGTCTAAATTTTAAAGTGGAACATTTTCCCTAAAAAGAGGAAAAAAGTATAGATACACAGTTGCTTTTAAGAGGTGGTCTTTCCCCAGCAGCCAGGTGTTCTCTTTGCCTCACTTCAGCACTGGAGGAACATTGGTGAGGAAGGAGGATGTCAGATAGTCATAATTCCTTTCTGAAAACAGCAATTTGGCTTTAATTTTCTGAGTTTTCTTATATTGTATAACACATATTGGTAACACATGTTAATATGCTTATGGCTACATTGATGTTTCCCCCTATAAAATTCCCTTCTGTTCAAAGTAGTATAAGCTTCATGCATCTTCCATCGTGGTTTTGAGCCAAGATAAAACAAGCTATTGATCTTTCAGTGTCTTGTGCACTGTGTTTTCCACTCTCTTCTAAAATCTCTTTCCATAGCTCCAAATTATTTTCCTTATACAAGATTAGGCCCCTTAACTACATGCATATTAAATATACGACAGCCTCTGGTGAACTATAGCCCTAATTAGAAAGAAAATTAACAGGTATTAGACCAGCAGAATCCCCACCAGCGAACCATGAAGGGGATATCATTAAAGAGTCAGACTTTTGGTGTGTGTTTTATGTTCCTCTGAGGTTGATCCCCTTTTTAATTACTTTTGCCATTATGAGAATGCTAGCTGGATTCCTTCACCAAAAAGACCAGGACAGAGACACAGAGAGGTTGGCTCATTTATCAGGATGGGTGACAGAGGAAGAGCAAGGGAGTTTTTTACTGACCACTTTCTCTTCTCTTAGGAGTGTTCTGCTGAAGCTGTATGCATTCCCCCTGTTCCATATCTCACCTCTCAAATAGTCAGTAAACATAGGGCCCTCACTGACAGCACTGTTGCCTCTTACACGTGGACTCACAGTTTTTCCTGCTGTTAGAGTTTACTGCGAAATTAGCTTACACCTAGCCGCAGCCCAGGTCCTTGGAGCTGGTTGTTTCTTTTCCTTCCCTGTCAATCAGTCTGATCCTTTATAGAAGTTTGATGTGCAAAACTGTAATGTTTCATGGCTTCTGGGCTCCTAGACTTTTCCTTTCTTTCCCCCTGAGTGATTCTTGAAGACCTTCAAGGTCCAAGTGGAGCAAGATGCTGAACTCCACAGTGTGATTCCTGCAGACAGTAGGTCCATAAAGTTCTCCTATTTTTTTTTTCACTCCAGTTGCTAAACAGAAGGCACAAATGATAACAAATTGCGTTAGGACATTCTTCCACAGGACAGACAGGTTGGTTATCAGCAAATGAGAAGATGATTTCCGATACAATATTTGCCATTTAAAGGCATTTGAGACTCTTTTGACAAATTACTATGTGGAACAGATCCTGCAACTTGACTGCAATTTTATATGTACTTTCCAAAATATCTACTCAGAGAGTCTTCAAATCTTCATCAATACTACACAACAATATGTCCACATAGATATGGTGTTTTAATCATGACATCCTGTCAGAGAACCAGACTAGAAAGATGGTGGTAACAAAAATCAACACATTTAAACTATCAAGAAAATTGAATTATACATCACCTGGACCTATCCAATCACATGTATTCCTCTTACAGGAACAGATAAGATAGAAGAAATAGTGCAGGGCAGTAGAAAGAAGGAACAGTAGGTGAATAGTTAATGCATGGAGAGAGGTAGCATGGTGAATTGGATAAGCAAAGTACTTTGATTTAGGCCCTTTATCTAGAAGCTAGTGGAAGGTAGCAGCAGAATGGGTAAAGCATTGCCAACCCTGAAAAATGCAGGACAGGGCTCAGAATACCAATTTTTTTTCCAGTAAACACAGTGCCAGTTTAGTGCATTATTTTTTTGAGTCATAAACCATACAGAAAGGTAGAGAAAACTTAATTATTCCAAACGTGAGCAACTATTCATTCCTGTGTTTTTTTAAACCTCCACCCCAGCTATATGATATCAAGGCAGGGAAGATTAGATAATACTTCTGCACATCTTAATCTGTTAGGTTCTTTGTAACCCAATTTTAATGGAAAATTATAATCCCATCCATTTGTTCCTGTATCTGTACCAGAAAGTTAGGCACAGTCTGAAAAACACTTGGGGTCTCCTGTGGCCCCTGGTGCGATAACTGTGCCGACAGCAGAGGGAGCATTAAACTCATTGCCCACGGTAAAGTGTGNTACCAGAAAGTGTAAGTGGGCTCCAAAGCCTGGCTGACCGAAGATAGGTTCCCAGTAGCTCAATGCTCAACAGAAACTGCTAGATAGGAACACTACTGTCAAAAGGTGACTGAAATGTTTTGTTAGATATTTACTGATTCAATATTCAGCAATATGTAATAAATACAGCTTAGCATGTCAGACAGTAAAGAAAATGAGGCCAGTAAGCCAAGTTCTTAAACACATCTTAGCAATGTCATCTACTAATAAAGCATAAATGTTTACAGAATCTCATCTACCTTCCTTTCCTGTCATTTCCAAGAAAATACAAACCAACCTGACATGACACAAGAAGCACTGCTTTGTAAAGATTAAACATTCAAACATGACATTATCTCCCTTTGCAACCCAACGGAGACAGTGCACTACATTGTTCTTTTCTGTTAGTTTCTGGTTTTTGCTCTGCTATGGAAAAATACTTGACCCAGTGAAGTCATTATAATCTTTATCATTTATTTGAATCTTGGCCAGTATTAAGCATCTAATAACTAAGGAAAGCTTACTTGTGCATGGACAGAGTCTTCTTGAAGTGCCATCTAAAGCTAAAATAATTCCCTAAGGAACTGACAATCATCACAGATCTCACTGCCTTCTTGTACAGGGTGCTTTGAATTTGCTTCCAGTAACATGAACAGGAACATGTCTTTTAAGAACAAAAGAAATTTGAACACAAGTTTAAGCAGTGGAGCTTTAGTAAAGTCAATGACAATACCAGAGAGTGCTACAGCAAAACAATTAACTCCAAACTAANGATAACACCAGAGAGTGCTACAGCAAAACAATTAACTCCAAACTAAAAATAAATAAATAAATAAATAAAAATCATTGCTCCCATTGTAAAGCGGTCAAACCTCTATTTTGTAAAGACTTTTCATCTTAAATAAGCTACGTCTAGCAGTGACTTTGCAGTTGACAAAGACTTTCATGCAGCAAACCCCTGTTTCATGTGACAAGATGTGGGACAAAATGGTGATGCAAAAACTGAAGGATAAATATAACTGAATGTGCAACTTGGAACACAGAAAGCTGAGGCAGGTGTTGTTATAGCTGTCAGCTTCCAGGTTTCTTCTTTCTTCAAATTTTCCACATCATATCTTGATTGTTCATTTAAAGTCACAGAAAATCAAAATACAGACCAGATATGAGACTTTTCATTGTAAATCCATAATTCCAAGTGTTTTGAAAAACAGTTTAAAACTGCTGCATATTGGTTTCAGAAAAAAACAACAACAAAGCCTAAATATCTTAATTTTCTTTTCTAGAATATAGAGCTTTGCTTCTGAGAGATTAGGAAAGACATGACTTTCTGAAAAATGAAATAATAGTCTTAAAATATTAAAGCTTTAGATAAAGCACATAAAAATACAGTTAAATATTTTATAGAAATTAATTTAAAACACTTCTCACTTGTAAATGAGTAATCTAGAAGAAAATCTGAGCATGAAAACACAGAATTTGAACTTCTTAATGATGTCTCAGAGGTAAAAGTATTTCAAGATGTGTCATTTCTGTAAGGACAGAAATAAGAAGATCCCCATCTTTGTGAGACTGTTACAAAAATAGTCAGCACTGGCAAAGGAGACTCAACTGGCTTCACTAAATGAGGGAAATACTGGCAAGTGTAAACCTTGACCTCTAGCAGCGATATCCTCATTTCAAGACCTGGAGGTCTCCACACACGAACACCTATTTCTGTCAGAGTCTACTTCTGCTGCAATCCATCCTTGGGCAGACAACCAGCCCAAAATATCTCCAGCACAGAAGCCCCACTTAAAACCATGGGTTTAACAGGAACGTAAATGAAAGGGGTGTTTGAAAATAACCTTCCCTTACAAGGCAATCACATTTCAGGATTCCCAAGCTACGCAGAAAAGGCATCTGCAAACAGTAGATAGTCTCTAAGTCCTGCCTTTCCACATTGTCTTTTTCTCTTTGGAAAAGAAAATCTTGAGCAATTTCTGTGAAAGGAACAGTCACAATGTGCGAAAGAGGACTTTTACTGGGTTTGTTTTTCCTTAAACTGCTCCTCTATGACAATACTAACAGTAGCTAAGCAGAGAGCATACTTTTTCCTGGTTCTGTACAATGCAAGAGCAGAGAGATGTGTGCTCCTGAAACCTCTTTGCAGATGGTGAGGGGTTTTTTCTTTATGTCTTTATCTTTTCCGCTAGCTCATAATCTGCCCCCTAGCTTCCCTGGGGCCAAGGAGAAGAGGATGAGCTTTATATAGCACTCCTTGGGGACTGGGTGAATCACAGAGTAACATCTAATCCCTCTTGCACTCTGCAACTGTATAACATCCCAGCTGAATATCAAGCCAAGGAAATAAGTCGCAGTTTTAGATACAAAACTCAGGCAGAAAGAGTACAAACGCAGCTAGAGAAGTTATCAGTTTCCACTATAAAACTCAAACTGAAAAATTAAACAAAGCAAAGATAAGAAAAGAAAATAATCACAGACCAGGGAGGGTGCAGTAACCTAGAAAGGTCAAGATACCATGCAGTCTATTTTGGTACTTAATTTTTCTTGGATTTTTAAGAAATGCTATTGAATAGCCATTAAGTGATTCTATTGCATAATTTGTCTTTATTTTTTTTACCGTAGTGGGCAAGGAGCCCTGGTTTTTTTAAATGCTCGGCCACCATGTTTGGTATCTGAGCTGTATCTCATGCACTGTTTGTCATTTCATGCCACTTAGAACAAATCCCAGCTGGCTGGAATCCTAGTCCTGTGGACTGTGAGTCATGGATATTAAATGACCATCATGTGAGCTGCTGCATGCTGCTGTGGTTAGTGTATGACACTGTAAAGTTGTATAGTATCTTATCACAGAAGATCATTAATGTGAATAACCAGTTTGAGCAGGAACACCTTCATAACAACATGAAAAAAATTACTTTGTTTAGCAAGCAGGGATATGTGAATCTGAAGCAAAGGTACAGCATTTCCACACTTTTCAGGGGACCAATAAGCCTCAGAAAAAATCAGCTACTGTACCAAAAAGGAACTGAACACAAGCATTTTAGAGTCTGGCTCATAGGAACCAGAATAATTTTGGGGACTAACTAAAATACCAGTCTCAATTCAGAATTTTAAGACAAGTAATGAGATATTTTCCCATGATGTGATACGGACAATCCTTGAAGTTGATGGTTTTAGTCTAGCAGAAACCCAAAATGGAAGATTTACTGAGCAATCCCTTTCATGCTAATCAATAATATGCAGGAAAACTGTACCATAAATCAGACTGGAAAAAAAACATGGGGCAAGGAGGAAACATTGTTTTCAGAGAATAGCATTTCATACCTGGATTTGGTAGTTTTATTCCATCCTGGTTATGAGCTGGATGAGTTCCTGCTGTCGGTGATGAAATGAAATCCACTTAGATAACTACAGGGAAAGTTTTTAAAGAATTAGATGTGGAAGCCTATTTCCATTTTCATTACCATGGGTAAGTTACTCAGACAAGAAATTACTGCTATCCAGTCCAAACTGTTATCTGGTTATCTTCTGCGGGTATGGAGTCACACACTGCTATCAAAGGTTCTTGTGAGTCTATAATGTTTCAATCTTCAGTCATGGCTCCAACAAAATGACTTCTCTAGTGGCTTGTTTCAGCTTAGATCTGTTTTCCTGTGTCACACAAGTTTTCCTTCTCCTAACAGCCACCAACTTCTTCCCACTATTCCAGCAGTTTCCCCCATCTTTGCTTATGTTTCTACCACATTTTCCTTAGGTCAACAGAGCCAGACATTCATAGCTTGCACTTTCTAACAGTCCACAAGCACTGAGGCATTTACAGAGTATTATATTTTTTGAATTAAGCATCAAAAGTTTTGCATTTGAAGCCTGTTCATGGACCAAAAGAGACAAAACTAACTACTGATTTTTTGTATAACAGTCCAGGATTTTAAAGAGATAAATATGACTTTAATCAGATGAGGAAAATTTAAATTTATCTAGACTTAATCCAAACCACCATTATAAAGGCACCAGCTAGTTATATGAGAGGAAGATTAAAGCTATTAATCACAGAATATCCATGGTTGGAAAGGACCTCCCAGATCACTGAGTCCAACCAAAAAAAACCCAAAACCAAACAAAAACACCCACAAACAATCACAAGCACCCCTACATGCCTAACACTAGCGCATGTCCTGGAGCAACATGTCTACACGTTTCTTAAACACCTCCAGGAATGGTGATTCAACCACTGTATTCAAATTACTGTGACTGTCAGAGAAGTCAAACATTATGTAGACATGAAGTTGCTGGAGAGCATCCAGAG
>VWZO01010902.1:0-10574 GCA_013396975.1 Bucco capensis
ACCTTAGCTTCTGGTCAAACCAGGACACACGTCGACTTTTTTGTCTTAGCTCCTTCAGTTTTGTTGGGTGAGCTTTTGCTTATTCTTCTTTGGTCTGTATAAAATCTCAATTCCACATGATACAAAGATTGTTTCTGTGCAACTGAGATATCCAAATTTGCATTCCTGGTTGAAATGCAAGGTGCCACCAGCAATTAATTGTTGCAAGGGCAGCTAACCTCTTCATGGATAGGTGTAGCACTGTGCAGGATTTAGCTATCCAGTCCCTGAGTGCTTCACTATGCTTAGTAACTGGAATAATCTCTATGTTTTCCATGGTAACCACAAAGTCAGAAGGGAGAGGCAAAGAGATATAATTTATGCTTCCTAGAGGGGATAATAAAAACACTATGTACCTGGTCTTATGTGAACTGCAACTGCAGAGTGCTCCCAGAATTGCCTCACTGGGCACAGCAACAGTCCCTTCACCTATCCCTGCACAACTGCCGCCCAGGATCTTGTGCCAGTAAACGCCTCCAGGCAGAAGAAATGAAGCTTCAGGTCACAACAGGATGCAAGATGCAGTTTATATTTTGCTTCTGTTCCTGAAGCAATTATAAACCAATATTTTTTAACTTCTATCATGCAGTTATGGCAGTAATTTTGAATCCCATGAGAAGACTAATTTTAAACAGCTCACACCATGCTAGCAGTGGTGTTTTAAGTGTATCTGGTCCTTATGCTCACCTTTAAGCTCCTCCTATAAGTCACTGTTGTTGAAAGAAACTATTATGTAAATAAGCACCTGAGGCAGAATTTAAATCTGAACTTTAAAAAATGTTAATTAATTACCTCACAGGAAAGGAAACAACAATGTTAATCTTAAAGGTGATGTCTTATTAGCATGAACTGTATAGACAACAAACATTCCACTCAAATGTGTTAAATACATGTTTGAAAGTCATCTGAATCATACAGGCATACTTGACCCAGTCTTGGGTCAAAATCTATTGAGTGCTTCCAGACTTCTTTCCATTATTCAGTGCCTTATGATACTACTTATTATTCTGTGTCTTATGATACTATCAGCATTCATTAAACTTAAGTATAATTTGCAAATTCTAAATTGAGAAAAAGAGAATTCTAGTAATGAAGGAGTTACCCAATTTTCTGCCACAATTTTGTCTCAGCTAATTTAAATGTGAAATTATATTCTGCTATTAGTAATAAAGGAACTAAGAGAAGTTGGAAATATGTAATATGTTATAGTTGTCACACACTAAGTAAAAGAACATAAAAGTCTAACATTCATTGCAGTGCCTTGTCAGATAGATTATTGAATATTGTTTACATCTGCATGAGTATGTGCTTACTTGTTACCCTAATTGGAGTGTCAGTAAGTAAGGGTTTTAAAACATCTCTTCCAATGTATTTGTTTAAGTTCAGAAATCAGGACTTAGTGGAATTTTTGGCTGACAGTTTCATTTTGATGGTCTTAAAATCTTTTGTCAGCAATCTGACAAATAAACTAAACTCGGGCACTGTCTTAACCTCAGTCAAATGGCCTAGAACAAATTTATCCATCTCTTCCTACCCTTAATCTTTTGTAATCTCAGGATTTGCAATAGTTCGGTAAAACTTCTAAAGCTGACTTTGTCATTCTTTGCATAGAGGGGCTTGTGCCCTCTTTTATTTTTCCATTCTTTTTTTCATTTGTTTTTCTAACCCTGTAAAATCCACCTGTAAAATTTTGGTCACCTGATACAGATTGATTCGATCACACTTTGTTAAACACTTACCTGCTGCATAGATTAAAAAAAATCAATTTCTGCTCAAGGCTTCTCAGCAGTGTAGATAAAATTGAATTTTGTGATGAAAACAGAATAGGGTTTAATGTATATGAAAGGGAAATAACAGGTGTAGGAGACCTGAGTGGAACTGAGTCTTTGATGACTTTGGCTATGGGAAGGAGCCTGGGAGGAGTCAGTGAGGTTTCAGGATCCTCTGAGAAATCTGGGGACAGTGTGCAGGTGAGGGGTAGAAAGAAGGCATCTTTCTTTTTTTGTCTCTCCAGCCCCTCCAGCTCTCCTGCACTTGTCGTAGTACTACTGAGGTGTGGGACATTCACTCCATCCCTGGAGTGTCCTCCTCCAATATAAGCAAAGTGGCTCAGGTTTCTCCCCTAATTGTGCTGCTGTAGGTAACTATTTGCCAATTTTCCAAATAACACATGTGCTTACCTTACTAATCTGGTACACTGCTGTTGGCAGTAGGGTCCAGTTTGGCCTAAAAAGCCCCCACCAAGCTAGCAGCCCTCATGTTCTCCAGAACACAAACACAGCTATCAAACTTTTTATTTGCGTGGTACCATTTCAGGCAACTCACAAAAATCCTAACAAGCTGAACACACGCCCAATTTGCATGGGATCCACAGTCACCAATGCTGTTCTCTTCTGATCAGAAACATGTAAGCACAAAAATGACAGACTTTTCTAGAAACCCCAGCCTTGTTACTCCAGCATTATGGATGCCCAAGTCCTGTGTTAAACCCAAGGTCAGTTTTGCACAGTGTGGTTACATTCATACTCTACTACTGTTGGTCCTAGGATATGTTACCACAGATTCTGCCTAGTATTTAGGAAAATCCTAAGTAGGCTGAGTACCACAGGGAACTATCTTAGCAGTTTAGCAGTGCTTTACACTGTTTAATGTAGTAGTACAAACATACTATCAGACTCTCCAGAAATATTTCTTTTGGCCTTTCATGACACATCTTTCTGTACAAAATGTTTATCTTTTCTTTTTTTCCCCAATATTTTTTTTCATTTTCTTTTTATCTTTAAACACACATATATATATGTATAGCACCAACTGATTCTTCTGTTCTGGCACCACAATCGCAATTTGACAAAATGGGTAAAACAGTTCATGTCCTTTTAACTAACCTTTTTGTATAATCAAAAGCACAATTACTGTCTTACAATTTTCTACTATAATTAGTATGCATATCTACAGCTTTCTTAGAAAACGGAGAACTCAGAGGAGCATTCAGCAATACCTTTTTTGATAGCAACTATTCAGTAATGTCAAGCAGAATTCAAAAGCTGTGGTATAGGGAAATCTATTATGGCTACTTCTGTAATTCTGCTGTAATTTGTGATGAAAACAATTTATAAATGCATAACAATTGCTGGTGTGCATAAGATCAAGCATCCAGTTCAAACAAATTATTTCCAGTATTGTAACATTTTTGTGGCCCTGTATCATCAATGAAAAACAATTCTGAAAATGTGAATAATTAATAGTTTTATCCAGCTGACTTTAGCATGTCATCTGATTTGACTAGTGTCAGACTCTCGTTAGCATTTTCACAACATTCAAGCTGTCTATGTAAGTCTGCAGATCATGGTGTTTACTTATTTATTTTTGTATCTATTTGACCTTTCCAAAATGTTTCTATAATTTTTTCCAGATTTTGGTGGGAAAATAACAATGTTTTCACAGAAGCTCAGAAGCATGAACTCAAAAAACACTCACTGTCCCGCGTGATTTGTGACAATACAGGAATTTCTGAGGTGCCAGTAGATGCCTTTCAGCTTGGAAAGTTTCCACAGGATTTTAAGCATTGTGACAATATACCTGGGATGAATTTAGAAGCTTGGCAAGAATTCTATCAAGAAGGTAACTTGGTAATTACCAATCTTTTGTGACAGGAGGAGAGGGTAATTAACAACTAGAGCACTGACCTTGATTGTGGCAGTTCTTGAGTTACTGGTCTGATGCAGTTCTTCAGTATTTCTACCACTTAGAAATGAGATGTAAGTAATTATTTCTTTCTGTCTCAAGTTCCTCTGTAAAAAAGGTAGTGTCTGCCAACTTCTCTCTGATAACATGCAAGGCTTGTGAGATATCCAGATATTATGGTAATTGGGGCAGGACTTCTTAGAAAATACTAAGATCTCTGCAGAACATACTGTTAGAACATAATGCTTATTTTACAAGGATTATAAGTCAAACCTGAGATATTTAATATAAATTCTTGTCCAGAAATAAACAATTTAGTTCTTGATCACCTTATAACAAGTAATTTCATTGAGGTTCATTTGTAGCAGTAATGGACAATGATATCCATTTGAGAAGGTAAGGTGAGAATTTTTTAAAAGTTTTTAATACAGTATTTTTACTTGTAGAGGAAATATGTGGAACACCAAAGAGTGTGGAAAATGGTGATTTTGTATATTGTTCAGAATCTGGAAAATTTACAGTGACTTATTCATGTCAATATGGATTTCAATTACAAGGAGAAGAGCAATTAACCTGCACAAGTAAAGGATGGAACTTTGAGGCTCCTGTTTGTATAGGTATCTATTTTTATTTGTTTGTTTCTGAATTTTCTAAAAGCTAAAGTCCAGTACAGTTCATCAGAGGTGAACTCCCTCCTATGCTGTCATGTAGTCAGCCTTCTAAGTTTATAGTACAGTAACATGATTATGTGAAACTCTACTTGTTCCAGAATTGCTATCACAATCTCTACCCATCCTGATTCAGCAATCAAGTTGATAGGAAAATGTCACTAAAAATTACCTAATTAAGCAAAAATTGACTCTCTTAACAACAGTAAGAAAAAAAGTAGCAAATAAGAATTATACATTGCTTCCTCCAATGTTCAACATAACAGCAAGACAGACAGTTGTCATTGTTTCAGTGGATGCTCTAGATACAAAATGAGCTCAGCACCAGTCATTCATGTATCATCCTATTAAGTTAAGCAAAATGATAATGAATAAAGTACTGTGAAGTAAATAAGTTAAATTAAGCAAATTAATTATCACTTCAGTTCCAAACTCCCTCTCCCAAACTGTTGTGAAAAGATTTGCTGGAAGTCAATTCCTTCTACAGATACAAAAGTAGAAAAGACAAAAAATTCTGTAAAAAGATACTGTCTTTTGACATTTCGTGCGCGTTTTCAGGGGAATACTTCTCTGTTATTTTAGTCATTCTTTTCTCTTCCTTTTGCCTTATTTTTTTTGTTGACTAGAATAGGATAGGAAGAAAGAGAATGAAGCAACTATTTCATTGCAAGACCTTCAGTCTTTGCAGCTATGAAAAATGAACTCTCTCTGCTCACATTTCAAATGTGCTTTTATAATGGTGTGTATATATATTTTTAGATATGTATATATACATACACATACTCAAATTGCTCAGCTTTAAAATAACATGAGAGAAAATGAAACCTGAAAAGTCCATATTTAGGAATATATTATGGATGGTGGTAAATTAATTTGAATGCAAGTGCTGCAGCTGATCCACAATGCAGTCTGCTTATCAGTATTTATGTGGCAGCAGAATAGAAAGCTATTCATTCTAATTGTGTACCTGATACAGAAAAAGTCAAATGAAATTTGCAATTCTTTCCTTTATTCAAATCCTGTTTATCCACTGAATTCCACCCACATAAATACCATATAAAGAAACGAAGCTGTTAAATGAATTCTAATAAAATCTTTTCAATAGATTAATGTTCTGTCAGCAAACTGAATAAATATGTTATATGAATGAATCATTCCTTGTCCTAGTTTATTTTAATATATTCAGTAATCTAAACAAAATCTGTTTATCTGCTATAGGAAAACAAGCTGCTGCATATAGTAAATAAGCAATGCCTTTATTAAAAAGAACCATCAAACCCCACTTATGCAGATGCTACTTGAGTTTTATAGTAAAAAGCACTTTGCTTCATGCATGTCTGTGCAGTGTGTTCCTATTCTTTTAAACGTTCAGCAAATTAGGAATAAGTCAAGCAATACAATGAGAATAATAAAGCTTAGCATTTCTGCAGGTGGTTTGAAAATTATACGCTGCTCTGGAAAAGACAGAGTGGCCTGCTGGCTAAAGTGTGAGAATCTGAGAGCTGTTAATTCCTGCTTACTAACCTCGGCTTTGACAGAAATAATTTCTTTTGATTCCGGAAGTCATTTAGTGTTAAACTATACTACCTTCCTTTATAAGAAGTGTTACCTTACTCTTGATAGATAAGTTGTTTGCTTTATTAAAGTACTGCTGTCTGCGAGTTGTAGAGTAGGCTGGTAAGATCTGACATGCACTATTTAGTGATGGAATAAAGAGTCAGCAGGTTAACAGACAGCATGACTATGGATCTACAAAAGATGAAGTATCAAATGTGAATTATAGTGCAGGCAAATCTGTGCAGGTTTTCTTTCCCAGATGATGATGAAACCAATGGGAGTTAGCCTAAAATTTAGTCTTGAAGGGAGTAACACTTATTCAGGGATCTTCATTCTGAACAACAGATTATTATCCTGCTTCGGAGATGTATCATGAGAGTTAGTGTTTCTTAAGGATTCTGAAGTATAAGGTTATTCCTTGCATGATTAATCTTTTGACTGTTCTAGTTGATGGCTAGCTTTGGACATAGCTACTGCTTTGTATTAAAATTTAAGAAAAGATCAGCCTTGATCCTATTTCCAATGATAGAATTTCCTAAGTGGTCTGAGTGACAATGCTAAACTAAGTCAGCGAATGATTCCTACAGGGTCAGTTTCTAATCCTGATCAAAAAGAGCTACTTAGCCTGAAGTAGCACATGAAATATTGTGGTAGGGAAGGAAAGGGAAAGAATGATCAAGAAGAGAAGGCACAGAAAGCTCAGCTAGTGGCCCACACATGAGCTTGCACTGCTTCTCAGAGGCATGGGTCAGAGACATTGAACAGGCTGGCAAATATTGTACAGAACTAATGGGAAACTGTTTTAACAATGCTGGACACATATCCTTAGGAAAATTAATCCAGTGTTGCAAGTAAATATTACACAAAAAGAAGAATCATTCAGAAGTATGAAAAAGACTCCATTCTGTCCCTTGCTGAGTGCTTTCTTTCCTGTACTGGACACTGTCTCCCATTTCATCACATAATCAGAATGTGAGAGTAAAAGGTCTTGAATGGCCTGAGAAACAATACATACTTTCTCCAGTGGATAGTTTTGTTCATCTGCTCATCATTCTGTGAGAATATTGTCATTTTACAGAATTTAGATAGCATCTAGAAACAGCCATCTTTGCAGTGGTACCACGGATTACCTTCAGAAATTTTGTAACCAAAGGTAAACTGAATCTTCGGCTCCTCAAAATCACTCCTAGAAGTATATAGGAGTGTGTCAATGTTATTATTTTCACTATCTCTGTAGAGTACTGTGTAGAAAAAGTTTATAAAGGAATTTTAAGTCTTAGGACATAAACACATGCAAGAAGAACCCTCAAGTTTACAATTTGCATTATTGAAAATCTACCCAATTGGCATTTTTAGCCTTTGGCATATTACAAAAACATTTTCTTTTGCATAATTTCCAGCTTAAAAAACAGCCAACCAACCCACCAAACAAACAAAAACAAAAACAAAAAACCAAACACATCATCTTTGTGCTTTAAAGAGTAACAATGACCATCTTTGGCAGTATGTATATGTATCACTGAAAGTGTACAATATCTTTCATTTATGACTACTTGTAGGAGGTGCATATGAGAAGACACTAATCCCTCTCTGTAATTGGTAATGATTATTGATCTGTTTGTATTTATTTTGCAGACATCAATGAATGTGAAAATGAAATTAACCCACCATGCTCTCCTTCTGCTAAATGCATTAACACTAAAGGCAGCTACAGATGTCTCAGTACTGATCCCTACAAACAGGCAGAAAATGGAAGAACATGTATTGGTAATGTTTGTGAAACTACTGTGCATTAAAACTTCCTCTGTTTTATTTTACAACACTGTAAAAATCATAAAATTGAGATTTATTGAAGAGCTGTTAACTTCCATAAAAAACCTCTACACAGTCGCAGGCATTAAGATACACTCAAATTCTGTAAAGTAAATGAAGGTATTGAATAAATAATACAGACACAGAAGTAAGTTTCTCATTTTCCATTCCTACCTTGTATAAACCACTAAGTATTTCCTAACAGTGCTTATTAAGGAGTGGTGGTGGGTTAAATCTGTTTCAGTTTCTCCTAGTCAGTGTCTAAATTCAACATGTGAATCTTAACTAAGTTCCACCCATTACATTCCCAAATGTTAACCTTTTCAGAGATATCATAAATTATGCATTTTATTGTTTTTCAGCTTTCTAGCATGTGTGGAAGTTGTATTGTATTTTAAGGTTTAGATGGGGAAAAAATGCCTAGATTTGTCAAAAGCTTCATGAAAACCTGTGTGGTTGGGTCAAGTTTGGCTGAGTGCCAGGTACCCACCAAGGTTCTCTATCACGTTCTCACCCCACACCTCCTGTGGCACGACAAGAGGGAAAGAACGAGATGAAAGCAGCCCATGGGTTTCAGTAAAGGCAGTTTAATAAGCAAAATAAAGAAAGGCAAGGTCGTTCGCACAAAGCAAAACAAAGCAAAATTGAGCTTTAGTCTCTACTTCCCATAACAGGCGATGTTTGGCCTTCTCCCGGAAAGCAGGGCTCTGAAACGGGTAGTGGTTGTCTGGGGGACAGATGTCTTCTACCCCTACCAATATTCCCCTCCCTCCCCCCCGCCTTTTATTCCTGAGCTGACGTCATATGGTATGGAATAGCCCTTTGGTCAGTTTGGGTCAGCTGTCTTGGTTGTGTCCCCTCCCAGGATCTTGTCCACCTCATCGCCTTGGTGCTGTGCCAGCCTTGCAGCAGTCACAACATCACAGGTTATCTTCAACCCAAGGCACAGCGTTTCTGAAAACTGCTATGGTGACATTAACTCCATCTCAGTCAAACCCAACACAACCTGCAACTCAAATGCAAGCGGATGGATATCTATTTTAACAAAGTGCCCAAGGGAAGCATAGAAAGTTTAGAGTGCTCATATCTTGCATATTGAGTACTGTATGCCACACAATCATAAGAAGACTGAATCTCACTGATAACATATCTTGTTTCCTGTTTCAGTAAATCTCTTCATTATGACATGTAGAATTACACTGTCCCATATTATTAAATGCACAAAGAAAACACATGTTGATAATTACCTGGAAAAAAAACAACCAAACCCTAAACTTTTTTGCAAACAGACAGATGTCTTCAATGGTATAACGTACATCCAGTCAGCTTTCTATCTGTGGTTCAGGACCACATGAGCATATCCCTAAAGTAAGACCTCATCCCTCAAATGAAACCTTAAGTGAGACCACCAAAGGCCCAAGGGTGAAGGACAGTAGGAGGCTTCAGTAACAAAGCAGTGCTTCACATCTGTCTGGGCAGGAACATCTGTAGTAAGTACCATTCCAGCAGTGAATGTTGCCAGAATGACTTTGCTCTCTTGCTGTAGCAAATGCAAATACAAATCCTCAGTGTCAACTCTTTCTGGGTTAAAATTAAAAAGGAATGATGCTAGTCATTCAGAGTTTCACACTGATATGTTAAAAGATGAAAATAGAAAAATAGAAAACCCCTAATTCTCTTTGTAGGTATTTCTTATTTTTATTTTCAGTTTATTCTTTTACCCACTCAACCGTGATTGCATTTATTTAACACTCTAAATCCAAAGACAAAAATCTACCTTCAGATTAACTTGAGGAGATTAGTTTACTGCTGCTGAGTGCAACAAAGATTATATGAGCACACTGCACTGTCATGAATGTAAGGCGGCTCCAAATATAAGGTAAATTTTGTATTTCAAGGGAGGAAATAGAAAATGCTTACAGTTAGTACTACTGGGCTAAGTGATCGTTATCCCAGACCAAGAAAAATGTGCTTTTCAGAACTTCATTGGCTTTTTAACAACTCAAGAAAATGGCTGCAGGTGTAGCCACTCAGGCCACTGCTGAATGTCTAGGACATACAGCTAATACTTTAGACCTCAGTGGTTAGAGTAGTTTCTAATCTCCATGGACCCGTACTTGCATGCCATGCTATGGTTTGGTTGACTGGATTCTCTAGAGTCAGTCATAACAGTTTCTGCTGTGCAACACACATGCTCCTTCTTACAGCTTAACATAGAGAGCCCTGTGAGGGCAGGAGACTGCGGCTCACCAGCGACCTTTAAACTATATTTGAGGTTGTTAATTGGACTCCCCACTGTCCTATGGTATCTCTCCCCCAGAGGATCATTGGGATATTAAGGACATATGGCCTTGTCGAAGCAATTTTACAGAATCACAGAACATTCATGGCTGGAAATGACCTCTCAGATCACTGACTCAAACCAAAACAAAAAAACCCAAACAAACAAACAAACAAAACCAAACACAACAAACAAACAAAAAAACCCCAAGCCCCAAAACAAACCACACAACCCCTGCCCTCACTAAAGCATGTCCTGGAGCACCACATCTACATGCTTCTTAAACACCTCCAGGGGTGGTGATTCAACCACCTCCCTGGGCAGGCTCTTCCAGTGTCCCACCACTCTTTCTCTAAAGAATTTCTTCCTAATATCTAATCGAACCCCACCCTGTCTCAACTTCAGACCATTCCCTCTGCTTCTGTCATTAGTTACTAAGGACAAGAGGCCAACCCCCACCTCTCTACAAGCTCCTTTCAGGTAGTTGTAGAGGGCAATGAGGTTCCCCCTCAGCCTCCTCTTCTCCAGACTAA
>VWZO01010903.1:4361-30340 GCA_013396975.1 Bucco capensis
CTTTTGCACGTGCCTGGTCCCAGGGAGGACAGGGGACAGAGGCACTCAGGGAGTCCAGGGCAGAATGGGTGAGTGGGTAGGGAATCCCAATATGGTGGGGCTTGGAAGGGACTTCTGGGTATCAACTAGAGCAAGGTCACCCACAGCAGCTTGCCCAGGATCACCTACAGGTGGGGTTGGAATCTCCCCAGAGAAGTAGACTCCACAACCTCTCTGGGTAGCCTGGGCCAGTGCTCCGGCACCCTCGCAGCAAAGAAGTTTCTTCTGATGTTCAGATGGAACTTCCTGTGTTCCAGTTTGTGCCTGCTGCCCCAAGATAACAGAACTTCCCCCTTTCCCAGCTGACACAGCATGCAGGTCCCAGCAGCCCCCAGCAGTGGGGAGCAGACTACAGAGCTAAGCCATCTGCTCACCAAACCTAAACATCTCTTCTGTTAAGAGATGACACCAAAAGCACCATTTGTAAAGCTGTAGGTGCCACCAACCCCTCAAAGACTTGCGAAGTTTGCTCTGTGTTGAGGATGAGGCAGGCATGGTAGTGCCACAGCACAGCCATGATGTAGACACACAGCCCTGTGGTGTAGGTCCCTGCCAGGCTGGAGGACTTCAGCAGCAGCTCTGCCTCCACCACACTCAGCTCGTTCAGCAGCTGAAAACACACACACACAAATAACAAACTGAAAATAACTTCCAAGGTAAACATGTAAAATAGATGCTTTTTTATTCCCCCCATCAAGGCAAAGCTGCATGGCAAACAAAAATGAAATTCCTTACTCACTACAGAACAAGGGAAAGGGAAAAAAACTGTTACAGGATAAAAAATGTCCTTCAGACCTGCTCTTCAGAAATCCATGGCATTTCTGGTACCCAGATGCTTTCCTGTGTAAAATTATGGTTCAGTCTGAAACAGTGCAGCCCATCCTAAAATTCTTCGTGCTAAAATAATCCAGAATGTTATTAATTTTGAAAGATCTGGAAACAACATACATCTACTGATGCTCCATAGCTGTCACAGTCAGACAGAAGCAGAAGTATTGGGCACTCTGCTTCAGAGGTCAGGAAACTGGAACTCCTTGCACATCAGGAGAATGTGCAGCCTACCTCTCAGGTTTTTCTGCTTTTACAGAAAAAGTAAGACAGCTTTATCCTGGCATAACCCCAAAAAAATGAACTCATTTACCTGTATTGCAAAGTCTGTCAGTCCATTGATGTTGAGTGTTGGCTCCATCAGATCAAAGATGAGCTGTATGTGGTGAGCCAAGGGGAGGTGATAGGACATTCCTGAGGCAAAGCTCGTTATCTGTTCCAGGACATTGCTAGAGATCTGTGAAAATCAATGTTGGACAGTCACATACTGACTAAGGAGCTTCTCACACACATTAGTGCTCCAAAATTCCAGTTTCTTAAGTGGTAATAGCAAATGGCAGCATTTTGCAGACAAAAGCACTAACAAGCCATGCATGAGTATATCTGCTCCTCTGCTATCCAACAAGTCACTCATAACACCAATTTATTTTCACAACTGACATCACAGAAAATACTGTTCTGCTGCTTCATAGCTTCTCTTAAAATCTGCAATACTGATTCTTAATCTGCAAGGTATTTTGCTTTAAAGAGGTAAAATCATTTCATAGACGCAGACACAGTGACATATCTTATACATATGCAAAAGGCTGATTAATAGCTAATTAATTAATGAGCCCTAAACAATGCTGTTAATGGAAATTTATGTACAATTTATTTCAAAGTTTTCATTGAAAAATCATGACAGTGATCTGGGAAGCATCTTGCAGAACAAACAAACAAAAGCCCCAAGCAAACAAAGCAAACCTAACCCCCGAATATCTCCTGAAGCAGGTAATTTAGCATACCAAGGCAGCATTTTTTCTCTTGCCTGTGAAGATGTGCACTGGAAATTCTCAGCATATTCAAACACTTGCAGTAACCTAGGTTTACTTCCTGTTTGATCCCTCTGCAGCAGAATTTAGAAGGCCATGATTTTATACAGGGGAAAGTACCTGAGATTTCACCTGATGTTGATCAAAATAGGAGAGTTGCGGTAGTTTTGTGGACATGGTCTCTAGGGTTGGGAATGCCTCCTGTTTGGTCTTCCTGGCTTTTTGCCCTTCATCCCCAACTTAACAGATAAAAAACTAATTCAGTCATTTTATATTTAATGATAGTTTTGCACGATTAGTGACTTAAAAGACGGTAACAATCTTAATAAGCTCTACACATAACTACATAAACCTTACTTATAGGTAAGGTTTCAGTAGTGCTCTTCTTCTTTAGGATTTTGAGGATGTCTTTGGTAATCTTCTTCAGCTGGTGTCTTGCTTCCTCACCTTCCCTGTCAACGCCATAGAGGAGGGTCATACGCTGGTTACGCTTGTGAATAGAAGAGGAGGCAAGAGTCAAGCCTCTCTCCTTTTTTCTGTCACCACCTGCAGAAACCCAGTCTGAGCAGCCCAGACTGCAACAAACAACTATCAACTCCTCTTCACAGAAGGCATCTCCTGTGGTTATCAGCATGGAGGAACTAGTCCCAAACAAAATCACTGAGGAGTAGGGTAAAAATACAGAGGGGAAAAATGTCATCTGGTATTGTGAATTCTGAAAGTATCTGTAAGGCCAGAGCCAGAGGACACACAGGGATGACCCTCCCAGCTGCCCCCTGGATTGACAGACATCCAGTAGCAGATCACTAAACAGAAGACAGATGTCTAGAAACTGTGTGACCTTCTCTTACTACATACAAGTCCACTGAGAAATAGATGCAGCCTAACTCCTAAAATTCTGTTTTGCACATCCCAAAGACATTGACGTGTATGGTTTAGTGAAGCTGTAACTGGGTATATTTAGTCCTTTTATCAAATATTTCTTATAACATTGATTCATTGTATATAACTTAAAAACCTGGAACACTGCTCTGCAAGTCATGTAAGGTGTAAATATTTTGGTCAGTAATATACTAACCTTCTCCAAACTAACCAACTTCTACTTCCTTCAACAACCTTAGAAGTTTCTTTAAAAAAGGCTGTGTACAGAAATAATCCTAAAGAACTACAAGGCAGGAAGACAGCAGACAGGAGAGCAGCCCCATGCCTAGAGAAGTTGCAGAGTCTTACAAAACACATGCTCCCTTTACACCCATTGACTGCCAGGAAGCCAAAAGCAGGAAGTAAACTTCTAATTCTTCTAAAAATTCTCTTTTGCTCTCTCTTCTAGAGGAAACAAAAGCAGAAGCACTGGGAGCGTCACCTGGAATTTGCAGCTGTCTCTGACTAAGGAGCCAGCTCAGAGGCAGAGGAAGGGCTGAGACTCAGGACTGGGATGTCCAGCTGCTCCTCCAGCTGTCCCCTGCTCCGAGGGATTTACAGGACTCTCCTGCCTGCACCCATGGTGAGGAGATAGAGGAACCACCAAGAAACCTCCTTCAGCAGCACCAGCTTCCCACCACAGGAAACACCCGAGTGTCCCATCACTTCTCCACAGCACACTGCGGTAACCTTGCCTTTGATCTGGGGTGGGGGGGAGGTCTCTGAGTTTGCATGCTTAGGGAATAATTTTTTCCTTAGGATTGGACTTGGCACTTGAGCCTGTTACATGGTTCAAAGCATAAGCCCAAACAGTCATAGAAGATCAAACATGGCCACCTTACAAACACAGCTACATCTAGTGCTCTTCTCCTGGAGAACCCTGACATTCTCAGTAGAATAAAACACAACTTACAGCAGTCAAGATCCCCAAAGACATGTTCCTAACAACAAAATTAAAAGCAGACTAAAAAGCTTGAACCCTTGTGACAGATACAACTTACCATTTAATTCTTTTCTTTTGTGTTTTTACAGGGAGGAGGGAAAAGAAAGTGCAAATGAAAGCCACAACCAACTTCAGCTACCCCAGAAACGACAGCAACTGCACCAGTGATAACAGAATCAGCCAAGTCATTTTTCCCCTGCTGTACACAGTTTTGTTCCTGGTCGGGATCACCATGAATGGCCTAGCAATGTGGGTCTTCTTCAAAGTGTCCAGTAAATCCAACTTCATCATCTTCCTCAAGAACACTGTCATTTCTGACTTGCTGATGATCTTGACTTTTCCCTTTAAGATCCTCAGCGATGCCAAGTTGGTGTCATGGGTGCTGAGAGGATTTGTGTGCCAGGTCACCCAGGTTGTCTTCTACTTCACCATGTACATTAGCATTTTGTTTCTTGGCCTAATAACTATTGATCGCTATCAGAAAGCCACGTCACCCTTCAGAACATCAACCCCAAGGAGCCTTTTAAGTGCCAAGATCCTGTCCACAGCCATCTGGATATCAATGTTTGTTCTTTCCTTACCCAACATGATCCTATCCAACAAGAAGAAAACACCCAAGAATGTTAAGAAGTGTGCTCTCTTGAAATCTGATTTTGGCTTAGTCTGGCATGAAATCGTGAACTACATCTGTCAGCTGATCTTCTGGGTGAACCTATTAGTCATAGTTGTATGCTACATCCTCATAAGTAGAGAACTCTACAAATCCTACAAAAGAACAAGAAGCACAGGCAAGGCATCCAAAAAGACTGTAAACCTGAAGGTTTTCATCATCATTGCAGTGTTCTTTATCTGTTTTGTGCCGTTCCACTTCACCAGAATCCCCTACACACTGAGCCAAACCAGAGCTGTTTTTGAGTGCTCTGCTCAGAAGACTCTGTTCTACCTGAAGGAGAGCACACTGTGGCTGACATCCCTGAACGCCTGCCTAGATCCCTTCATATACTTCTTCCTCTGCAAATCCTTTAGGAAGTCCTTGCTGGACATGCTGTGCAAGCACACGGCATTGGCAGAACTCAGGGCACGCATGAAGGAGCAGAATGAAGGAGACAACACTGATGAAACACCGCTCTAGAGGCAAGAATTACCCTTACCCCTCCCTGTCCACACACATATGTTGGTGAACAGAAACAGCTCAAATTCTGCAGAAGAGTATCTAGAATTCCACCAAGTTCTTTAGAATTATCCTACAGATGAAGCACATCACCTTGGAACCAACATCATTGGTTGCAAAACTGGCAAAACTAGGAAGCTTGAACCAAACAAGAGCACCACCTGATCACATCCTCCAGGATGGTCATTCTCAGAATTGCTGGGAAGAAGTTTGAACTTGAAGTTGTAAGGGAAAAATTAAAACCAACTCCTGAAATGCTACAGATGAGACTATGAACTGCCAAGATTCTGCAGAAATACCTTAACTTCGGCCAGTATGAAGTCCACAGCAACACAAGACCTAGGCAATGCAACTCAAGTCCAAAGGAAATGTGACTTTTCAATGCAGGGAGTTGTCACCTTGTGCAGAACTCGCAGTCAAACAGAAATACAAGATATATGTTGATAAGCTATTTACCTGTGCAGAATTTGGGTAACAGAATAACATTTTGCTTTTCTCATTATACACTTGCATTTCTTAATCCATTGACTAATAATTAATAGTTGCATGTCAGAGGAAATTATTTCATCATTGGGCTTATTTTGATGTGAGTTAAATCTTCAAATACTTCAACGTACTACATGAATAAAGAAAAACAATCACTTTTACAGAGAACAGTGTATTCTATTGGAAAGTGTACAGATTCAATGTACAGAATCCTTAGATCTCAGGGAAGGAAAGACTCATGGTAGAACCTTTACTGATTATTATGGACAGGTTTCTTGCACTATGTAAAAAAAACTACCACTTCCCATTCTCCATTTGGAAAAGTTGAAAATAAAACAAACAGGGAAGTATTTTCAGATACAGAACGTTTTCAGGTATCACAGAAACCACGCAGAAAAAGGATCCTAGGCTGTTGTAATAAAATACGTTTCATTTACAGGGAAGGGTTTTAAACTGAAAGAGATTTAGATTAGATGTCAGAAAGAAATTCTTTCCTCAGAGGGCTCTGGAATAGGTTGCCCAGAGAAGCTAAGGATGAGCCATCCGTGGAAGTGTTCCAGGCCAGGCTGGATGGGCCCTGGGCAACCTGGCCTACTGGGTGGGATATGTGCAGGATACACTTACAGTTGGGAACAGTGCCAAGAGGCCACTTTGGGAGAAAATGTGGACATCAGGTACTGCAATGGACATCTCAGCCTTACATAGCCCTTGATGAATGAACAGCAGTTGGGCCAGGCGGCTAGGGATATGTCACATTGATGTCAACAGCAAGAGTGCCCTTCATCCCAGTCATCCTCCCAGCTCTTTGCTCTCTGCTGGCCATTGCACACCTACATTAACCAAAATGTAGATACTAACACACAAACTTACTGTCAATGCAGCTGCAGCCTGAGAACCTCAACAAGCAATCCCAGTCTGCCCACAAAGGGATGGCTTGAATGTGAGCCACCTCCCAGCTGTCAGTAAGGAAGGAGCCAGAGCCCTGTCACATCACAGCACAAACCACATGATTCAGTTAAACCCACACAGAAGTTCTGTTTAGGGAGAAATGCACTAGAGTCCAGCATTACACATAACAAAGATGCAATAAGCACAAAGCACACCATGCAGCAGCCTCTGCCAGAACCAGAAGGTGACTGTAACCAGCACACTGACACCAAAACAAACCAAAAATCCCATTCTGGAGGTCTGAGTCAAGCTGAGGCTCATGTGTCAGCACCAACTGGCTGCAGAGGGAGGGTACAGCTTCTGTGTATGTCAGTGAACATGATTTTGTAGCTGAGCAACCCACTGTAAGGGTGGCTCCGACCAGACTTGCTGGTCACCCATGGACAACCACTAGTGCTGCCCAAAGCAGGTGAATTCACACACACAAACAAGAACTCAGAGCTAGGTTTGAGGGTTCTCCTGAAAAGCTGTCAGGGAACGCTCTGTGTTGGTTCATCCCATGTCTCTAAAGGAGCCAAATCGTAAAGGCAAAGTGTAGGTGCCACCAGGTCTGGCCCATACAAACAAAGCCAGAAAATGTGCTTGTCTTGATGGATATGATAATTTTTTCTTCTTTAGCACAGGAGAAGTAGTAGACTTTCTGACAGAGAGCAGAAGGAGGGGGGAACAGCAATGGCAAATGCAATTAACTCAGGCGACACATCGGAATAGGAAGGAAACAATACAGCGCACCAGCAGAAAAGGTCTCATCTTTCTACACATTTCCCCATTCCTAACACTTTGCTGGAGGCTTCTGTGAGCAGAGGAACTTCTGGAGGCTGGAGCTGGAGGCTTCTGTGAACCAGAGATAGTCCAGGAGCCCTCTCTGAAACAGCTGCAGCCAGGTGTGCTCAGGTACTTGCATGTGGTGTGACGGGGCACTCCCACATCTGCCTTTCAAATGCACACCAGCAGTGTGCATCTTACCTTGAAAACGCTATTTAAATCTGAGCTGAGGAAGGAAAACTAGTGTGTGCTTGGTAAAAAAGACCAGGAGTCACTCTCCCAAAAGCATCTTGCTTTTGGGCCACAACTTTTTCTGTTCAGTGTTAGAATACATTTCCCTGTAAAGACAAATGGTGCTCTAGGCAATCTGCCTATTATATCATCTGAGGCCTCCATAATGAATGGGGGCTAACTTCTTTAACCATTCTTACTCTTCATTAGACCTTAGTTTGTAAACTTAAGCAAAGATTTATATTTTCTCTGAACTAGAAGAGAAACCAGTCAGTCTGCTTAATGCCCATTCAGGTGTTGTGTTTGAGTATTATCTGCCAGTTGCTGTAAGGAAAAGATCATTTTAAACAGATGTTTTCTCTCTCCTTTTCACCCAAGGCCATTTTTGAACAACGGTGGACTTTGCAAACAAGAGCACTGTCAGCAACTCCAGTGGAGCATCCTCCTCTACACTGTGTCACCAAGACACCACAGTCACCCACCTGCTCTTTCCAGCCCTGTATATGCTTGTCTTCCTCCTGGGACTCCTACTGAACAGCCTGGCTCTCTGGGCTTTCTTCCACATCCCAAGCACATCTACCTTCATTCTCTACCTGAAGAATATCTTAGTGTCTGATATTATAATGACCCTGATGTTCCCTCTGAAAATCCTGATGGACTCTGGCCTGGCACCATGGCAACTCAAAGTCTTTTGTCTGTCACTTCTCAGCTGTGGTCTTCTACAACACCATGTACATCACCATAGTGCTCCTTGGTCTCATTGCTTTTGACAGATTTCTCAAGATTGTGAGACGTTTCGGGAAGTTCTGGGTGCAGAACCTGACCTCAGCAAAGATCCTTGCAGCTCTGGTCTGGCTCTTCTCTCTCCTCTCTCTGCCTAACATGATCTTATCGAACAAGAGAGCCAAGCTGCAGTCAGTGAAGAAGTGTGCCTCAACTCAAGGACTACTTTGGGCTCAGATGGCATGAAGCTGTCAACTACATCTGTCAGGTCATCCTCTGGACTGTCCTCATCCTCATGCTTCTATTTTATATAATCATTGCCAGAAAGGTATACGAGTCTTACAGGAAAACAGAGAAGACAGACAACAAAAGCAAGCCAAGGATCAAGGGGAAAGAATTCATCATTTTCACTGTGTTTTTCTTGTGCTTTGCCCCCTTCCATTTCAGCAGGGTGCCCTGCACCCTGAGCCAAACCACCACCCACATAGACTGCCATCTGCAGAACCAGCTTGTCATGGCCAAGGAAAGCACTCTGTGGCTGGCCAGCACCAACGTCTGCATGGATCCCCTGATATACCTGTTCCTATGCAAGCCATCTGTAGAAAAGATGTTATAAAGGAGAGTGAAGACATCTCAGGAGACAGCTCATACAAAACCAAAGTCTGAACTGGACTCACAAATGCTATCAAATCTTGATTCCGCAGCCTCACACACAGCCTCTGGGTCCTCATAGCAAAGCTAAAAATAATCTGTTTTACTGCTGTACAAGGGCAGTTTGTAACATTAATACTTAATAAAAGTGGTTAAATGGCTTTTCCTAGTTACACTGGCTGCTTAGCCTTCATGGGAAAGAAACTGTCCCTCTAGCTCTGTGTGTCAGTAATTGTCAAGCACGGTGCCAGCCCAGCTGGCACGTTGCAGGACACAGAAGAAGAGGAACTCCCCTTGACAGGAGGAAGGAGGACTCCCCATCTCTCTCACACATCTAATTACTTTCCTACTACCCACACTGTTTCACCATCCTTCCTCTCCTCTCCCAGCCATGCAGGATGCAGTCAGCAACACCTCTGTGCCCCCAGAACATGCTGCTCATCTGGGCCAGCAGAAGACTATTAACAACTTTCACTTCTTCCCAAGTTCTGTGCTAGCCTGGTACCTTCTCACACATGCTAGATGCTTTGATCACCACTTGGATGCTATTTTTAGAAGTTAAATATTTACAGCAGCCTCATAGACTCATGCAGGTTGCTCCACACAGCCTGAATTTTTCCAGGCTGTTTTCAGATTACTGTGCATTAATTACCTCTGCCTTTGGGATTCCCCAGCCTCTGCCACACAGGTAGATGTATGTCTTACTTAGCAATTTCTACTCACTCTATTTTCTCCACTAGGCATGCTACATAACTCTCCACAACTGGAAATCCCTATTACAACTGGAAAATGAACTAATCCCCCATCAGCTTCCACTTGGTTCTAAACTCTCCTATAATTTAATGTTATCTCCAACAGTGTCTTCCTCTCAGGATTAAATGCTGCTCAGCCATTAATCCCTCCCTCTCCCCACACACATGTAGTGTTTAATAGGATTAACTTGGCTACTTTAGTAAAAGTAAATATATTAAATTCTTAGCTGCTGAAATAGTCATCACTGTAGTGACTGCTTACGGAAACATATTAGGACTCTGGAAATGTTCCTCTAAGCCTGTTGAACAGCACAGCAATTAATGTAAGGAGCAGAGCTGAACATCAGGAGAAGATGGTCCATAAATCAGCTGTGACCTTCCACCACGCAGGTGCCCATGGAAATCTGTGTTCCTGAGCTTTAGGTGTATTAGGGAAGAATTCAGCACAGAATTTTGCATCCCACTCCTTCCTCCTCCAAAGGAATCCTATCACTGGAGCTAATGTGGACTCTGCACAGACTTATATCCAGCTCTGGATTCAGAAGTGAAACTCTGGTTATTACAGAGAAAGATGCTAACAGAAAATGAGCAATATTGCAGTGATAAACTACAACAACGCTGAAGAACAGAAAACTTATTCCACTATGGAAGGTTTTCTTGTTCTCTTATTTCTGCTGCTCTCAAGATGTGATGCTGTACACAAACACATCCTGGCAGCACATAGAAGGCAAGCACTAAGAGCCTGCACTTAAGGGTGGGTATAACCACAAAATGGGCTGAGTTGTTCCTTAAGTAAGGGGTGTGCCAAAGGTTTCAGAGGCTTAATCATCTGTTTTTCAGCTGCAGCTTCTTAGGCGAGTAAAAGGGAGCCAGAGTTACCAAACTCCGTGGCAGAGAAATTCAAGGTGACTGCAAGGATTCAGTACTTTACTAGAGTACTCAATACATCACCCAGGCACAGTCTGAAAATCACTTGTGGTCTCCTGTGGCCCCTGGTGCGATAACTGTGCCGATAGCAGAGGGAGCATTAAACTCATTGCCCACGGGAAAGTGTGGGGAGTGATACCCATGTTCCTAGAATCCTTGGATGGGTAGGATGAGCTCATTAGCCTTCTGGTAGTCATCCTAGGAGAAGGACAACTCTGATTCCAAACCCGGGCAGATGGAGCTCGTTTAGCCCTGTAAGGCCTTCCATCTAAGAGAAGGACACTCTAATAAAACCTACATCCTAAGGACTTTGCTGCCAGCGTCCAAGCTTGCTAGGCCCTGGCAGATGAACCTTAGGACTAAAGGGTGGGTCCAGCTCTGCGCATGCTGTGTCTCACCTAAAAAAATCCCTTGTGCAGGCTCGAGGGTGCTATCCACTATCCTCTTTTTATCAGCACACTTGGAAAAGGCGCTGGTGAGGAGCGTGGGTGGAGCCCTCCCTGGATCTTCGTTCGCGAAGCCTAGCCATACATACATCACCATTTTTCCAATTCTGGTTTTTCTCCCCACTTCACTTGTAAAGGCTGCTGCTGACACTCAGGAGCTGCTGAGGGAAACTTCCCCTTTCCTAGATTCAGCAGTTGCAGAAGACAGAGCAAACATGTAATCTTTCTTGCTCCAGCCCATCAGCACTTCAAGGCAGCAGCAGGGCTTCTCCCTTCCATGTCCAAACCCTCATTAGCTCAGCTCCAGAGTAGAAGCAACAGACAACCTAGCAACCAGAAAACGGGCCTTAAACTTGTTCAGACAAATGAACCTTATTCCAGGCTCCTATGGTCCAGGGTTCACACAGAATTCAGTATTTACTGCAGCCTCACACAATCACACAGGCTGCTCCTCACAGCATGATTTGTTCAAAGGAGTTTTTAGATTGCTGGACATTGTTTACACTTATTCTAAACATTTTTACAAGCTGTTGGGCTTCCAGGAGGGGAACTATAGGGCACTGGGTAGCCAAGATTTGTAGAAAATCTTATTTGAGTACACAAAGGCTTACATATAATAGTTTGTATTTGTTAATTTTATTTGTATTTCTGGAAAAGGAAATTTACTATACGTCTTCCTCATACATACACCATCTAGCCTTCCAGATGGTGTATGGGGCTGCTTCACCTCTGAGGGACAGCAAGTCAATGCAGAGTGCCTGAAGACAAATTCTCTACCTCCTAGGTGTCCCAACTCTGTGGTACAGTGATACACATCCAGGCTCCTACACCAGGATACTACACCAGGCTCCTACAACTGTGAGTACTGAGAGCACTCTCATACAATCCAGCAGTACTGCAGTTAATTAGACATGCAAAACAACACTTTCCATAATGAACAAGAGCTGGGAAGCCAAATGAGCAACCAAGATATTACTCACAGAGTGACACACAAACACACAGAGCCAGCAGGGAGCAGATGGGAGCTGAAGGCATGAGAAGTATAGAGAGGATCAGCCAGCCAAGGTGTGCAACTTCAGGCTACCTACCACCATAATGTGATGGACTCACGGCTAGAGGTAAAAAATGAGCTTTTTACAAGTCAGTTCTGCATCAGCTCCTTTCCTCCCCCTTTCCCTTTCAGTGACAGCCATCAAAACAGGGACTGAAGTAAACCACCTAAGGGAAGGGGAAAAGTCAACCTCTTCCAAGGCTCTGCCAGTGACAGAAGCATCTGCTGCTGACCTCCATCCTGCGCCTCTGAAGAGAAAACGCTGGAGGAATCCTCCTAAGTGTTGCAAGCTCTGATCCTGCTGCCACTTTTCTGTGTTTAAAATCAAG
The DNA here is from genome assembly GCA_013396975.1 of Bucco capensis. NCBI lineage: Eukaryota > Metazoa > Chordata > Aves > Piciformes > Bucconidae > Bucco > Bucco capensis. The sequence continues at coordinate 16,604 of VWZO01010903.1, forward strand.
AAAAAGCCATCTTGTATGTTACCCAGGTGGTAACAATCTGCTTTAAAAACTACCCTGCAGTTCATATTGCTAAATATGAGAGTTAAAGGAGTTTTAGGATGAAGTAACACAGTAATTGCTGTAATAACGTTGCTCAGGCTCTTATGAAATCCCAGAATTGTGCTCTAATCACCAGAATACAAGCAAGGACATCCAACTTTTAAACAAAGTGAACAATGGTAAAGTTATAGGTTAGCTTTCAGCTTCTCTTTACATCAGAGCTTCACCTTTCTCTTGTGCTGTTTTTACAACAAGCTCCCCAGCATTTCCTCTTCATGTACCAGCTAGTCCTGACTTGCTCCAGCCTGAGAACAGTCCCGCAGCATGCTGGAGTTAAAAGCCTGCTAGGGGATGCTAGGAGAGTGGTTTCTGACTTATTAAGTTTTACTGATAGACCAACAGAGAGATTTCACAAGCAAAGTTAACATGCCACTGCACCACAGTCAAAAAAACAACCAAATCCCCTGATTGTCACCTAGATTTTATGAATCTATTCATTATTTGATCAGTGTTAACACAAACTCTGGTGTGAACTCCATTCACAGCGCCAGCTGTGAAAGTCATGTGCATGCTACAGGCACCATCACTTAATGTCAGGATATGCAGCTCCTGAGATCAGTTTGGCAGCTTGTGGTAATAAAGCTGGAAACATCTGACAGCAGCACAGCACATGTTCCTGCTGCCTTCATTTGCATCACCTGGTTTGCCTTGCAAAAGCTGCTCTTCAGAGATGAGCCTTGTCAGAAGCCTCCTAGGAACAGGGACTGCACCTGATTCAAGGGAGAGGTCTTGAGGCAAGTGGGAATTTGACAGTCTGCTCACTCGCAGAAATGTGGAAATCAGCCCAGGGCCCCCTGGACACACAGGCACCAGTGCTGAGAGGCAGCTGGTAGGCCCTGCTCCAGCTCTAGCTACAAGGCTCCACGGAGCTGCCAAGGGCACCTATACAGAAGACTATCCATCCTCAGAGGAGAGGAGCTGGGGACTCAGTCCCTCAGATCTTTAAGGGGAAAAAAGAAAAAAAATGTGTATGGAGAAGCCCAGACAGAGCAGCCCAAGAAAAGTGACCTTGCAACCACTGCCCTTGAGCATTAGGATTATTTTTTTCTTTTCTCCTGAAGATTTAATGAAGGAGATCAATATTTGCTTTCTAAGAAGATGGCAGAAATGGGAAATAAACCAATTCATCCTTTACTGACACCAAACAAAATTCTGTCCTGATATAACTACTGCCATGATTATGTCAGTGCTCTTTAAGCACTCAATCAGCTGACCCTAAATGTGTGCCTACCCAGAACCACTACTAGCAGAGCTGCAAAAGTCTTTGGGCACAGAGAACACCAGGAGAGCAAAATCCATGCAGTAAAGAGACAGTCTAGTCATTTTAGCTGAAATACTTAGTTACAAACCTAGGATTTTGCTTTCATCCTATACACTACTTAGAAGAGAGGATCTGCTCAAAGCACAACATTAAAGGTGTCTAAATTTAGTCAAATTAATAACTGACATGATCATCTCCATTAGCAGCCATTTGCATCTATCCAGCACAAGATTCCTGAGTATCACGTTCAGTTGGCATCCACCCTGCAGACAAAGCTCCACGAACCAGAAGGCTCAGCAGGCAGGGTTGCTGAGGTTGCTGCAGAAGACAACTCCACAGCCTGTCTGCAGCACAAGCTGCAGCCTCCAGCAGGCAGGATCCCACCTCCCAGGTGAATCACCGTCTGCACACCGGGAGCCTGGGCTGCTCCAGAGCCAGGAAGCGAGCAGGAGCGCGCGGCTCACCTAGCCTGGCATGTGAGTCATTCCCAGGAATGAGACAGCCAGTTGCTCCAGCTGCTCCTGGCGAGGGGAATTTTGACTCTCTGATCAGGTATTGCAAACTAAAGCCATCAGAAGTGAAAAAGCTGACTTCCAGAGATGGTTTACTTCACCACCCTATGGCAGGAAATGCTCTCGTGCCTACAGTAATTCCAAGATGCCTTCTGGAGGAATCTAAGGTGTTTGGAGATGCAGCTCAGGGACAATTTGAAGGCAACTATGGTGACAAGTAAGTGATCTTTGACCATTTGAAAGGTGTTTGATAAGTGGCTCTGTGAATATTCCTGCTTTTCAAGCAAAAAGGAAACAGGAATTAAGATAGAGTTCCTGAAAACCAGACTTGGAACCCTAAACTATCAGATCAATTGAAAGTGTGAAAAGCTCTCAAAACAGCACAACTTGATTAACCTTTAGTGCATTCATTAAATGTTACTCATTTTTCCTAATGGGGGAAAAAGAAAGTTTTCTACTGATTATTCCTTCTTAGATACAAATACGAAGTGCAGGAGGGTTCCTGGTTTCAGTAACTTAATTCCTGACAGACCTTAATTCATATCAAGTAAGATTCAGTAACTGTGAACATGTGAATTTGGTATAAAAGGGTTGTACTGATTTCCTACTCGGCTCTCTCATGAAGGAAAGCATACCTGAATTCTCTTAATGATATTATACAGCATAAAGGTTCTCTTCCTTCATACTTCACTCAGATCATGTTAAAACTTGCCAGGCTCACTGGAAAAACCACATAGCTCTGAACAAGCAACACACAAACTATATGGCTGATTAGTCTCAAAATTTGGGAAATACATAAGGAGCTTTCAAAAACCTTCATCATTTAAAGAGTAGTTTAGATTGAAAAGGTTATTCTTAGTCACAAAGAACTGGAAGTAGCAATGCACCTGAAGGTTTTGTATGGTAAAAAATGGCTTGTCATTTGTGCATTATAGGGACTGTAGGCATCTGCCTTCTCATTATCTGAGCTTGGTCTGGAAACTCTGGCAGCATTTCACACTTTTTTCCACCTTTTTAATGAAGATTCTGCAATCTTCTTTTAAAAAGGGAAACCAGGAAACTCAGGCAAATATTCAGCTGATATCACTGATTTGCTCCCAGCCATGCAGGCCCTGGATCACATGAAAGCCAGCAGCATTTCTCCAGTTTCAAGCCTGCTTTGGTGGACACCTCAATTCTTGAGTAGGCAGTCAGGTCTGGGAGGGGAGCTGGCAGCACCCAGGGACAACCTCTGATGTGGAGGATGTGTAGGTCAGATCTTGCAGGAGGGAGCAGAGGAGGGGAGAGAGGCCAAAGGGAGTACAGAAAGTATCTGTTTGCATTCAGAAGGTGGGAGAAAAAAGCAGCAGGTTCTGAGGAGCAGATGCCTCTGTTTCCTCGCTGCCTTTCCCAGCTCAGCCCTGCTGTCTCCGCCTTGGCTCCCTCTCCGGGGCAGGGAGGGAAGCAGGGAGACCAGCTCACCCAGCACCTGTACCCTGCAGCCTGCCAGGCACTGGCACACACCCACACTGGGCGCTGGAGCAACAGAGCTCCGAGGGCAGCAGGAGCCACCTGGCTCCCAGGAGCATGCATGGCTGAGCCAGGAGGACATCCAGGAACCAGTACTAGGAGGGAGGCAGCAAGTCACAGTCCAGAGTTTGTGCAGCACAGAAGAAGGCCTTTGGAGGATTGATGCTCCTTCTCAAGCAGAAAGCCTGCTTCACTCACTGCACATAGCCCCAAGACAAGATCCATCCAGGAAGCACTGAAGAGGGAATTCTGCCCCTTCTCTTTTTATGCCAAGTCCCTTGCACAGCCAAGTTCTGTAAGACTTCTTCTTTGACCAAGTGAGCACTAGAAAAAGCCACTCCAGACACCTGCAGCAGGACTGTAGCATTCAATTTCAACTTTGGATGGACCTAAGTGAAAACACACCTGACACAAATGAAGAGCTATAGACCCACCATGCTGCTGTCAGCTATCAGGGCTCCATAGGAAACCAGGCTGCAAGAGACATGATCCAAGTGCTGCCAGAAAGCACTAGAAGTCAGTGATATTAATTCCTAAGTTTCAGTAGTTTTAACCCTTCCCAATGTAAACAATTACCATCCCATCTTAAAAAAAAAAACAACTAACAACCAAAAAACACCAAACAACCACTGCACTCTTGATTATCCCTTGATGGTTTCCACATCTGACCAACACTGAACCTCACACAAGTTACCACAATAACCACCACTTCTTGTTTTTCCTTGGGAAAATATTGGTGAAATATCCAAGTGACAACTGATGATGAGCAGTATAAATCAAGCTGTGATCGCCTTCACTGCACCAGCACTTTTTGCTACTCTACAAGGGACAGCCAAGAGCTGGCCAAGGAGCTGGGTTGGAGGTGGAGCAGCAGCTCTCCACAGCCGGCATCCTGAAGCCCTGCTCAGGATATGCAGCCCATCCATTTCTGAGAAGAGCAGAGCAGGAAGTCTCCAGGCTGCTAGGAGCTGCACCATGCTACAGGAACCCTGCTCAGACACCTCTTGGGTACAGTGACCACAAGGAAGGAAGTCCCCACTGGCAGCATGTCTCACTGCACATGTGGGGGAATGATTCTCTGCTTCTCCCATGTGCACACTGACACCAACAGCAGCTCCATGTTGGGCAGATGTGCTTCCCTAACCACTGCCATCACCTGTCTTCTACTGAAGACAAATGGGTAGGATGGAACAGGAGAAGATCCTGAAAGCAGCTATTCCAGCAGCTGAAGGCAGATGGAAGGAAGCTGCATCATTATCTTGCCCAGAGCCAGGGCACTGTGCTGTTCAGAGATGCGTGAGAGAAAAAGTGAGGCTGAGATTGAGGGGGGAGTACAAAGAGGAACCTGAAAAAGCAAGAAGGGAGTTTTGCACTAGAGACTGAAGCAGACCAGAAGTTTTCTGAGCACAGTCAGTGGTTCCTCTTTCTGGATATGAGTAAGCAGCCAAGCATCATAAGCCACAGCCAAGGACAGTTATACCCTAGTTCTTGTGTTTCAGCCTCTCTGCATTCAGTGAAACTTGGCAGTGTTACTGTGTTACCAGGAACTAACATTTGCTGTCTGCACATCCCTCCACCACCACATTCCCAGGGAGGCTAACGCTGGGAGCAGAGGGCACAAAGCCCCATGGAGGGCTATTTTCATCCTCTTGCCAGGCATCCCACACCAAAGTAGTTCTCAGTTTGAAGCTGCCAACACATGCCAGCTGGCTGAGCCAGACATGCAGGGCAGTGGCAAGGTAGCCATGCAGGAGCCCCTGAACCTTTTCTGATCCAGGCTGAAGCACCTCAGCTCTTCCAGTCCCTCCATAGACAAAAAGATGTTCTGCTTGGTGTATGACTACATCTGAGCACAAGTGGCTGTGGTCCTGCAGGGAGTAACAAACCCTGGTGCTGCACTAGTGCCTGTCGCTGCTGGTGCAGCTGCCAATAGCATGGCATCTCCTGGCACAGCTGGCACATCAATACAGTTCCAAGAACAGAGATGTCACAGCCCAAAAAACAAGGAAATGTGCACAGCCCAGGAGAGTAACACAATCTCTTGCTGTAGGCATGAATTCCAACAGGAATATCAAGTTATTCCACTATGCATGAACAGCAAATTAACATAAGCTTTTACCAAGAAGTGGATGGACAATTTCTAACAGAGGCCTCCAAAGAAGGAAACGGTGGTGGTGTCCTAGTTACAAAGGCTGTCTTTTGGTGAAGGAGGAAAAGCCCTAAGGAGGATAAAGAGATGCAAGCAGGGACAAACAGATCATTAAGGCTTGCTTAGGTGATGTCAGAGAAGGGATGCAGCTCCACTTGTCTGCTTGCAGAAGCTCCATGCACACATACACTTACCCTGCAGCCTACACTGATGCCTTTTGCCCCTAAATCTTTAAAATTAACTTAGTGATTAGTTTGTGATGGGCAATAGACAAAGAACATACTTGCAGCCTGTCAACAGCAAACTTAATGAACTGCCTCACATTTCTATTTACATTAACTCTCTCACCAAACTTCATGACGGTGAATGCAGACTGACTGGCAAGAAGCCATGTATCGAAAAGCTATGTACTTAAAACTCTGCTGCCCTATTACCCAGAATATCTAATCTGGTTCACAGAGAGAATTTTCTCATTTTTGAAGATTTGTAAATAAGATGGAAAAAGAGCAATTTTATTTAAGGACCGAGAATTTATTTAAGTGAGGCAACTTAAAGCCTTAGTCATTAGAAAAACTATACAGTCATTCCCTACCCATATGACACTGCTGTCTACCAAGCAGCCAGCCTATTATTTCATTTCTCATCTGAGGTTGTATCAGTCATGCACATAAACCAGTCTATCAACATTTAGCAGTAAAGGATTACCTCATCTGTGAAACAGTAAGCACTTAACTTATATTTAATGCAGCTGACAGCCTTTAGGGGAATGACAGGGAAAAATCCAACCACCAGCCAAGTGGATAAACTACAAGAAGTAAAACATACTCTGGTTTAAAAAACTACCTGAATAAAGGAGAAGCTTTTAGTGCATTTTCAAAACTATCCAGGTAGAATATATATAGAAGAATGAGACAGCTATTTAGGATCAAACTGGTCAGAAGAAAAGTGTCTGGAGAACTGAGCAAGGAGTGGGAAACCAACCTTGCCCAGCACTTAACTATCATATCCAAATAAGTGAAAAAGCCATTCTCAGAGCGAGCAATTACAAACTATCTTAAGCACTCTCTAAAGAGAAGGCAGACTTCATCTCTAATTCCAACAGAACACATAGAAAAGGATGAATTCTCCACATGTGATAACTTTCTTCCTGCTTCTAGAATCTGCAATATAGTGGTCTGTATCACAAAAAATAAAGAGCCTTAGCATGTAAACAACAAAGCCACACCACTCCAAGTGCTCTGTCTACCACAGCACCCCTGAGCCTGACAGAGTTAGGTAGGAAACCATGGAAACACCTCTGGACTGGCAAGTCTAAGCAGGATCATCTCTATGTATGCCAAAATGTTGCCACATGACTAGCTCTGTGCAGTAGTGGCTGTGGTGCCTGCACTTCTCTGCTGCTCTGCACAAACCTGTTTGTTCAAGGCTTTACAGCTTCCCACTACAGCAGCATAAGGGAAAGTCTTTAGTAGATAATTAGGGCAGCCAGCAGTAGGTGTGGTCTCTAACCTCCACCCCATCCATGCTCCAAAGCCTCTCTGCTGAGCTCAGCTGTGTCACCAAGGCAGGACACAGAACACTGCTACAGCTTATACCTGGGAAGAATTTGCTGCTTGCTTTTTCCAGCCCATATTTTGTTGGGATGTTCTTGAACTCTGTTTTAACATCAAAACCATCAGGAATAAGATGACACAAGACATTCATTCAAAGGCTTGAGCCTAATTGGTCTGCAGGAACAAGCAAGCTCCCAATGTGGCTTTCAGGTGACCTGGACTTCCCTGGGCAATTACAGTGTGGTCATATCTTCACTGGCTAGGAAGATGCATGTGGCAGGGATCACCCATGGTCAGTACTCTAGCCAGGAATCAGCAAGCCCACCAAAAATAAGCAGTGCTGACCTGAAAAGCCTAAGAGAAGGGATTGCTGCTGCCCCCATCACCCATGCAGCACCTTCCTCTGCTGTATCTGGAAGGGACAACAGAGCCCAACAAGCCAGCAGCTACTCCAGCAAAAAGGGGTTTTGCATAGGCTGGGGGCATTGCCCAGATAAGCAAACCACACTGGAGCAACAAACTGAGTTGCAGGACAAGCATGGGAGCAGTGCTGATACTATCACAGTCCAAGAGTCACTGGGGGACTTCAGCACATTCCCTGGGGTGGTAAGATACATCTCTGGCCAGGCAGAGCCTCCTGTGACAGTGATTTGGGCATTTCTGGTCCAAGGGACTGCAGTCCTTCCTCTGCAGTCCTTTCTCTGCAGTAGCATTCAGCTATCAAATGATTGGCTAAATCCCAAGACTAACAGCCCTGTGGATTCAAGCAACAGCACCCAAGGAACAAGACAGTACCCACAAAGAGAAAGGAAACAAGATTTTGATCCACACTGAATAGGAGATGGAGAGTCTTAAGGATGTTGTGGCTGGCCTGGATCTGCTGTTCAAGGGAACATGAGCTGGAGGGAGAGGCTCGGGGACAGCTGGGCAGAGGTCCTGGGCAGCAAGGGAGCTTTCTCAGAGACAGAATCCTTTGGAGAGTGCAGGGGCTGTCTACACAGGAATACATTCACAGGTACCACCTGGTGTTAGATTTTACAGTCCCTTAGTGACAAGTAAAAGGATGGATGCAGAGGTGGGAAGAGGTGGAAAAAAGGAAGGAGCCTTTTCTGACAGGATTTAGAGCAAATCCCTTTGGGACTCAGAGTAACTGACAGGACAGGAGCAGTCCATTTAGCACAAGCTCTGATCCCAGCTCCATCAAATCCCACAGTGTTTCCCAGCATTGCAGCACAGGAATATAGCAGTCAGCAGTTACACTGCCTCGAGCCTCAGGCAACACAACCGATGCCTTACTAGCTCCTCTGGACAGAGAAGTGGGGCAAGCACTTGCCTCAAGAGCCTAGAAGCAGGAGCCTCCCATGATCAGGACCAGAAATTACACAGACTTAAAAGGAACTCTGAAAAGCAGGGAAATAACCATCTTATTTGCCTAAGAAGCTAGATATGCATCTTTTCATAAAATCACCTATTCTTTTGATCTCAGTGCCTCCTGGGCAAAAGGGATAGCTGCAAATTATAAACAACAGTGAAAAGGCATTGGGCTACTGCTTCCCAGACCACGAGAAAACAAAATACCTAAAATGCCCCTGACAATCTCATTAGGGACCCCAGTTATTATCAGAGCAAACAATGCCAAACAAGAAGACAAACCCATAAAAAGCATAAAATATCAGAATTAAAATGTTTACTGACACTTTCCAACCTAATGATTTGCTTTACTGCCATCTAGTGACACTCCAACAGGTTCATAACACAGAGAACCACACAGAGCAAGTTCAGATCTGGAAAGGGCTGCAGGAATTTCATCCTCTACCCATTCCCACAGAAGAGGCAGTCAGGTCTACTGCAGCTGCTGAGATCTGAGCTATTTTGCTAGCTTTCCTATCAAAGCTTGTAAACAGAAAGTGAAGTGTGGAAAAATCAATACAGGAGAAAAGCAGTAATCTGGAAAGTACTCTTATGAATCAGTATTGCCAAAATCTCTTTGAACAATGTCAAAACATTACAATGCCACCACAGTCCACATAAGATCCTGCCCTTTTTCAGTTCTCTGGCTCCCATAGCACTTCACTCATAACCACACAAAAGGAATGGAAACTTATCATCTCCACACTGCTTTGCTGGATGTGCTATAAAATTATACAGACATCTCTCATCATTTCACATGGAACTTTTTTACTTTAAGAAGTGAGAGATGATAAATTAAGGTGGCCAGCTGCCTGCAGCAAAGCACAGGGTGCCAAGCTGTAAGTGAAGATGTAAGGACAATGAAGCCCTCAACAGCAGGACAGCCATGCAGTGTCCAGAGATCAGCCACCAGCACACTTCAGCCCTTTCACTGGGAATTCTGCAGAAGCTCGTTTCACACAGCTCCTCTCCGTGCTGGGGACAGGAAAGTGGGATCTTCTGGTTTGATTTGGGTTTAATTCCAGTTTGTTTTCCCCAGAAGGTAATGGTGGAACAGCTCATGCTGCATCCTACAGCTGCCAGTGGGACTCCTGAAGAGCATTTCAGCTGAAAACCTCCAGCAATGCAGATGATGGGGTACAATCTGTCCTATGGAAATCTGCCAGGTAAGATAATGTTGGAAATTTCATTGACTGAGAAGTGTTTATTACATTACCATCAGCTCCCATCAACAATTTAAAGCAGTAAGACCTTTCAGAAGAGGCTGTTTAAATACTGCCAAGTGCTACCACCATGGGTGCCAGTCCTGGTTTACCACACCAGCCAGGTTCAGTGTATAAACAGTATGAAACTGTTTTATGAAAGAATTTTTCAGTCTGAAGTTTTTCCACAAACATTTACACATGCAATCTCAAAATCCCCAGGGACTACTAGTTTTAAATACACTTAGGTAAGCTAAGCTTTAAATTCATGTTTTAATAGGCCCAAAGAGTCTCTCCAGAATCCTGTATCTTGACAAACAGATCATCTCAGCTCACAAGTTGTGTTCTGCCAAGACTATTTGCAGAAGCACCTTCCTATTTCAGCAGGAAGGACAGACATTGTGCTCAGAGCCACAGGCACACTTATTTTGACAGTGCAATGCTCTGGAGCACTGCTTTAAAATTGTTTTTTTCAAACTGGTTAACCTGAGCAGCCTCTAGGACTGCCCAGAGACAGGATGTTTTCTAGAGGACAGTTCTAAAGCAGCCCTATTGTAAAATACTAGAAACATACTTCAAAGTTGCTGTTTTCCCTCATCCCACAGATGATTGTCTGAGTCACGCCAACAGCTCCTCACCCAACTCCACAGCAGGCTTACTGAGGAACTCCACACACAACGAATTCACCACCATCGTCCTGCCTGTGCTTTACCTCATCATCTTCCTGGCAAGCATCCTGCTGAATGGTCTAGCAGTGTGGATTTTCTTCCACATCAGGAATAAAACCAGTTTCATATTTTACCTCAAAAACATTGTGGTTGCCGACCTGCTCATGACACTAACCTTCCCCTTCAAGATAATCCAGGACTCCCAGCTGGGACCATGGCACTTCAACTCCTTCCTGTGCCGCTACACCACAGTTCTGTTCTACACAAACATGTACACCACCATTGTCTTCCTGGGACTCATCAGCATCGACCGCTACCTGAAAGTAGTGAAGCCTTTTGGAGACTCCAGGATGTACAGCATCACCTTCACCAAGATCTTATCAGCCTGTGTCTGGGTGGTGATGGCTTTCCTGGCTCTGCCCAACCTGATTCTCACCAATGGCTACCCCACCAAGAGGAACATAGATGACTGCCTGAAGATGAAGTCCCCCCTGGGGCTCCAGTGGCACACGGCTGTCGTTTACATCAACACCTGCACATTTGTGGTGGTGCTTATAGTACTGATAGGATGTTACATTGCCATATCCAGGTACATCTACAAATCTAGCAAACAATTTATCAGCTCATCAAGCAGAAAGAGGAAGCATAACCAAAGCATAAGGGTAGTTGTGGCTGTGTTCTTCACTTGCTTTCTGCCATACCATTTGTGCAGGATACCCTTTACTTTTAGCCATCTAGATAAGATTTTAGATGACTCTGCACATAAAATCCTGTATTATTGTAAGGAAATGACACTGTTTCTGTCTGCATGCAATGTCTGTCTGGATCCCATCATCTACTTTTTCATGTGTAGATCATTTTCACGAAGGCTGTTCAGAAAGTCAAACATGAGGACCAGGAGTGAGAGCATTCGATCCCTGCAGAGCGTCAGGAGGTCAGAGGTGCGCATCTACCACGAGTACACTGATGTCTGACTCACCCACAGAGACTTTCCATACTGTGAAAATGTTTGTATATTCTGTAAATAAAAGATGTCTTTGAGTATCTGACCATGGAGGTTCATTAAGGAATGTGCAGACACACAGCCTTTCCCTTTCCACTTACTAAAACCCATCTCAAAATTTAAAAGCTGAAACCTGCACAGAGCTCAGGTTCACTCCAAGGGGCTTTGGGGGTTGTTTGGTTGGTTAACTGTTAAAACAGCTTTTAATTTCCATTAATCTTATCCTAAGTGAGGACATCATAGAAAATGTCCTTTGACAAGACTGAGCAATCAACATCAAGCTGAAAATTCCATTTCCCAGCTTAGTACAACAGGAATAAGACTTAAAGCTTTAGGAATTTTTTGTTCAAAATTATTTATAACTTTGGGTGCTTTCAGCTCTTGGAAACGGTAATTCTATGTGATAAGCAAGTGAAATTTGTTTCTGGAGAGCAGTTCAGGCAACACCTTCAGGGCTTTATTTTACACTGTGGTACATGCAACCAGTTACTAAAGGAGAGCATCCAAAATCAAGGGAATAAAAAAAAAGTATAGTAAAAGACCAACACAGCAGCTGCTGCATGAGCAAATGCTAACAACTGCATTATCTAAAGGAAGACACCAAGTCCTGGAGGGTACCCACCAGAGCTAACACTGGCTGGGACACCACAGATGGTTCACTGAGGTTCTGGCAGGATTCACACCATGTGAGCAGCTAACAGCACTCCAGTTCTGTTCACAACGTGGGCAGAAGAAACAAAACCACTAGCCACAACTGCTAGCACAACTGGTGCTAGGTTTGCACCAGCTCACCTGACTGAGCAGTGCAGAGTGGTGAGGGCCACAGGTCCAAGGCTGCTCCAGCAGCTCTTCCACCCCAGGATGTGCTGTGGGGACCTCTCAGAGAAAGGCAGAGGCAGAAGGAAAAGCTCCTCCTCCTTTGATGGCTGAACTCTGCAAGGAGGACATCTTCTACTGAATGGCCCAGGCCCTCCCCAGGATGCTCAGCCCCTACACCCTCCCTCACCCTGCAGCCTCCCCAGACACCTCGGTGTGACTGCAGAGACCAGCACAGAGAAGAGATTCCACCCCTCAAAGCTACAAGGATGTGTTTGTATTTCATCCTCTAAATGGAAAAATGTTTATGTGAATCATTTTGCCCTGTATTTCACTAGGGATTAAATCAGATTTGTACAAAAAGTAAAAAGCTTCAAAAACACAGCTTGTAAGGAGCTGGGGAATCCATTTTTATACACATCTCATGCAATGTGGTGTAATTGGACAAGCAGAAGATGGCAACAGTCCACCACCAAGTGCCTTATTCATATAATGACTTGACCTGTAATACAGAAAAAAAGTGGTTTGAGAAGAAAATCCTGCAAACAGCAATCAAATAACATGATAAAACCCTGCATGACAACAGCTTGGATGAAGTTTCCTACTGAAACAAGGGTTTCTTTTTTCTTTTTGTTCTTCGGTTTTGTTTTAACACATTTAGTTTAGTTTTAGACTCTGTTCTGTGCAGAGGGAAAAAGTTGAAGTGTAAGTATCATAATACTGGATTAAATATTTGAATTAATGCAAGTATTATGAATATACTTACACTGTACAGAGGGGATCACGTCTGGAAAGAAAGGCAGGATATTCTGGGTATTTACCCTACTTTAAATACACACATATTAAGCAGCTAATAAACCCTGTTTTCCAACCAGCTCTGTAGAAAACTATGTTCACACATAACCCCAAAGAGTGTTCTGGTACCAAATTAGCCATTTTGTACTGTTAGGGGTCTATGCACATACAAAACTGTATTAAGACATCCACCCACACCTCTTCCAGCCTGCTCCATTCTCTCCTCACAGGACACATGCACACACACTTCACTGTCTCACTATCCACTAAACGCTGCATTTACACAGGATTCCTGGGCAAAGGGGCCCAGGAAGGCTGGGCTTACTTTAAGAATGAATCGATGAAGGCACAGGAGCAGGCCATCCCTGTGTGCCGAAAAATGAGCCGGCAGGGAAGAAGAGCAGCCTGGGTAAGCAAGGAACTTTGGAAAGAACTCAGGGAAAAGAAAAGAATGTATCAACTTTGGAAAAAGGGACAGGTGAATCAACAGATGTTTAAGGATACTATAAGGTTTTGTAGAAAGAAAATTAGAGATGCAAAAGCTCAGTTTGAACTTAACCTGGCCAATTCTACCAAGGATAATAAAAAGTGCTTTTATAAATACATTAATTGCAAAAGGAGGGCCAGGAAAAAATCTCGATTCCTTGTTGGACAAAGAAGGGAACATTGTAACGGAAGACAAGGAAAAGGCTGAGATACTGGGCACCTTCTTTGCCTCAGTCTTTAACAAAAAGACCGACTATCCTCAGGACAACTGGAT
>VWZO01010903.1:30929-46074 GCA_013396975.1 Bucco capensis
AGACTGGTGAAGGGGCTGGAGGGGAAGCCATATGGGGAAAGGCTGAGGGAACTGGGGCTGTTCAGCCTGAAGAAGAGGAGACTCAGGGGGGACCTTATCGCCCTCTACAACTACCTGAAGGGAAGTTGTAGTCAGGTAGGGGTTGGGCTCTTCTCCATGGCAGCTACTGACAGGACAAGAGGCCATGGCTTGAAGCTGCAGCAGGGGAGGTTTACACTGGACATTAGGAAGCACTTCCTCACGCAGAGGGTGATTGGGCTCTGGAATGGGCTGCCCAGGGAGGTGGTGGAGTCACCGTCCCTGGAGGTGTTTAAGAAAAGATTGGATGTGACACTGAGTGGCATGGTTTAGATGTTTTGGTGTATTGGGTCATAGGCTGGACTTGATGATCCTGGGGGTCTTTTCCAGTCTTGGTGATTTGGTGATTCTGTGATTTCCTCCTAGGAGAAGCTGTACTGCTGTCCCCTGGTAAGAAATTTATACCAAAAAAACTATTATCCAAAGCCACTGCACCCAGGATGATGCCCTCCAAAGACTGGCCTGCAGGTATCCTTTCCAGGGGATGGAAGAGAGAAAGCAAACAGCCATTCCTTGGAAGTGTGGTCCTACCAGGGAGCAGCAGTGGGAAGGGAAGAGGCAGCTCCTTGCTCCCAGCACACAGAACCAGCCTCTGCTCTGAAGCCTGATGGCTTGGATGCCTGCAACACTGCACTGTAAAATCACTCCCAAAATAAGCTTACTTTATCTTGACAGGCTGCATCTGTGATACTCCTCTATCACTGTCTCATGCATGCACTTACACAACAGTTTTTTGAGGATGCTGTTTGTGCCATATTTTCCCAGGGCTAAAAATTAATTACAAAACAACATCCTAGTTCCCAGACACCAGAAAACTATATTTAACCTGTCTAAATTTGGAATTTTGGTTCTTAAAAGTTTTTCTTGAAATTGAAAGATAGAAGAAAGTTCACAGGAGGAGTCTCAGGCCAGAGTCATTCCAGTGAGCCACATCAGGACAGAACCACATGTACATTTTGCTTGTGCAGTCCGGTATTTCCATTTTTAAACCAAACCAGGCAGAGAGCATTCACTGACAGTGTTGAGAGGGTGAAACACACAGTCCACCAGTCCTGCAGTGCTTTGTTAATTAACTTGCCTTCTAGGGGGATTATTCTGTACAAATATTTATCTTATTCATGCCATTGGCATCAATTCACAGAGCTTGGCCACAGACACCACACAATCACATTTAGTGTGATTGGAAGCAGAGTACTTTCTTAGAAGGTTCTGATAATGGGGCACAATCTTCTGTTGATAAGAAGATAAATAGCCAGAGATCCTGTTTATATATAGCAGTGGTTTGGTGGTGTGAGATCCTTCATTTAGGAAAACCCAAGTGTGAACCTGTCCGCTCCATTCCTGTTAGCAAAGGCTTCTGAGCTGCCACCCCAACCAGCACTTGTGTCATTAGACACATGAGGAACCAAGCCACCACCACCAGCCCTTTCTGTCACCAGATATGCTCCAATATGCTGTCAGCTTTCTCCCATCTCTCTGAATCTCTATTTTCCAGTTGTGATACAAAGGTCCCTCAGTAGGACCATAAGAAAGGTTTCCTTCCCTAGGTGCTGAGCTCAGAGCAGAAGTTACAATTGTTTTCCTAATGAAACCATAGCTGGACCAGAAGAAATGAATTCTGGATTTTGTGGGAAGAAAACTACTTGAATAGCAAAAGGTAAAACACATTATCAGTTTGTTCTTAGGCCACCAAAAGTATGTGATATACAGCAGGGGTCTTCTGGCAATCATGCTCACTACTTGCTTTCTAGCCCTTTGGAAATAGCAGCAGCATCTTTAGATCCTGAAATATTGGATTTGGCTGGCATTCCACAATAATATTCATGTTTGCATAACTAAGGGACTTGTCAGTTTGCCCAGCTGTCCAGAGTCATTCCAAAGGGATGAAATCACACAGAGCTGAGATGTCCTAGAGCTGCCTTTTCCCTGGAAAACTGCTCACTGTTCCCTCAAGCACATGAAGAATTATTTGTGCTGCAGCATTTAATCCTGTAGAGCATCCACACATCTTGGAACACCAACTTGTGTTCAAGATGACTTTTCCCACTTAGAACTGACTTCCTTTTCCAAGACAGTCTAGCTACTCATGATCTTCAGAGAGGAAGGCCAGTGCCACTTCCTTTCTGGTCCCCCGTCAAGTGGTGTTCTGCTTCTACTGCTCAAAACCTCCGTGGTGGCCAGAGCTTGCAGCAGCTTCTTGGCACAGGAGCAGCACTGAGGACCACTGCTGGCAGAGCCCTCCAGCTTGACTCACAGGAGAGAGACAGCTGCTCTGAGCATACAGGTATGTCCTTCCCTAGGATGAGCTAACCAGAAAAGAGCATCTTGGGCTTAGAACTGTATTGGGTATTGCTTCAGATGAAAATGCCACTCCCAGATGAAGCCTGGGGAACCATTTCCACTCTAAGTCATTTTTAAGCTATACATACTAGCACAGGCTTGCTCACAGGGGTTACATGTTTCATTCTGTGTCTTCCCCCTTTCCTGAGGAAAACAGTAATAAGCTTTTCAAAAAATATCTATATGTAAACAAGATCCTCGATATATCAGGGCAGTACAACATCCTGGTTCCATGCACAGTCAGGAGCTCTGGATGTCCCTGAACCAGAGAGGGCACCCAGGGCAGGCACCACTCCCTTGCCTGCCTTTTGATTATCTCTTTCCTATGCAATGACTCCTGACCACCTGAAAACTGAATTCTGAGCTAATCAGGATATTGGTTCAGGTTAGTTCAGCAGTTTCATGTTTCTAACAGAGTTTTTAACAGTCAAAAGACTAGATTTTTGGACAAGAAGAGTCTGTGAGCATACTAAACATACATTTCTGTTTTATCACTCACACACATAGCCTTTGCTAAACTCCACTGCCACAGCCTGCTGGAAGTATACAGTGGAAACACTCTGTTCAAATGAAATGACAAGCTTGATCATATCTGAAGTGCTTTGCTTAGCTTTTTTTTTTGTATTTCAAATGCTGTGTCAGTCATCAGAAGCTCCAAACAATAAACAAAATGGAAAAAATAATACAACAGATAAAAGTGAAGTGAGAGGGAGACAGGAAATGTCACTAACCAGACTGAACATAGGATGGCTATTTAAAGCCAGTGGAACAGCTCTGAACAATACTGTTCTCTTCAGAGAAACTAAGTCAGTATAGAGCCACAGTCTCTAGAACATCCACTTGCCCCCAGAAGTGCTCAGGTCCAGAACTGCCTTACATACAGCTGAAAAACAAGGCCAGGCAGCAGCACTGTGCAGTGCAGGTGTTGTTCCATGCACCCTTACCCTCAGCCAGCCCTGTCCTATGCACATCACACCAGACAGCTTTCTTCTAATGCTACCAGGCTTGACAACAAGATGCTTCCCTTTCTGTTTCAAAGCATTCACTGTTTTTTCTTGGAGGGGGTCACAGCAACTGGGGAGGGATGGGAAAGGATATCCAGACAAGCATGACGCAAATGAAGTGTAGAGATATCTCTACATTACAACACAGAAGTCCCATTTCTAGGTTGCACAAGATCAGATCACAATCTGATATGAGACCCAGGGAAGGAACCAAGTGTTACAAAGCACAGAGAACACCCCTTTTAAGCAAGGTGGACTTTTTCAAGTCAACTCAAATTGAGCCCTTCAAACAGGGAATAACAAACATGCAATCAAAACCCAAACACTCAACAAGCATGCAATCAAAATTCTCCCACAATTTGCCTGATGCTGTAGATCAACCCCAGCTCTCTGCTTCAGCTCTGATGCCCTGACACTGTGTGTGCTATAATCACATTCTGTCCATGTGCTTTTGCTAAAAGCCAAAGTACCCCAAAACACCAGTTCTGTCCCTCTGACAAATAAGCACCTTGTGACCGATGACAACATTCACAACTGGAGATGACAGCTGTGTGACACTGCTTTGGTACACTCACAGCTGGCAAACCTTTTAAGCAGTTCTTACTCGCAGCCTCACAGCTCCAGAGCCTGGTCTTGATGGAACTGCAGGGATTTCATGTGTACCTATGCTCCTACCTGCCATAAAGCCAGGGACCAACAGTCCGCCAGGGACCAACAGTAAAGAAGGAAAACTGTCCAGGAGGTTTCTCCAAGAAAAACACCTTTCTTAGAAGAGTAAGACACACTCCTCTAGCACTGGTCACTTCATCCTGTGCAGACTCAGAGCCTTATATGATCACTTCATCAGCAAATGGTGGGGAAGATGACACAGTACTTCTGTGATGACTGCCAGACTGCCATTGACAGGAAACCACTGAGTAGCAAAGATGATTCAAGTGTAAACCCAAATGGCAAACCCCCTGGTGGTGCAAGATACTGAATGCACAACACTTCTCAGTGCCAACAGATCTAATTTAATGAACTTTCCAATTAAGACACTGCAGAGCAGAGTCTGAGTCTGTGGATTTCACAACTCCAAAAAAGGGCATTTGCAGGCAAAGCATGAAGGAAGTTTACCGTTCTTATTTACAATAAAAAGACAACAGAATGCTGTGACTGAAAGTTAATGTAACTGCTCCCACCACAGAGGAAAGACAATACAAACTCTGTACAGAACTCAAACATGTCCCTTTCCTCAGGGTAACTTGCTTACTATTTTGAGGGGTGCTTAGTCACCAATGGCATCCCGGAGCAAACAGGGATCTTCCCTCTCTTTAACTCTAGCAGAGCCCAGTCCTTCAGTGGCAAGTCTGCCACACAAGCCCTCAGGGAAGGCCGTTTCTTTTGCACAAAGGTTGGCAACCCAGTCCTCATTGTGAGCTGCAGGATCAAGCTCTGGTTTTCTGATGAATCAGCAAAAAAAAGTTACTCAAACTCTTTGCTAAATACTCAATTGCTTGGAATAACTTCTGCATGTTTCAGCTATTTACTCACTGCTCTAATTTTCCTTTTGCTAGGTCTCTGATTAATAGAAAGTTTCAGGTGCTGCACACGAAGTGTGAGCTGCCCTTCAGAGGGAGAGATTTACTGGAGGTTGGTAGACAATTTTGCTTTGCCAAGGAGTTCCTTACGCTTTATTTTATGTTTCTCTTTCAAACTCACTCCTCTTGGCACACTGCACCTTTTTTTCTGTTCTGCAAGGATGTCATCTGGGTACAGATGGAACATCGCTTGTTTTAATTTCAGGCTTAGAGTAGAAAGGTAATGGAAAAAGTTTGTTGTGGGTCACACTCTGACAGCTGACCTTGGTCCGAAAAGGGATACTGAGGCTTCTGTTGTTGTTTTTGGGGAAAGGAAAAAGGAAAAACAAAACCCAAACAAACAAAAATAAAACAAACAAAGCAAAAAAAACAAAGGGGTTTTTAACAATGAATTACAGACTGTCTCAGAGGCTCAAGGGTTTTTAAAGCACTTGTGATAAGCCAAAGCTTTATCTGAGCCACTCCTCTCATCATTGCTTCAGAAGATAACAATAGGGTAGATGGAATGATGGGTTGAAAAGCCTTGTGCATGGTCCTGCCTGGTCCTCCCTGGCTGCAGGAGGTCTGCCACAGGAGAGGCAGACAAGGCAGTGTGCTGGCTCTGCCTTGTAGCACAGCCCAGAGCAGCCAGCTCCACTGGGGCTTCCCAGGAGCAACTGGGAGCTATGACAGGGGCAGCTCCCAACACCAGCTTCTGGCAGCAGACTCTCCCCAGGAGATGGTGGCACCTGCTCCAGGATGCAGGCTGGGGACAGCAGCACTTTCCCTGGAGCCATGTTCTGTGGCACAGCCAAGAACCTGGGCTACTTCCAACCCTGCACAGAGCCCAGGTCCAGCAGCACAGGACTGCAGCCCAGCTGTGGAGAAGAAATAGCTTGTGCCGCCCCAGCTCACATCTTACAGCACGACACCAGGCTCCCAGCAACCAGGCATGATTCCTCTCTAACTGATTTCCAAATTCGGAATGAGAATGGAAACAGAATCTGAATTTTTCCAAAACATGCTTCAGTTAAAATCATTCTCTATGACTAGGAGGAGAAGGAGCAGGCTTCCCTGGGAGTAAAGGGACATGCAAGTGCTCCTCTCACCTTCCCAGGACTAGGTGAACATCCATCACAAGGAGGGTTAAAACTTGGAACCTCTGGCACTCACCACTTCTTCCTAAGTTACAAGTTTAACCCTCCTTTCCCCTGAGGTACACAAAGAGCTAGAACTCTTTAGAACTCTTGATTTCCTTCAATTTGCTTGAAATAGAAACCTGATGGTATGAAGGGTGCCACACAAAGGTCATGAGACATGAATCCTGAAGCTACAGTCTGCCAGCCCATGGGGCAGACACACTGCAAGGGGGCTCCAGAAGCAGTGCCAGGAAGCAGGCTGCCATCAGCAGGATCCTCACAGGAGCTGCTGCACCTCAAGACCAAAGAGGAAGAACCCCAGTGCCTGGCAGCTGAGAGGGAACCATAGCATGGCCCTACCTCTTACACCCAAGAAAAGTAACTGAAACCAAACTAAGACATCACAGCACCTGCCTACCAGACCCAAAGAGCTCAGATTCAGATTCCCAGAAAGGCTGAATGCTCACACTGATGAGAAAATGGAATATAAGGCAGGAGATAGAACTGTCAGTAAAGCAGACATCCCAATTCATCACCCAAAAGCAATGAATAGCTGACCATTATGGCTTTGACCTGGGAGTCTCGGAAGTGAGAGAGAGGCAACAGCACTCACAATAAAGACAACTCTGTCTCTGAAGATACCTCCTTATCTCACTGAGAAAGATTCACTGATATCTGGGGGAAGACAGGCACCACATAGGTCCAGGTTAAGATGCACTGGCTCCAAGTTGGGTTACACACTGTAAAGCAGAGCTCAAGTCACGTACTGGATGTTTAACACTAATGTAAGCAACTTACACATTTCACTTTTTTTAAATGAACATATAAACCTCAATTTCTCTCCCCAAACCTCAGATCTCTCTCAGAATATCCTACCTTCCCTCATTCATACTGTAGATACTAGCTTACTCATTACCATATGTTTCCATGAGCTTTGTGCCTGACTTGAAAGCCTGCCAGGAAACATCTGGGAAGAAGAGGAAAGAAGACAGAGAGCAGACTAAGGTTAAAAAAAAAAGAAAAAAAAAAAAAAAAAAAAAGAAGGAAAAGAAGAAAAAGCTATACATCACAGATTCATCACTCATCCCAAAGAGCACATCTCCCATCCTCTGAGCACGCCCTGAACAGCCATCCTGTGAGCCTGTGGCACTCCAGCTCAGAACATATCCAGTAACCACAGCAGAAGCTATCAGACCAGTAAGCTTTACAGGAACAGTCCTAGCCAGCCCTGGGAACTGTTTAAGAACAGAAAACAGCAGTCCTCACCTTAAGGTCACTTACTGCCTTGCCAACTGCACAAACGTGTGTCTTGAAACCAGTCCAAGGCTGAGCTCCGTGGAAGTTCCTGTGATCCCACGAATACAGCCCTGGCCATCTGCAGCTCTCCAGGCCTCCAGCACATCTGACTGAGCAGCAAGGCATCCCCTGGCCAGCTCTGCAGCCTGCTGCTCAGGGGCACAGCATGCTCTGACCCACCAGCGCTGGGGAGCAGGGAGCAGAGTGTTCCCTGAGGGAAGTGAGGCGGATCCAGGCACGGAGCAGGGATGAGTACTGCCGAGAGGACCAGGATTGTGCTCCTGCCAGTAAGTAACAGAGCCTGCTGTAGCTCACAGCCTTCTCACAGCACTGGACACGACAAGGGGTGTAAAGGGCTTGCTCTATATACGCTCCCTGGCAAAGGAGGCAGCGCACAGGGATCTCAAACAGCCACTTCTGTTAAATAACTACCACTATAATGGCGGCNAACAGGAAATGATCCAAGCATTATGCAAACCACAAATCACCTGGAACACAAAGAAGCAGCCAGGACTGACAATAAATTGGAAAGCCAAGCTGCTGTGAGGCTGAGACATGGAGCAGGCTCCAGCCATGGCACCAGCCCCTGCTCACCCACAGGTAAAGATTGCTCTGCACACTCTTATCTTAAGCAACTACTTGTTTTAATTTATGAATGAGGAAACATAACTGCATGAAACTCATAGTTTAAAATATCAGAAAACAGAATTAAAAATCCAATATTTAAAAAGCAAATGTTACTGTCAAAACAGATTATTAAAGGGAACAATTTCTTTACTTGAGCCATGTTTTACTTCTTTTAAATACCTAGTTTTAGAACAATAAAACTACTAACCACTAAAATGTTTTATTGACATACACTAGAATAGTTCCAAATTTGATCAGACAGTTGTTTCTAAAAGCTGATCTGTTTAATCCTCCAACACCAAATCATAAACTGACCATTCCTAATACCCTGGTCCTGACTTTGTCTCTTACATCCACCACTCCCTAATTGAGATACTGTGATTGATGAGAGATAGGAAAGATTTGGGGGGTGGAGGGAGCAGGGGGCTTGAGGCTTAATTAAATAACCTCAAAAATTAATTAGATCTGAAAATGATCCTACACAGACAGCTGAAAGCACTGCCCAGGTTTCAGTGTGGATATCAGGGTTTGCACTGATACTTCATAGGCTCTAAACTTTTAATGCTAAAAGGATTACAGTAATTTACAGCCCTGTCTAAAAAATCAGAAATAAAAATAGCATGAAAAATTTAACATATCAGGAAAATCTGGCTGTTATAGTTCAGATTTCAAAAGTAGCATATGGACTTCTGGACAATAAGAAGAAATGAAACAATTACTGGTAGGATTTGCAAGACAGAAATGCAATTCTACCCTTCAGGTGTCCTCATGCTGCAGCCACACAAGCCTTCTCTGCCCTTTCCAGAGCCTGCTATTTGAATAAGAAATAAACAACTTTATCTACAGCTGATCTCTGTACCTGTGAGCTCTCCACATTCATTTTGCCCTTCAGAACATCACAAAGTAATGGTGCATGCCAACATCACCTACACTCTAACTGATGTAATAATTCTGGTCAGGAAAATTTTCTGTAAAATAGTCAATGATAAACACTGTCTGCACTAACACTGCCACTTCACAGGGCAGGCTTTCTCCTGCCAAGTTCACAGCACTAAGCCTTCTCATGAAGTTTTGTTTGGGAGCTTGGAAGAAGTGATGTGCTAGAGGGTGATGTGCCCAGACTAGCCTTGGCCAGTGCAGCTGGAAGGTGTGGGGCTGCTTTATTTCCCTGTTTCCCACACAGGTCTCCAAGCAAGAGAAGAAGCCTCGTGCCTGAGAATGGAAGGCACTCCAGACCCTTAACAAGAAGCACCACAGCAGTCAAATCAAGAAAGGTAAGAACAAGCCATTGACACTGAAAGATTTACAGAGTCTAGCTTGGACTTTGGCTAGAGAAGAGAACAGTTTTCAAATACACTGTGTCACCATCTTAAATAAAAATGCCAGTTGCTATTGGTGCTTTCCAGTTGTCTTGAGTCGATGGGTCAAGGATACAGAGGGAAAAGTTGAGATCACTCTAATTTCAGCCATATCGCCCCAAACCTTACCCATTAGCACCTCTTAATCCTAACAGGCAAGCTCCAGACAAGCACCTAACTGGTCAGCCCTTACAGTGTCTGTAAGAGATACAGAAAACAATCCACCAAATGAAACAATTTTACCTATTTATAAGACTATTTACATTCAGGATCCAGCCTGCTACAGAGGCATCAGCTGCTGATTCTAAATTCTTTATTTTCTAGAAGAGGGGGTAGGACTTTTCCTAGCTCCATTGCATGTGCCTTCCAGTTGCCTAGGTTTTTATTTGCCAAATACCATAGCACTGTGTCTGTATCTGCTCTGCCCTCCCTGCAGAGGATAATCCACCCCCATAAACATTTTGTTAAAGAAAAGCAGACAGCAGATGTGATTTCTTCTTGGGAATCCTCTACAATCTAAATCTGCATGACTGAAGAGGACAGCTCTAGCTTCTGCATCACGCCAACACACAAACACATTCCTGTACATCATCCCACTAAAAGAAAACTGATTGAAACTGTGCTAGCGGCACCTAAGGCTTTCTTTCAAGTGAACATGAGAAAGTATCAGCATACACTAGATATTTCCATGCTTGTCTAACAGTAGAATGTATACACAACAGAACTCTTGTACAAGGAATATTCACAGTCCTCACCTTCTTCCTGGTGAACTGGTGCTAAAAATACATACCAGTCCTTAAGGGTTAATGAGCTGTACTCAGAGCCACAAAATCACTGTGGCTCCATCCCCCTCCTAGTTCCCAGCTAAAAAGGAGCAGCACAGGGCTTGAGGACAAGGATTAAAGTCAAACAGAGAAGCAAATGGATTCTCTGCTGAAAACAGCAGTGCACCTTTAAACATCATCAAGAAATAAGATTGCACAGCTAGGGAAATACTGTGCATCCCTGCTGGAAACAGTACTGTGGTGATTTTTGACAAGCATGCCAGGTTGATTTTGAAGTAAGAGCAGAAATGTTACACTAATTCATGGGAAGTACAGCACCATTTTATCTCACTGAGATAATCTTTCTCTGTTTCCAGGAACAAAACTACTATAAGATGTTCAACTCCAGCACCAACTCCTCTGGAAACAACTGCAGCCACAGCACAGTAATAACCAAGACAATCATTCCCCTGGTCTACTGCTTCATATTCCTCATAGGCCTTCTGCTGAATGCTTTGGCAGCATGGATCTTCCTGTATGTGTCCAGCACAAAGAGTTTTATTGTCTATCTCAAAAACATCATTGTGGCTGACCTCCTCATGAGCTTGACATTTCCCTTCAAAATCCTTGCTGACTCAGAAATTGCACCTCCTCAGCTCAACACCTTTGTGTGCAGATATTCTGCTGTTGTCTTCTACACAAACATGTACATTGAGATAACATTTTTTGGCCTCATAGGCTTTGACAGGTACTACAAGATTGTAAAGCCTCTCTTCACCTCGTTTGTTCACACGGTTAACTACAGCAAGGTGGTCTCCATCATCATCTGGTTATTGCTGATGCTTATTTCACTGCCAAATATGATTCTGACTACTGAAATCACTGAAGAAAATTATTCCAGAAAATGTATAGGTCTTAAAAGTGAGCTGGGCAGACAGTGGCATAAGGCATCAAGTTATATTTGCACTGGGATTTTCTGGGTTGTTTTTTTTCTGCTGATCATTTTTTACACTTCTATATCAAAGAAAATATATAGCTCCTATAAAAAATTCAGAAGGAACTCAGACATGACCAAAAGGAAAACCAGTCGCAATATATTCTGTATCATGTTTGTGTTTGTCATCTGTTTTGTGCCCTACCACCTCTGCAGAATCCCATACACCCTCAGTCAGACTAGCTCCCAGTTCAATTGCCAGGCAAAGAAAACCCTCTTCTATGCCAAGGAGTTCACCCTTGTCCTGTCTGCTGCAAATGTCTGCCTTGACCCCATTATTTATTTTTTCCTCTGCCTACCCTTTAGAGAAAAGCTGTACCAAAAACTGCATCTCAAACTAAAAACTTCAAGTGACATTGAAGTTTCTAAGTCCAGAAGATCAAACACACTTAGGGAAAGCACCAACATACTGTAGGTTCAGGTCTGTGAAACAATGCATGTTGCAGAAATCTATTCAAGAATGCCAATGTCTCAAAGAAGCTGAGCAGAGGAGAACTAGCAATTAAACAGAAAAGGCTCTAGCATGAAATACCAAGTGGTGTTTCTCTGTATAAAACCATTATTTCATGTTGTCAATAAATCTACCCCATGCTATTTCAGCTGATGCTATGACTGCATTATGGTGTGACATGACCTGTCTGATCTCACAAAAGGAGAGAAACACCTGGAACACCACATCCTGGAGCTCCAGGCCATGGTTCTTGGAATGGATTATCCAACAGAGCCAACAATCCAAGTGGTCTGGTCTGCTGTTGTTTCTGACAAAGCTAGGCAGGACACACAAACCAGCCCAAAGGGCCTGGGAACAACCATCACTCCACCTCGGCTGCAGCAGAGCCCTCAGAAGCCACAGGAGGAAGTTGAGCACAAGGCTCTCTGACCTGGCCTCCACCACCTACAAAGCAGGACTGAGACCCTGAGGGAAAGTGCTCTCCATTGAAGGCAATGTGCAGCTTAAGGAAGGACTTTAAAAAAGGGGCAAAAAAAGCATAGCTCAAATCCTCAAAGATCTGCAAAGAGCCTGAAACACCTTTGGTAAAGTGTATATATGTGTGTATATAGATAGGATTACTTAAGGGAAATACTCTATAAAATTAAGAATAACATGATTATATGTCACCCTTAAGCACCAAATGTCAGAGTACTTCTCTGTGATGATCAATATAAGCAAGTGTTTAAAGAAGATCCTTCTATGAACTAAATAGCACAGTTACACTGTACCATATTCCTCAGGTCTGTTCTGAAACAACATGATGTACACCCAAAGTGTTCACACCAAAGGACCAAGGTCTTTAATCACTCCCTTGCTGTTGCTGCAAAAGGAGGTAAGAACACCCGAGGAGCCATCTGAAAACACACACCTACAGCTGTCTAGAAACTGTCTAGACTAAACTCTGGAGTGTATTTAAACCCAGGATATGTTGGTTTTCCCATGCTTTTGGCATGATGATAAAGCATCTCTCTGTGCTAAGGTAAAAGCTGAAAGCCACCAATCTTCTACATATAACCTATTTTTAACTTAATCTTTCAGTGAAACTTTTTCTTTAATTGATTTTATCATTGTAAAGGGAAAACAACCTAGTGCAGAAAGTACCCACAGAAGCGTCCAGGCAGTGGCTGTGGCAGCTAAATCCTTTCATTTTACTTAACACAGAAGATATAGGAACAGAAAACAAATAACATGTGCTTCACATTCCTGCCACTGCATTGCATTTTTGCATTTCCCCCTTGCTTGAGGAGCGGTCCCATCCGAGATCCAGAAAGCAGACAACACCTAGCACCCAGGGAAGCATGGATGCTCACCTGGCTGCAAGGACTGGGGGATCCTCAGCTTGAACCAGGCCTGAGGCACCACAGGAGAAAGCCGAGTTTTGATTGTGGTTTTTAAAGCAAGTGCATAAAAGATTATTTATATGGTACTTTGAGAGCTCCCTGCCTCTTGTCAAACTGAGACTTTGCAAGCTTTTCCCTCCAAGGAAGGGAAGCAGCCTGTTGAAGAATGGAATCTGTTGCTTTGTGGGAGGATTGTCATAGGATGACTAAAATTGAAGAGAAAGAGACATTAAGAATCTTCTGTACGCCATATTCCCTTTGAAGAGAGACATTTCCCCTTTAAGAAGATGAGAGCTGAATCTTTTTCTTTTTCTCTCCCTTCCTTCGCCCACGAAAGAATTGCCGGGAGGAACTGATAAGGAAAATAAAAGTTGCAGCTGCGCACTGTGTTTGAAGCCTGTGAGATTGCAGGGACAAATGAGAAGCAAGCAGCTGAATCACATGGAGAAGGACATTGATAGACTATATAAGGATCTAGTTGTTTCCTTGTTCGCTGTCTTCCTTCTTCCTGCTCTCCTGCGGCCTCCCTGGACTCAGCTCTTCCCCTCTGGTATTTGTACGTCTCCCCCTTCCCGGGGTGAAAGTAAGGGGGAAGCAGAAGGTCCTGATAAGGAGAGGTGGTTGATTTACGTGCCTGACAACTTTTGCTGGCAGTCAGGCACTGTGATTATTAGGAGGGAGAAGGGCTGAAGCCGTCTTGAACTAACAACCTTATCTTCCCTATCATTTATCCCTTTCATACTGTTGTATCAGCTGGGCTGGACACACCTGCAGTGAAGGGTGCTCAGGAGACAAAAATGGTTAAAGCCTACTAATGGCAGAGCTGTAGAAAGCCTCTGGAATCTTTCTAGACATGAAACCTTTCTCCAAATGAATATGCAAACTGTGGAGAGGTATCAGAAGGTGATACCAACACCAGGACCACTGAAGGAAATCTTCACTGTGTCCAATTCAAAACACAAGGCTCCTGATGCTCTTTGGAAGGTCATCAGATCTAGAGGGTTTATATTAAGGTTGAGGTGATATTTTTGCTAGCTTTGCTCTCAGAAATTATTCTATCATTTTGGCTGAATTCCCACCCACACCCCTTCCCTTAGCTGAGCATCATGGAAAATTTCAAATCAAAGGCAAAAATTCAGCAAAGTTTAAACCACCAAAAATAGGGGTTTATGATGAGACGTGCTCAGCAACTTTAATCACAGGAAGATCTATCATCTGCATTTGTAATTTATGAGCTAAAATCGCCTTTTAATTTAGAGATCTAGACAAGGAAAGAGGATGACAGTGGAACAACACAGTAAAAACAGAATTAGGACTCAGTAGACTCAGGTTCTCACAATTCTCCTCCTCCTGCAACATTTCTGCAGGAGGTATAAACCACTTTCTAGTGCAGTTTACCAAACCATCTATTTTCCTTTCTAGACCTGCAGAAGTTTTCTGAACTGAAAACTGATTCTACAGAAAATGGGAGGCAAACATACACAAACACAGAAAAAGCTGACTGAATGCTACATTTCAAGTTCAAAAGACAAATAGAAGTATGGGAAGATCAGTTTCACATGATGAGCACAGCACCCTAAAACCAGTCCATGTTTGCTCAAAACTGAACATAGGATCATTCCAGATTATGAAGCCTCGCAAACATTTCGGCAAATATAGTCTGAACTTTAAACTTATGAGTAGACTTAAAACCAGACATTCTTAATGTGTGTCTTCACAAAGCTCTGGTATGTGACTTGTAAATTCTTGTGGATTCCCAGCTACAACAAAGTGCTAATATTTGGGGGTTTCAGGATACTTGTCAGTACTTCAGCCCGAGACTGGTGTTAGACATTTT
Organism: Bucco capensis; assembly: GCA_013396975.1. Lineage (NCBI taxonomy): Eukaryota > Metazoa > Chordata > Aves > Piciformes > Bucconidae > Bucco > Bucco capensis. Next base: position 45,759 of record VWZO01010903.1, read on the forward strand.
CTCCTGGTTTAAAGAAAAAACAACAAAAAAGATTAATTATAAACAGTTCCCCTATATCTTTAATGTGCCATTTTTAATAGTCCTTGGCAAATATCCAAAGGTTTAGAGTTTCAATTGCTATCAGTAGAATCCCTGCATGCCTTTATAGCTGCACATTAGGTTGCAACTCTAGAAAAAAACCTGGAGTTCCATCGATGAATATTATAGAATCATAGAATCATAGAACAGTTACAGCTGGAAGAGACCTTGAAGATCATCGAGTCCAGCCTTTTTCCTAGCCCTATCACCCCACTAAATGATGCCCCCCAACACAACA
>VWZO01010904.1:0-23627 GCA_013396975.1 Bucco capensis
GGGGTCCTCTGATCCTGAGTATTGTCAGATGAATACAAATACAAATACAAATACATTTGACAGACTCCTAAAACTTGTGTTCCCCCAATAGTACTTCTAGAAGTTGCATTCCCTTGATGAAATGTGCCTATGGCTGTGAATGCTTTGAGGGGAAATCAGGATCTTTCAGTACTGCTATAACACATATTGTTCTGTGTGCATGAATTAACAGCTTTGACTCAGATTAGGATGTCAAACAGGGCTTAATACCGTCTGCTTAGTGATACTGCTTTGGGAGCTAAGGCTTGGTTAGGCTGAGGCAGTAAGAGTAGTTCTGTGAAACTGTAAATCCTAGAATAGAGAGAATGTGATACTCTGTTCCTGAAAAACATTAAAAATATTCATTAGACAATATGCATGTTACTTGCTCTACTGAGGACTAAACCATCTTCTTTTAGCATCCTCAGGTCAGCACTCTCATGAACACACTTAACAGTGAACACGGGCTTGTTTGTGCAGAGCTGAGACAACAGGCTGAGGAAGGCTGTGGCAGTGACAGTGGGTTGGTCATGTGGCAGCATGTGGGTTGGTCACAGATCAGGCAGTCCGTCCCTTGGAACAGGATTCCAGAGAACTTCTACTGAGCTGGCTGTAACTTGGTGAGAGCTAGAGAAAATCCTAGTTGTGGGAAGGATTGTGATCACATGCACATGTGGCAAGGTTGTTTGCAATGTCTGGCACAGGAGCCTCCACCTACTCACATGGAATAGAGATGTCCTGTTGTGTTTTAGGGGAGATCAGGATCCACCTGAAGGCTGTTCTGAGGGTCAAGTGATTGTTGTAGTAGTTATTTTGTTTACTAAACCTGCTCCTAAACATACTTTTGGCAGAGTGCAGGGCAAATTGAATTCCTTGTGAATACTTCTTTTTTTTTTTTCTGGAGATGACATGAAGGACTTTGATTCACCCCAACCACAGTTTTCTATTTGTTCTCTTTAATTTTCTATCGTTGAATCAGTGATTTTCAATGTTTCTTGATCTGTGGAACCATAAAAAATGCAATAGCAGGCTCACTAGCATAAATTTACTGCTCAGAATAAGCCATTTTTATAGTTACTCCTTGCAGTTTACGCAAAATCTGTGGATTCTCAGATTGATCTATGGATCATGATCTGAAAATCACAGAGGCAAAAAGAACATAGCCTCTTTTGAAGACAAGTATTTTAAATACAGTACTTTCTTCAGGAGAGAAATCCTTGCCCTCCTTAGTGTCTCCATAGTTATGTAGAATATTAACTTCAGGAGCCAAAATCTTAGTTGAAATCCTGTAAGCATTTAATTCTTAATTCAACATCTGAGCTGAGACGCATAATCACTTACAACAAATTACCACAAAATACCTTGGATTACTCTCTAGAGCTCTAATACTCAAACCATAAACTCAGATATTTCAACTTTTAGGAATATTCCCTTGACAAACCTTATATAAATAGAGGGAGTTTAGAAGCTTTAAATGAACATTAATCATAAAAAAATAAATATACAATAGTCCAAACTTCATTTCAGTGATTTTGTGCTGAAACATAAGAACTATTTTGGGATGGGCTAAAGCCAGTGTTTTAGGAAAAATATGTAAGTATGATAGAGTACCAACTCAGAAATGTTATCTCTTGGAAAGGCTGGATGAGGAGCACAGCTTTTGGCAGAAATGGCTTTGTGATTATGTGTTTAATATTTTGATTTTATTCTGTATCAGATCTACCTCATCTGCTCTAAAATCCAGGTAAATTAGGAGTTGCAACCAACACTCAATAACCCACTTCATCCTCAAGGGTTTCAGATAAATATTTGGGACCCATATTAGTACGCAGGTCTTTAGCATATACTAATATCTGACAAACAAGGGAAATTTTCCTCTTCTCTTTTGCACCCTATATTTGTTTCCAACAAATGGGTAGATTTAATACACTAGCATATCAGAATAGCTGAGTGGTCACAGTGCAGCTGCGAAGGTGAGAACAGATGTGTGGTCAGATGGTGTCCCTGCTTCTATCAGTCCAGCACTGGATACAGAACCTAAGCAGTAATACCATTTTGAGTAGCATTTGCTGACTAGGATAGGAATCAGGTATCCCATTTCACATATAACCATTCTGACAAAAAAAATTACTTCCCTGAGCTGCTTGTCACCACCTGTTTGGCAGAAATTATTGCCCCTGCATAGACAGCAGAGCTACCAGAAGTGTCCAGATATCTGGTTCTGAGGTATTCACCATAGGAACAAGAAGCAGCAGGAGATAGTAATATATGACATTATGTATTGGGTTTGGCTGAGATGGAGTTAATGTTCCCATACAGTTTNTTATTAAACCTGAGTGCTGTTATACGGTCAAGTCCATGGAGTGTTTCAGTAACGTAATAAAAAAAGCAATTTCCAAAAGAACAAAACCTCAAAACTCCATGTGATTTGGTAGTTCAAAGGGTGGGATTCATCAGTTTCTGTTATGTTCCTCAACAATATTAAATACTTCAGTATAATCACTGCAATTTTTTTTTTTACTCTCCTCTCTGGCTTCTGCAATGACACAGCCTCACTGTTCCTTGCAGCCTGCCAACTTGCTCCCCTTTTCCTCCATCAGGCTATTAACATTGCAATACTAGGTGTTCTGGTGTCTGAACTCTCCATTAACCTCTCCCCTCTCTCAGAATAATCTGTTCTCTAATTCTACATTGCCTATTAATTCATCAGTCATTTTCAAATCTATGAAAAAATCCAATAACCTTCCATAAGATTTCTAGAACAGAAATGGAGGGATTTTTCCTTGTTAAGAAAGTATGACTTTGGACTTCCTCTAGTAAAATCTGTGTCAACAGGCACTGCGTGGGTGATTTTTTTCCTATTTGCAGCAGAAGTGGCTTAAAAGATACCCTGCTCTTAGATGTATTCACTGGCTTAGTACAGGATCATCCTAAAAATTCCCTTAAGCACAGAAATAGCTTCCCTGTAATATGATCAGTGTCTTTAAAGGAGAAGAAAAATCACCAGCCTCTATGAGGTGTGCTGGGTGTTACATCCAAGACTTGAGGTAGGCTTGTGATAGCAGTTTCTGTGACCTGGTACTCTTGTGTCTATACAAGCAACCACGAACCTCATCCGTGAGCAGCCTGTAAGCCAGAGGAGACACAGCACTGACTGATCAGTTCAGCAACAGGTCTGAAGGCAGTCTGAATATTGCCATGATGATTTGGATTTTGTACTGACTTTTTTTGTTGTTGTCCTATCTCCAAGGTGGCTTCTGAATTTTGGAAGGTAACTGGGGAAAAAAAAAAACAACCGACCAACAGATTTGCTGGGCCAAAGAGCTGTTTTTAGAGCTGTTGGGCAGAGAAGCTACAACAGTTTGGAAGATAAAGAGGCTTTGCACAGCATAAAGTTGGAGGGGATGTAATAGGACAGTACCTGAGACAGAGGGACCTCCTTGGGGACAGGCTGAAGCTGGTCTGGGCCATGGACCCATGGGTTGGATCAGGATCAGCAGAAAAAATGTCTAGACAGGAGCAATTTGAAAGCCATCCTTGGTTCAGGGCTGATGGCAGAGCTTGGGCTGGCAGTTGCTGTAGCTGAGGGGCCAGTGTAGTCATGCCACGCTCCAGCCAAGGCAGCCTGGTTGGGCTCTGCAGGGCACCTGCCTGGAAGGGAAAGCCTTTAGCCTGGTCTGGTTGCAGAGGTGAGACACATCTCAGAAAATGTGCTGAGTGCTTGGTGGTATGTCCTTTCTTCTGATTAGTTTCTGCTATGAAACATCTTCGCTACTCTTCTGACATCCCCCAAAGACTATCAGTTGTGTAGATCAGGATGTAAAAAGGGTTTTCTAGTAAGTGTTGATAGCATACCAGTGTAACTGCTTCTACCCTGTGTATTTCATTAGTATGACTACTTTTTTTGTAGGGAAAAACCCCACTGTTGTTATCAAAATTGGTTTACTGAGAGAGGCCTTGCTTGCTGTATGCCAGGAGAAACCAAAGGACAACCATAACCTATCACACTATCTCCTGACAAAACTGCCACCAGACCTGCGTCTCCCTGTCAGTCCATCGCAGCACAGTTGGATTCATGGAGCCTGTATCTGGATCACTCAAACACCCTCTTCCGAATGAAGAACTTTTCATTCTCTTATTTGACTTTTTAATAGTACATATGCCTGCTATATAGTTCACTAGCCCCTTGGGGTCTGCAGGGCTCTGCTCCCACCCTGTGCACCTGTGCTCTGGGAAAGGCTGGGTCTGGGGTAAATAGCTGTAGTAGGAATGAATATGATCATGTTTTGTTAACCTGAAATACTTTTTTTCTGCTATAAATGGGTTATTGTGGAATGAATAACACCATCTTCCTCCTTTAAAGGCTGCCCATAAAAGAGGGGTGATGGGGGGACAGGAGAACAGAAACCTGCTTTAGGAAGGGGAGAGAATGGGTGGATTTCTTTGGTGTTTGTTTTGTTTTGTTTTTAATAAAAGCTTTTGACACACTGTCATACTTTAAACATCAAAGCAAATGGTGGCAGAAGTCACCATAGCAACAAAACCTTGGTCAGTGAAGACTTTCCAAGAAGTGGTGATTATGCACTTCAGGTAGCAGAGGATAAGACCTCATTATATTCAACCTTTGAATACTTTAATTTGCACTTTGCTTTCAGGGAAAAGGCAAAATTAGGAAGGCAAACAATTAATAGAATTGCCTTTGTTCTCCTCTAGGGTGGATGGTGGAGTATAATAATACAAGCAACAATCATCCTGTGACCATTCTTCTACCCCAGAAAAAGAGACAAGGATAAACTTCCCTTGATCCTTTCTTAAGGTTGAAAAAAGTGAATTACTCTTTAGTGATGATGGTAATATTATTTCTTCCATCTAACTCTCTAACCCCGAATTAATCCCTTTTGAAAGCAGCAAAATACTGAAAAGTGTTTTGAGAGAGGTGGTTAAGCTTTCCCCCTGGCACAGATGCCAAAGCACAAGGGAGCCCTTTTCCACCAAACCTGGTGCCAGATGGGTGTTCTTCTGCCACAGTAAGGCAGAAGGTCCAGAATGGAACCTGAAACACCTTGAGGCTTCGAAGAACTGGATGGAAAGCTGAGGGTGTGCTAGTTTTTTGATATAACAGTGTCTTAGGCTGACTTTGCTGCAGTCCTTAGGAGGCTGATCTGTCTTTCAAGCAGTTGGACTTTGACACTCTCCAAAAACATGACCAATGAGCAAGTAACACACAACTCTGTTGTAGCTTGATGATGCTCTGAGGAGTAAGGTAATGTATTTGGTGTGTTTAACAGCCAGGGCAGCAAGAAGCTTGACCATAAGCAGTTTGTAACCAGCCTTTTTTATTATCTGAGATATCTTTATGTATTGCCTTGTGGCAGAATGAAAAGCTGCTTGAATAGATTGCCAGAGAAGATGGGAAGGCCTAGCAATAGTCATAGTTAGTGTGGGGACTCAAAGTAAAAGATTTGGTGGCTCGATTCAGTTTGCGTCAGAAGCAGATGTCTTGGCCCTGATGGGGTACAGGCCTTGGGACAAGCAAACACAGGTGTGAGACACAGGCGTGAAACGATGATCAAGAACAATAGATATTGTTCTAAGGCAGTTTTGCGAGACTATAATCTGATATGGTTCGATACTGTGGAAAGTTCCATTCTCCCTAGAAAGAGTATAAAATGACTGATGTGCTACCAATAAACTTGTCTTCATCCTTGCATCAAGCTGGAGTCCCGTCTCTCTTTCACCATCAGTTAGCACCCATCAAGAGAAGTTATTTTAAATTTCCTGTTGGAAACATTCTTCATAAACATTTGGCATTTTGAGAAGAAGATGAACTTGTGTTTTAAAGCTTTTCTTCTAGCTGGCTTGAAAAAAGGATTTGGGACTTAACTACTAGCCACCAACTAGCATGTCAAAACCACATAGTTGTAAGAAACATTTAAGACCCCAAAATTAACAGAGCTAAAATTCTGTGACATGTTGACTTAAAACAATGGGTTTTGGTATTTGATGCAAGATTACAGTACTTTGACAGGCACAGTCTGAAAATCACTTGGGGTCTTCTGTGGCACCTGGTGCGATAACTGTGCCGACAGCAGAGGGAGCATCAAACTCATTGCCCACGGTAAAGTGTGGGTAGTGAAACCCATGTTCCTATAATCCTTGGATGGGTAGGATGTGCTCATTAGCCTTCTGGCAGTCATCCTAGGTGAAGGAAAACTCTGATTCCAAACCCGGGCAGATGGAACTCATTTAGCCAGGCCTTCCATCTAAGAGAAGGACACTCTAATAAAACCTCTGTCCTAAGGACTTGGCTGCCAACGTCCAAGCTCGCTAGACCCTGGCAGATCAACCTTAGGACTAAAGGGTGGGTCCAGCTCTGCGCATGCTGTGTCTCACCTAAAAAAAATCCATTGCGCAGGCTCGAGAGTGCTATCTGCTATCCTCTTTTTATCAGCACGCTTGGAAAAGGCACTGAGGATGAGCATGGATGGAGCCCTCCCTGCATCTTCGTTCGCGAAGCCTAGCCATACATACAGTACTTTGATTTCTTCTCTTTTCTTCAACTGTATTAATCATATCCAGACAAAAGTATGAATTTGAAACACAGAATGGTTTAATCTTTTAGACTAGGCAAATGCTTATAAAGAACATTGCATGAATGGATTATTTTTCTTTTACTAAACACATTTTGAAATCTTCCTCCTTTGTAATAGGATTTGTCCCATTGGTTTTGATATTAGGCAGTCTCTGAATAGTACTTTCATCTTCCTATAATTCAAATCCAAATTTTCCTAACAGGACCACAGCAATAAATCATTCGGCCTTGAAGCACAGTGCTTGTTCTGATAAGAAGTTACAAAACTGGTATCTTATGCCTCTATAGAACAATCCCCATTTTTAATTCAGATTTATCATTTGACTTTGCATTGCCTTTGTTTAATACTGCTAATCTCCCAGGACCAATACAGCTAATATTGAGTGCAGTTCCTAAATTGTGTGTCCTAAATTGTACGTATTCAGGTTATATATCTATAAGGAATGGTTGATGTTCTGCAGTCATTTTTACCCATGGAGGATCACTGAGCTCAAATGGTCATCTAAAGCCATGTGAAGACCCGCAGGACTTCTGGTGCTCTTCTGTATGGGGTTTGTGGGGCATAGAAGTCTCTCTAGACAGTTGAGTGTCTGTGGGACTAGCTGTTATGCGTTTCTCTCTTTGTTGGTAAACACAGTGTGATTTTAACAGAAATGAGGAAATGAGAAATGAGGAAAGCCCTGTGAAGTCAGTACTTCGATGACATTTTCATAGAGATACTTTTTATACCATTTGGGGAAAGTTACCAAAAGTAGCACTGGAGTCCAGGGAGCTATGCAAACCTTTTGATTTTATCATCAGATAGAAAAGCTGTGTTCTCCCATGGCTTGTCAAATCATGACTACTTTTACCAATTTTAATGCGTAAAGCACATAATTAGGATATTGTTAGGTTATGTAGGGAGATTATTAAAAGGTCCAAGGCCCAGTTAGAAATTAATCTGGCTTCGAAAGTAAAAGATTGCAAGAAAGCTTTTATAAATACATTAATAATAAAAGAAAGAACAGAGAGAGACTACATCCCCTGCTAGACCCAGAAAGAAATATAGAAAAAAAAAAAGACAAGGATAAGGCTGAGGATAATGTCTTCTTTGTCTCAATCTTTAATAAAAGTAACAACTGTACTGAGGGAAACCAGCACCCCAAGCCAAGAGTATCGGACCGGGAGCAAAATGTCTCCCCCACAATTCACGAGGAGATGGTCAGGGACCTACTCCTTCACATCGGCATCCAGAAATCTATGGGGCCAGAAGAGATTCATCCTAGAATCCTGAGAGAGCTGGCAGGGGTACTCACTAGGCCACTCTCCATCATTTATCAGCAGTCCTGGCTGACTGGAGAGGTCCCAACTGATTGGAAGGGAGCAAATATAACTCCCATTTATAAGAAGGGAAGGAAGGAGGATCCAGGAAATTACAGACCTGTCAGTTTAACTTCAGTCCCAGGGAAGCTGATGGAGCAGATCATCCTGAGTTCCNGGGTTAAAAACTGGATAGATGGCCGAGTCCAAAGAGTTCTGATCAACAGAGTTCAATCCAGCTGGCAGCCAGTCACAAGTGGGGTCCCACAAGGCTCAGTACTGGGGCCACTCCTACTTAACATCTTCATCAATGATTTGGACCAGGGGATAGAGTGCACCCTTAGTAAGTTTGCAGATGACACCAAGATGCGAGGCAGTGTTGATCTGCTTGAGGGAAGGGAGGTTCTACAGAGGGATCTGGATAGGCTGGATCACTGGGCCAAGGCCAATGCCATGAAGTTCAATAAGGCCAAATGCTGGGTGCTGCACCTTGGTCATAACAACCCCCAGCAGTGCTCTAGGCTTGGGGAGGAGTGGTTGGAGAGCTGCCAGGCCGAAAGGGACCTAGGGGTGCTGATTGACAGCCGGATGAACATGAGCCAGCAGTGTGTCCAGGTGGCCAAGAAGGCCAACGGCATCCTGGCCTGTATCAGGACCAGAGTTGTCAGCAGGAGCAGGAAGGTGATCATGCCCCTTTACTCAGCTTTGGGGAGGCCTCACCTCGAGTACTGCATCCAGTTTTGGGCCCCTCACAACAAGAGGGATATGGAGGTGCTGGAGGGTGTACAGAGGCTACCAAGCTGGTAAAGGGCTTAGAACATAAGCCCGAGGAGGAAAGACTGAGGGATTTGGGCCTGTTTAGCCTGGAAAAGAGAAGGTTGAGGGGAGACCTCATCGCTCTCTATAACTACCTGAAGGGAGGTTGTAGAGAGGCAGGGACTTGCCTGTTCTCCCTAGTGGAGAGTGATAGGACAAGGGGAAATGGATGCAAATTGTGCGAGGGGAGGTTCAGGTTAGATATTAGGAAGAATTTCTATGCTGAAAGGGTTGTCAGCCATTGGAACAAGCTGCCCAGGGAGGTGGTTGAGTCACCATCCCTGGAGGTGTTTAAGAGACAGGTGGATGTTGCACTGGGGGGCATCATTTAGCAGGTTGATAGGGCTGGGACAAAGGCTGGACTCAATGATCTTCAAGGTCTCTTCCAGCTGTAACTGTTCTATAATTCTATGATTCTATATCTGGGTCACTGGCAGAACAAACCCAACCTTTCTGTATACAGCGAATCCATCAGAAGGGGACAACTAAGTAGTATGGCCCATTTCCTTACCCACCCCACCAGCTCTTCTGCCTGATGTTTACCTAGCAGACAACAGCTGTCTCTGCACAAGATATCTGAAAGGAAAGAGAGATGTTAGAAATATTTGGGGAACCCATTTCACTTGACGTTGATATGTCAAGGAAACTTGGCAGAGCTGTTGTGGAGGCTGAACATATGCAGAAGTAAGAATCTGCCATTTGGAAAACTCCAAGGAAAAGAAAGCAGCCTGGGAGATGACATGGGTCTGTGCTTATTTGTTGTCTGTCAGGCCCATAATCTTATTTTATGTATAGAATCTATTAATTAGAGCTGTAATGAACTGTTCAGTTCACTTTGTTCATGTGCTAGCTTGACCCAGAGGACTAATTAAGTACACAATGTTTAAAGTAATTAACATCATAGTCAGATGTTTTTTGTGATAGTAAGTATCTAATGCTGTCATTGCCCTGCCCTAGAGCATCCTCAGGCTATGTTTTTTAAACACTTTTACTCTGTAATCTATTTTATCCATTAACCTGCAGGAATGTCAGAGATTCTTTAATAATTTTTTAAATAAATCTTTAGCAAAACTTACTCTTTCCAAAGCAGTTATTGTCATGATGAGATGACCCATGCTGTGATCCATAAAAGCATTTATTTGTATATCACAGTAAACTAAATAGACCTGTTGGCAGAAGGGATATTTGCAGAGGCGTGATACCAGACGTTCATACTTACTATCAGATTATGTTGTCTATGTAAACAAAAAGACCAGTTAGGCATCTTGTTGCTTATTGACAACTGTCCTTTTGATCTGGCACCTTTCTGAGTGGTGTATTTTATATTTCAAGTGTCAGAGTACCACTGATGAAGAATAATTAGCAAAAAATGCCCAAACTTCTGCACTTTCATGAGTCAAATAACCACTGGGAAGATGCCTTTGATTTTCCTTATTCTTTGATTATCCTTATCTTTTGTGCTTTAATGCAACAACAGTGAAATTTTCTAAGCTAGCCGAAAAAGAGGAGGAATACCACAATCCCAGTGAGTGCCAATGTCTGCCTGCATTCCCATGCAGTCGTCGTCATCGTCATCATGGCTAGGCTTCACAAACAAAGATACAGGGAGGTCTCCATCCACGCTCCTCATCAGCGCCTTTTCCAAGCGCGCTAATAAAAAGAGGATAGCAGATAGCACTCTCGAGCCTGCGCAATGGATTTTTTTAGGTGACACACAGCATGCGCAGAGCTGGACCCACCCTTTAGTCCTAAGGGTCATCTGCCAGGGCCTAGCAAGCTTGGACGCTGGCAGCCAAGTCCTTAGGACGGAGGTTTAACCTCTTAGATAGAAGGCCTTACGGAGCTAAATGAGTTCCATCTGCCCGGGTTTGGAATCAGAGTTGTCCCTCTCCTAGGATGACTGCCAGAAGGGTAATGAGCTCATCCTACCCATCCAAGGATTATAGGAACATGGGTATCACTCCTCACACTTTACCGTGTGCAATGAGTTTAATGCTCCCTCTGCTGTCGGCACAGTTATCGCACCAGGGGCCACAGAAGACCCCAAGTGATTTTCAGACTGTGCCTGATTCCCATGCAGTACGACTGAGCTGTTAGCCTCAGTAAAATGTGGCAGCCTAATGTGCAGTGACAATAAAAAAAATAAATAAAAAATATTCTTTTTAAACAAGCAGTAAATTATCAAAGAAATTTCTAATCTGGAAGAACAGATCAGCTCAATCTTTAAGAAAGTGTCCAAAAGTAGCAAAAGGTAAAATAATCCAGAGGCAATAATGAGATTTTGTTTCAAGTGAGTTAGTTCCTTTAGGCATCATGTGATGATATTTGCAGGGCATGGCTTCATGGCTTGTTAGCTGAGGTCAGTTTATCAGTGTGTTTGCTTAACTTTCTGGATTAGCTACTCAGACAGATAGGCTGAGATCTCTGTATCTTCCCCTTTTTAGTCAGTGATAAACCTCCTGATTTCAGAAAGCCTTCTGTGAAAGATGGCAGCAGAGTATTCCAGCTCCAACCTCCCCTGCAAGTGACTTGTACCGCCCTCAATCAGACTTGAAGAGACCTATGACTGGAGCTATTGTAGCGTATACTCATCCTAGCTCTTAGTAATAACTCCTACGTACGCCTCACCAGGATTATCAGGAAACCCCAGAGCAAATGGAACTGGAAACACCAGAGCCTACTGGAGGGCACAGTCCTTCTCCCAGGCTTGTGGTGGTGGAGTGTGTTTTTGTGAATGGTTTCTTCATGTATTGCACCATAAACCTTTTCTTCTTGTTAGGTTTTATCAAGCACTTTTCTACTCAATTTCTGCAGAGAACAAGCTCCCCAGGTAACTTTATTACCATTTGATCTCCACTGTCTGACCCTGCACTGAGTTACATTTTCTAAATCTCCTTCAGAATCAGTGAGCAATTAACTTCATTTGGACACAGTTTAGATGCATTGGCTGAGTGGTAGTCCTTACAACCTCTTTCCCTTCACTGCCCCAATTAGGAAAGAGTGCAACTCTATGCTGTACAATAAATGATAGTCATAAGTTTTATTCCTCAGACATAATTTCACAACAAAAAGGATTGCTGTGCAGTAGCAGAGTAGCAGACCAATTAATGTTCCTCACTGTCTTCCTTTTGTTTGCTCCTTCATATCAATCAATAACCTTCCAAAGGGAAGAACTGCCACACAAATGGAGCAGTAGGGATTTGGAAGGGTTCTCCCAAATGTTATATTGTGTTGTCCTGGTTTGGGAGGACAAACTCAGAAGGAAGCCCCTTTAGAGCCTCCCCCTTCCACAAAAGGAAAGAAATCACTGAACACAGAGGCTGAGTTATAAAGAATAATTATTTAACATAGGAAAATATATGCGTAACAGTAGAAAAGAAAAACACAGGGTGTTACACACCCTCCCGGTTCCCACCCCCGTCATGCCACCGGCCGCCCCCCCCTCACTCGCAGTAAAACCTGCTAGTGTACAGTCTGGTGGAGATGAGGTGGCAGATGAGGTGAGCCCGGGTATTGGATGGTTCTGGTGAGGAGGTGGAGAGATGGTCCGACCGCTGCACACTTGTGCCAAGATGGAGAATGTCCAGAAGAATGGAGTAGGCTCCGCCTTCCTCTCCCAGGAGCACCACGGTTTCACGCCAGTTCTTGCTGCAGACGCTCCTCCCCTCCCGGCATGCCACAGTCACTACTCCAGGGGAGCTTGCAGGTGTCGCATGTTGCTGCCGCTCCAGGGCTCGCCGTCGCTCGCCGCTTGCCGCTCGCCGGGGGCCCGCCGCTGCTTGGGGCACACTGCTGCAAGGTCGGTGTTTCTGCCCAGACCGTGGTGGGGTGTGCACCGGCTTCCAGCTTGGGACAGCCCCACAGGTGCTGCCGCTCCGCTACAGCCCGCGCGTCTCCCCGCTGGGCGGGCACCGCCCGGCAGGGGCGGAGATCACCCCGCCAGCTTGTAGGCCCCTGCTCCTGCCCGTGCGACCATACAACTCAGCCGATGGAAAAGGGCTATCACTCACCAAGTTTGCCAGTAAATACATTAACGGTCGGGGGGGTGAAGGGAGAGAAAATGGATACCTCGGGCAATTTTCACATTCACTATAACATGTGTTTGCCTTGTTATTTACAAGCGTTAGTGCGGACACATTTAGGCAAGCCACTGGGTATAAAACACATGTGCATTTCTGAGATACACAGCTGATTTGTCTCCTTGAAGATACTTTTGCTGCTAAGAGTTTGCACTTCTCTTGAGGTGTGAGGCCTGCTATTTCTCAGTGGTTCTTGAGGACAAGATTTACAGATGACCTTCTTTATATGGAAATGAGTTATTTTAAGTACTTTCAATCTTTTATTTAGACTTAATCTACTGGGTACCAATGGCCAGTGGAGAGCAAAGTCTTAAGTACATTTTAAACTGGTTTGTCCTGCCACACCTGATAAATCAAACTAATTCTTATTAGAATATATTGTATCATTAGCATCTCTTTCAATTTTAATTTTTCATGGACAGAAGAAATTGCTCCTGTCCTTGTTTTTCTATTACTTACTGTGGTAGCTAATAATTTAAAAGAAAGTCTTCTCAAAGCTTAGGCAGACATAAATGTGTATGAGGGCAAAGAGAGAGTATATGAGATGTGCCTAGGTTCCCCCCCCTAGAGCTGGCAGACTGCAGTGTACAGTGTAAGTAGATGCTTTGTCAAAGTCTGAGTAAATTTTCCATTGACTTTAGGGTCAAGATTTCACCCATTAGTGTTCAACAAACCATGAAAATTGAGAGCCAATCCTATGCATGTGTAATCATGATCAGCAAGCTAAAAAAACATTAGGACCCCTTGTATCTGATAGAAGACAGATACTGTCCCTGAAAAAAAAGGCTGGAAGCATCTTCCTGTTTTCTCAAGTCCAGGCAACCTTCTTGTAGAATTTCATCTCTATTTAAAATAAAAGAGCTTTTTACATTGGTTTTTTTTTTTTCCTTTCTTTCTTTTTTTGGGTCCCACTGTTCCTAATGGATGATTATTCCTGAAGCCCTATTCTCTAATTTGGCAGGCTGTATTTCTGCCAATAGGGTAGTATCCTCAGAATCAGCAAGGGTATAAAGCATATAAAGGCACCAAAGGTTTTTGAGGAAGTCTAGAATGCCCCAGAGATGCCTTTTCTGTACCTCATTATTGCTGCCATACAAGAGAGCAGTATCAGTCAGAACTTCCTTAGAGACCTAGAACAAGAAATACTGAATGATAGCAAGGGAGACAATCTCTGTTTCAGAAAGAGTTGGGTTCATCTCTTGGTTTCTTGAATACCTGAAAGTGAGAGATCTGCTTCTGTGATGTTTTATAGACGTGCATTGAAGTTAATTGGTTTTGAAATGATAACCTGCAATTGTCATGTCAAATGTTCAGATGATGATGATGAACAATCCTGATTCAGGCTCCCGTCCCCCTTGATAGACTTCTCCTGTGGCCTGATCATTTTTCACCAGATTCCTCCTTTCTTTTGGCATTTTTATGAGTCACGCCCACCGATACCCCTTTGGGTGTTTGAAATGCCCGTTCCGCAGGTAGTCAATACCTAGGATACATGGGGCATTCGGGCCAGTTGTAATGGGGTGTTTAGTCCAGTCCTGCCCAGTCAAGCTTATTTCAGCTTCCAGTACCATGAGCTCCTGAGAGTCCCTGGTCACCCCAGCGATGGAAATAGTCTGTGGCCCCACATATCTGGAAGGCATTATAGTGCATTGCGCACCAATGTCAACCAGAGTCCTAAATACTTGTGGCTCAGACGTACCAGGCCATCAAATCCACACAGTCCTATAGGTTCTGTTGTCCCTCTCCTCCCCCTGGTTGGAGACAGGGCCCCTCTACTTGTAGTTGGAATACTGCGTCCATGGGAGGCTGGCACAGCACTCACCCTTGCCAACTTCCCCCTGGCATTCATTCTGTCTTTTAGCTCCTGCACACGGGCTGCCAAGGCATGGGTAGGTTTCATGTGCCAGTGGTTCATGTTCTCCCCATTATCCAGCAGGAAATACCAAAGCTGGGTTCACGAGGAGAGTCTCTTTGTGGAGGTGGAGGGCGTTTGTTCCTGGCCTGTACAGGTGCGACATTGTGGTTGTTCTCTTTCATTTTCTCTTTAAGCTGTTGGTAGCTGTCATTGATCTGATCAACGAGCCTTTCCTCCACTCCCTGCACATCGTCCTTAAGATCTCGCAAGTCATCTTTAATGTCTTTCATGTCGTCAGTCATATTGTTCCTGAAATTCTTGAAGTCATCAGCCATTTTCTTCACTGTGGACACCAGGGATTGAAGCGGACCACGCATGGCATCCTCACAGCCTCGCAACTTCTTTGCTGCATCACNGAGAAAAGGACTTGGTGATGACCTTGGGCTCCGATATGTCCACTGGCTGTGAAGGTCCCTGTTGGTCATCCATCATTGGCTGGACGCACTGACTTTGTCTTGTACTTCTTCCTTTGCACTGGAGCGACAGTTGCCGGTTGAGCTTGGGGCTGTGGCAGAGGCTGAGGTGCTGGCAAGCTGCAGGCAGAGCAGGATGGTGGAGGCTGTGAGGGGCTGTAGGCAGAGCAGAATGGTAGGGGCTCTGGTTGGGCCAAGGGTTGTGGTTGAACTGGAGGCTGGACTGGAGGCTGGACTGGAGGCTGGGCAACAGGCTGGGCAACAGGCTGGTATTGGACTGCAGGCTGTGGTTTGGGCTGGGGCATGGGCTGTTGCTCTGGTTTGGCTGGGGACTGAGTTGTCGCAACATCTGCTGGTTTTGGCCCTGCGTTGTTGTTCTCTCCCCCTACTTGTAGGGGGGATGCCGCACAGCTAAAACCATGGTACAGTATGCATAGGCCAACACCCAACAGATGGCACTCAGCTGGTTTTGTTTTGAACCAGAAGAGAGGTGTTTCTGCGGGCACTGAGCATTTTGGTTAGGGGTGTGAGTTTGGTCAGGGGAAAGTTTCCATTCTATTTGGGCAGAGAATTTCCTTAAAATTTGGCCCACTTCTTCCCACTCCCCTATTCAATCAGCATGGTTTGGATCTGGGGTAGGCTCCTGAGGCATCCTTGTCCTAATCATAACTATTATGCACACTGAGCATATCAGACAGTACAGAACCATGATCAGGATCAAGGCATCCCTGGCAGTCAGGATACTCTAAGCTTTCACCGATCCCAGTACCAAATGGGTCACTGGAATTGGTGAAAGATTCAGACCAGGATGCTGTGCCCTGGTGCCCAAAGATCTTCTGGTACATGTNGTAGGCAGAGCAGAATGGTAGGGGCTCTGGTTGGGCCAAGGGTTGTGGTTGAACTGGAGGCTGGACTGGAGGCTGGACTGGAGGCTGGGCAACAGGCTGGGCAACAGGCTGGTATTGGACTGCAGGCTGTGGTTTGGGCTGGGGCATGGGCTGNGTAACATTTGTATAATTGGCCCCTTCAGCATTAGCAGAGCAATGAACAATTCAAATTTTATGTAAACCACACACAAAGTTTTTACACAAATAAGTTATTCTTTACACTCGTCTTTATAGCGCCCCCTGGTGCCCCACATTGGCTGTGCCAATTAATTGTCCTGGTTTGAATGGACAAATTGGGAGACGGCCCTGTTAGGAACCTCCCCCTTTCNTGCGGGCACTGAGCATTTTGGTTAGGGGTGTGAGTTTGGTCAGGGGAAAGTTTCCATTCTATTTGGGCAGAGAATTTCCTTAAAATTTGGCCCACTTCTTCCCACTCCCCTATTCAATCAGCATGGTTTGGATCTGGGGTAGGCTCCTGAGGCATCCTTGTCCTAATCATAACTATTATGCACACTGAGCATATCAGACAGTACAGAACCATGATCAGGATCAAGGCATCCCTGGCAGTCAGGATACTCTAAGCTTTCACCGATCCCAGTACCAAATGGGTCACTGGAATTGGTGAAAGATTCAGACCAGGATGCTGTGCCCTGGTGCCCAAAGATCTTCTGGTACATGTCCCAGCTAGACCTCACAATCTCAACAGTAATGATGTCATAAACCCACTACATGCCACATAGCATCAGAGCAATTCTTGTCCACAAGCCACCATTCCAGAAAAGGTTTGCTATGAGTGCAAGTGGTAACATTTGTATAATTGGCCCCTTCAGCATTAGCAGAGCAATGAACAATTCAAATTTTATGTAAACCACACACAAAGTTTTTACACAAATAAGTTATTCTTTACACTCGTCTTTATAGCGCCCCCTGGTGCCCCACATTGGCTGTGCCAATTAATTGTCCTGGTTTGAATGGACAAATTGGGAGACGGCCCTGTTAGGAACCTCCCCCTTTCCCAAAAATGAAAGAAAATGCTGCACACTGGGGGTGAGTTATAAAGAAAAACTTCTTTAACAGAGGAAAATATATAACAATGAAAATACAGAATGACATAAACCCTCACGGTTCCCCCATCACACAATCAGCTGCCCCCCCCACTCGCAGTAAAACCTGCTTGGGTGCAGTCCGATTAAGATGAGGTGACAGGTGAAATGGAGTATGGAGGAAACCTGGATGGTGGATGGTGGTGATGGGTGGGTGAGTGGACAAGAGATGAAGAGATGGTCCAACTGCCCGAGCATGCTGCCGCAAGATGGAGGAGAGCACGCTTTCTCCCTCTGTCTTCTTCGGAAGGGCAGGGAGACCCCGGCACTCCCCACAGTGGAAGTCCCTCCCTCCTGGCGGAGGGCTTCCGCCTTCCATACCATGGCTGCGTCACGGCTGCATGGCAGCTGCATCACCACTTCTGCTTCCGCTGCTTGTAGCTGCTCCAGGATTCATTGGTGCAGGCTGTTGCTATTCACTGCTGCAGGGGCTGACGCCACTGCTGGCCAGCGTCTGGTGGGGTGCGCACCATTTCTGGCAGTTGTCCCCTGCCTCTGTCGCTCACCGGGGCTTGCCTCTGCCAGCACCTGCCTGCAGCCTGCTTGGCTCCTGCCCGTGCGGCTAAGCTGGTGGAAAGGGCTACCCCCCCACCAAGAGTTTACAAACAAACACAGTAACGGTCGGGGGGGGGGTGAAAGGGGGAAAAGATGGAGATTTCTGGTCATTAACATACCCTATAGCAGAGGGACTGGGCCAAAACACCATGATTTAGACTAGTAGAAGCAGCTCTAGATAGGCCAGAGCAGTGCAAAACAGAGTTAGATAACTTTTTATGTGTGTGTGTGGAGTTATTTGTGTTAAGGTGGATTCAGGGAATCTGTACCTCATCTGGCCTGTGCATAAGTCAAATGGAGAATGGAGACTGACTGTAGAACATTGTGGCCTAAATGAGGTCACACCACCACTAAGTGTAGCTGTACCAGACATGTAAAGCCCAGTATGAGCTGGGCCATACCTGTTTTTCTGAGCTCCCTGAGTTTCTTTAATGTCAGGCCTTCTTCCCACATAGTATTCAACAATCCCCCTGGCTGGGGCAGGGCCCCAGACCTACAGTGATTTGTGCCTCCACCCAGCTAACTTTGATCAACCAACTGATGCTCCTGGCAATTTCTTGTTTGTCAACCTGTGACTGGTGATGTGTATCATGGCTAAAGATCTTCCTCAAACCAAAGTGCTTGCTTATTGAATTGAGAGGTAGAAACAACTTCATTGCGTGTATCTTCAGATACGTCCTAAATGTTTGTTGGGTTTTTTTCTGTTTGATGAGCTATCACCCCAGAGATACATAGGTTTTCTTCAGAGAGTTCTGTGTGTATGTTCCACTGTTTCAGTGTAGCTGACCTAAACAACTGCCTTCCCCCTCTGAGAGAGGGTTACTTTCTGGGCAAATCAGGCCAACTCCTTTCATTTTCTTGTCCTCTTTAACTTTCTCCCATCCTAGAGTCCTTCATCTTATCCTGGGAAAAGGAGGACAGTAAATCAGTCACTGTGAGCTGTTCTTACCATTTTCCAGTGTATGCCCAATGATGCTGAACACAATACACTGTCCTGCAAAAGCCTTATAACAGATATTGATAACTACTACAAAGCACCTGTGTATCTGCCTGTTCTCTCAGCTTTGTTATCTACAAGCTTCTACACAAACATGGCACATTTCTGCACTCAATTTTTGTTCAGAAAGTAGCTTCACTGCTGTTACCAAAACAAAAACATCTGGCATCCTAATTTGCCAGATGCTAGAGCCTAAGGAGCCGACATCATCCTAATTATGATAGCATTTGCACTAATAAAGATTAATAAATCTTGTTAGATGAGCGGTTTCAGTTATTTTACCATATCAAAGCCAGCAAGTCATTAAATATCAATATGCTCTAATTTATGCCATGCTTTTATGCATCACCTTAATGAAGTCTTGAGTTCTCATCTGTCATCTGTGGTAACACTAATGTCTCTATTTAGTTTCTTTATCTGTGTTCTCTCTGATTCTTCCCTCTCCACTCCCTCCTTGGCCTTTTGATCCTCTTCTCCTGCTATTACAGTCTTGACTTTCATCTTAGTATACCTACTCAGTTATCAGAAGTTTATCTGACATCATTTGATCAACCCAGTACAATTTAATCAAACAGATCTAGAAGGGATTATTTACTAAAATTTTTACCTGTTTCTAATTGAATAGGATAGGCCTAAGCGGAGCTCAGAGAGTGACTAAATGTGACTTACAGAAGAAAGACCAAAATGAGGAATAACCATCTGAAAATTTATCATCTCCCTAGGACAAGCAGCATCATGACCAGGATCCATCTTGGGACCAGTGCTGTATAATATCTTTATAAATGACTTACATGTAGGTCTTGAAGGACTAGTAAGTAAGTTTGCAGTTGATACTAAGTTGTAGGAGTGCTTGTGGACATCATTGGAGGATGTGAGGCTCTCCAGAGAGATTGACCTAGGTTAGAGGTCCGGACAGTCACAAATCAAATGAAATTTAACAAGAGTAAGTGCCGGGTTTTACACTTGGGGAGGGGTAACCCAAAAAACACCTACTTTCTGGGAAATGTTAGACTGGATTGCAGCACAGCTGAGAGGGACCTCGGAGTAATAACAGATAGTAAAATGAAGATGAGTCAGCAGTGTGCCTCAGCAGCCAAGAGAGCCAACCGAATCCTGGGGTGCATCAAGTACTCCATCACTAGCCGAGCAAGAGAAATGATAGTCCCACTTTACTCGGCACTGGTGTGGCCTCACCTGGAGTATTGTGTGCAGTTCTGGGCCCCACAATACAGGAAGGACATGAAGTCGCTGGACAGCATCCAGAGGAGGGCAACAAAAATGGTTAAGGGCTTGGAGGGGAAGTCATATGAAGAAAGGCTGAATTCACTTGGCCTGTTCAGTCTGGAGAAGAGAAGGCTGAGGGGGGAATCTTATAGCAGTTTATAACCTCCTCACCAGAGAGGGAGGAGAGGGAGCTAAGCTCTTCTCTTTAGTGGACAGTGACAGGACATGGGGGAATGGTATAAAGCTGTCCCAGGGGAAATTCAGGCTGGATGATAGGAAAATGTTTTTCACCTAGAGGGTGGTGGAGCATTGGAACAGGCTCCCCAGGGATGTGGACATGGCTCCAAATCTTGTGGAGTTTAAGAGACACTTGGACAATGCCCTTAAGTCACCTCGTGTGATCTTGGGGTTTTGTCCTGTGCCTAATGGGAGTTGGACTTGATGATCCTTGTGGGTCCCCTCCAACTCGGGTTGTTCTGTGATTCTATGATTCTATGACAGACCTGGCTGTATCTTCAACTTTGAAAAACCACAAAGAAATCCTCAGAATCACAGGATATTCTAGTGTATGACCAGACTGGGTTATTAGTGCTGCTCAGAGTGGGTTCTGACTTGTCTAATTTCATGACATGTACCTGACTTTGGAGGTATTCATCACTCATGACATATGATAGATCTGGGCTAGGGAAGAGAAGCCCAGCATCTTGTCTCCCTCCCGCTTATTAAGATAAGAGACATGGAATACAGAAAACAGCGGTGAGAAGAGGGAGGAGAGTAAGTTGAAAGTAACAACAGATAATTTTGATCAGGAAAAAAAAGTAGAGTGGGTGGAAAGCAGCTGAAAAGACACAGCCCACAGCAGCAGGCTGAGAGGGTGGAGAACATTCCTCCTCGGGCTGGCACACCACTCAGCCCTTCCTGCAGCCTGTAGACCTCTGCTGTGCAGGCAATGGGAAGAGTCAGAGCCATCACCTTCCTGTGGCCAGGCTGCACACAGGGCAGTGACTGCTGTTGGCACTGCTTGCTCTGCTGGGTCCAGCAACAGAGCTGTGCTGTGCTTGTGGTGAGAGATTTCAGCCTTACAAAACCACGCAGACATCATTACATTCATCTTAGAGGAATCCTGTTTCCACTCTTTGTATTTTTAGGAAACAGGAGTGTGCATAGATGTTTGGATTCTTGTGAATAATGGAAGAGTGCCAGCAAAGACAGTCCCATGTGCCTCCTTTCAGTTCTTTCTGACAATGCTACCAGAGCTCTAACAGAAACATCAAATCAGTTTCACTCTTAGTTCAAGCTCTTTCACTCTAAAAAGCATTCCACTCCTTACCCTCCTGCCTTATGCTATAGTAAGGAGGCTCCCCTCAGCATCTCAGCCTCTTAACAAATACCCTCCTCTGGATTCAGATATGCTGAGAAAAGCAGCAGCCCTCAGATTCCAGTCTTCATCTCCCTCTTTGAGGCTGCTGTCTCACAAATTTGCTGGCATAGCAGGCTGTGACTGCTCACTGAAGTGCTTAAGGTTCAGACAACTTGCTTGCCTCAGTCAACAAGTTCAGACCTGTCTAGGTTTGACAAGACAATCTTTAGGAAATACCCAGATAAAGAGCCTCCCCCTCCCAGGATAAAGGAAGAAATGTAGAATGAAAACACATGCACACCCGAGGCAAAGTGATAAAGAATAACTTAAATAAATATATGTATAACAGTGCAAATACAGAAATAGGTAAGAAGTCTTCTTCCTTGTCCCTCCCCCTCACCATGCCAAGAGATTTGTCCCCCCCACCCCTGATAAAACCTGCAGGAAATATTGTCCAGTTGGGGTGGGAAGAAAGATGAGGTGAGCTGAGATGATGGATGGAGCCAGGGAGCTGCATGATTGAAGAGGAAAAGTTTCCATTCCAGATGGACAGTTCAGGACACTGTGTGGCCAAGATGGTGGAGGGTCACGTGACAGTCNTGTGCAAATACAGAAATAGGTAAGAAGTCTTCCTTGTCCCTCCCCCTCACCATGCCAAGAGATTTGTCCCCCCCACCCCTGATAAAACCTGCAGGAAATATTGTCCAGTTGGGGTGGGAAGAAAGATGAGGTGAGCTGAGATGATGGATGGAGCCAGGGAGCTGCATGATTGAAGAGGAAAAGTTTCCATTCCAGATGGACAGTTCAGGACACTGTGTGGCCAAGATGGTGGAGGGTCACGTGACAGTCCTTTCTCTCCTGTGGTACTATCATGGTGAAGGTGCAGGCGCAAAGAGAGAAGTATGGCATCTTCTGTCCCAGCTTAAATAGGGAGTGAAGTATCCCAGGGCTCCCAGCTCCAGGCAAGGCTCTTTTTGTCTGAGTGATTTGCAAATGAAAGCCACTTCCCTGAAGTCTGTGCTGGAACTTGGGCTGCCCAGGTGCAGCTGCTGCTCGGGCACGCCTGGGGCTCCCCGGGACTGCTGCTGCCATTCTAGTCCACCTCACACTCACCACATTTGTTGCCACGGCTACCAGTGTCAACTTGCTGGGGAGGGGGAATGGCCAGGCAGCAGCTGAGAAACAAAACAAACAGGTTTAGGAGGAGGAGGAGGAGGGAAGGTGGACACAAAGATCTTCTTATTTCATGTACCCTGTTACAAGACCCTACTATAGTGTAAAGGGAGATGTCCTCTGACAGTATGGTTCTTCGGGAACTCAGGCTTTGTCTTGGGATTAGGTGATCCACCATCTCATATTTCTGAATAACCAATATATTTTGGCTACTAATGTGCAGAAGTAAGTTTTATATTTGCATTCCCCAAAGACCATACAGATCTATAACTCGCATTGTAAAATATAGGCAGGTCTCTTGTTTGCATGTATTCTAAGAGTTGTTACGGCAACTTTATTCAGTATTATCAGGCACAGTCTGAAAATCACTTGGGGTCTGCTGTGACCCCTGGTGCGATAACTGTGCCGACAGCAGAGGGAGCACACGGTAAAGTGTGGGGAGCGATACCCATGTTCCTATAATCCTTGTATGGGTAGGATGAGCTCATTAGCCTTCTGGCAGTCATCCTAGGTGAAGGAAAACTCTGATTCCAAACCCGGGCAGATGGAACTCGTTTAGCCCTGTAAGGCCTTCCATCTAAGAGAAGGACACTTTAATAAAACCTATGTCCTAAGGACTTCGCTGCTGTCCATATCATTTATAAAAATATTAAACAGTCCAGGCCCCAGTACAGAGCCCTGAGGGGCACCACTTGTCACTGATCTCCAGCTGGACTTTGAGCCATTAACCACTACCCTCTGGATGCGGTCAGCCAGCCAGTTCCTTATCCACTGAACAGTCCACCCATCAAATCCATAGCTCTCTAACTTGGCCAGTAGAATGTTGTGGGGGACCGTGTCAAAGGCCTTGCACAAGTCCAGANTGTTGTTATTAGTTCTCCATTCTTGCTCTTCAGGGGGGAATGTTTTCTTTGACCTTCCTTTTATCATTGATGTACCTTAGGCTTAAGAAGGAGATATATAGTGCATGGAAGAATGGGCTAGCCACTTGGAAAGAACATAGGGAGCTTTTCAGAGGGTGTAGGGAGGCAATAAGGAGAGTTAAGGCCTCCTTAGAATTTAACCTGGCAAGAGAGCTCAAGGATAACAAGAAGAGATTTTTCAAGTATGTTGGAAGCAAAGGAAGTCTAGAGGTAGTGTGGGCCCTTTGCAGAATGAAATGGGTGCACTGGTGACTGAGGATACAGAGAAGGTGG
>VWZO01010905.1:0-35722 GCA_013396975.1 Bucco capensis
ATTAACATGAGGAGGAACTTCTTTACAGTAATGGTGACAGAGGACTGGAAGAGGCTGCCCAGGATGGCTGTGGAGTCTCCTCCTCTGGAGACATTCAAGAGTCACCTGAACACATTCCTGTGTGAGCTCATCTAGGTGATCCTGCTCTGGCAGGGCGGTTGGACTAGATGATCTTTCTAGGTCCCTTCCATCCCCTGACATACGGTTATACAGTAAAACAAGGAAAACTGAGTGAAGGTATTAGCATCCAATCGAGTGAAAATTATTCATTTTGGTAAAAGCAATTTCAATAGTTGAGTAAAAGTGGTGAAAAGTTGGGAGAAATTTAAAGAGAAATTAAAACATGAAGTTTTAGATGGTATATTTACTCAATTTGGGGCAGAATATGACTAAATAAATGGGATAAGTAGAATAATTGATGGGATAATTTTTTCTTTTAATGATGAAGCTACAACAGGCATTTCTTGTGAAGAAAAAGTCTAAGGAAGTCAGCAAATTAAAAAGCTATGAAGAATGGTGAGGAATTGAATGGAATGCGATAAAGATGCGAGAATAGAGGGGTGATTATTTGTATGGCTAGACTTCGTGAACAAAGATCCAGGGAGGGCTCCACCCACGCTCCTCATCAGCGCCTTTNTATTTACTAAAAGAGATAACAGCATATTGGTCCTTGAAGCACCTGAGACCAGAAATGTCATGTACCCTTCACCACTTCCACAGTCACAAAATAAGCCAAACCTAAGTTTACTTCCACGTGTCAGTGCTGTAATAATAGCATTCTTTTTAGCTTTATCCAAATCATCTGTATGTACCTGAAACTCCTGCACCGTATCTCCACTTGTCTGCTTCTGCCCTCCCTTAAAATCTCCACTATTTAGGTTCCTTTCATCACAGAATACACAAAGACTTGTATACAATACAGCAAACAATGACAAGGAAGAACAAGTTGGGAAGAAACAAGTGGCATGTGATTTGTTTCATGGTGTCTGAATCATTAATTTGCAATTTGTTTCAGAAGGTGCCAGGGGAAAGCTTAAGAATATAGTATTAATGTAGACAGTTCTGGAAAGGTCAAGTTTCCCAAAACATTATGAAAATTCAATGATGAAACACAGACAAATACATGAAGTGAAAGAGGTGATGGAGACTGACAGAAAACTGCTCTAAAGGGCTCCCTATGCTATTTCATCCTAAGGTAGTCCAGTGTCTGGCATATCAAGAAAATGAAATGGTAGCTATCAATGCACATTTTAGAGAAGTTTCATTGCAGATGTACTTAGATAAAAAGGCTTGAACAGAACATAGACACAGGTGCCAAGTCTGATTCAAACCCCATTTTTTGCTTGTGCTTTACAGAAGTCCTCAGGAGTATAAGCTGCATTAATACAATCCATAATGAGCAGCAAGACTCATCACACCGTGTCTGTACTGGTAAAAGACTTGCACAGAAGCTGGTATTTGCTGCACTTTCTCACTTCAAATTTATATACTCAGTAGGCGCACAAAACACAAATCTTTTACCCAAAGATCTAAAAGAGTTTTACTGAGAAACAATATTTCTCATTTATAAAGGAAAAGAATGAGATGCAGAGAACTAATTTGCCTGTCATTATACAGTGAGTCAGTGGCAGCAGCCCACACTGGTCATACATTGCTTGCTGTTCTTATCAGGTACTGGCACTAGAATAAGGTCTTTTATAATAGTTACATGCCATATGTATTAACAACATGATCCTCACAATTTCCAATTTATGCTTGTTCTTTCTTTTGCTATGAAAATGAACACTAAAGCTTATACAATGCACTCTATTTGAGAGATAACACACTACTGGCTTCCTTTTTTTTGTCCAGTAATTAATTGCCCAAAAGACATTGGAAGTGTTTACCACGAACACTTAAAAATAGTTACATCTTCTACAGAATAAGATATAGACAAAAGTACCTACATGTTAAAGCCAAACAAAGTCAGGAAATTGATTTAAAACCAGTTCATATGTGGCAATACCAAGGAAGGTTCACTGTATACAGGAACAGCATCTTCCACTTCTCCATGTTATTCATCACTGTCAGGATTACCAAATTCTGGATTTTTAATCTGATCCAAGACAGCACTCAGGTTCTTATCAGCAGTGCAAGCTGTGCCAGTCCTTCTGGTGCAGAATTTTCCTCCCCGTGGTATGAAAAGCAACCAGTGCACGAAGGCGCGGGGGGAGCAGGGGGAAGAGAAGGATGATTGACAGTACGGTACAAATGAACACGGAACAGTAATACACAAACAAAAGATAAAGCTAAGGAAAAAAGATCTCCTCTAGTTAACAAGCAATCCTTAAATCCTACAGAACTTAAAGTGTATGATCCCTATAGCGTATCATAGCTGGCACACAATCACACAAAGCACCTTAGGAAAGACTGGATTTTATCTTCATCCATGACTTTGGCAGACCTTTCCAGAAAGACACACTTTCCTCCTGTAATTGTTGCAGATACTTTTCTACCATTAGTCTTCCCAGCAGAAACTTTCACTTAAGTTTCTTATTGCATGTTCAGTTTTACTATTTCCCAGAACGTTACTGGAGTCTAGACTTGGAATTCAAATTTTTTTTTTCCTCTTCCAGCAGATGTCCAAGTCCAAATAGTTAAACATATAAAATGGAAATAATCACTGCCACTTTGCCACTGAGCCAAAGCATGATATTCTGATGTACACAAATACAAGAGAGACTAGAGATGATGTGTTGTGAAGAGTTTCATTCCAGTGCCTCTAATATAATTGGTATAACCTTTCAGCTCAGGCAGTAGGGGCTGGAGTAAGCAAGGTCAAGTTGAGGATGTAGCTGCTTGATGATACTACATCTCCTACCTGAAAACACCATGTAGCTGTACAGGGATGGACTCCAAAGACCTGTACTGATGTCTAGTTGTGGGTAAAGCAGAAAAGCAGTGGCACAGAAAGAAGGTATAAAGTAGGATCTGCTCCTTCCCTTCCAAACTTATGTCATTATCAGCTGTTTCTAACAATTGAGTGTGGCATCCTAGATCTTGACCTCTCTGTGCAATTGCTTCCGCTGCACCAGGCTACTCAAAAATGTTATTGGCCAACATCAACAATGACCACCAATCTGTATTAAATCCTGACTAGAGCAGGGTATCACAAGAAGTACTGAGATGGTGGCACTGGAATTAGAAAGGCAATTAAAATGGATGAAACAATCTGCCTCTAGGAACTGCTGCAGACTCTCTACAGGTTTGGAGAGCTGCATCACCTATACACATGCTCTCAAGTTTCTCTTCTCAAAAGGGCCAAAACCTATGTGAAAGATTTAACGTATTAAAATTACTGTTCAGAAAGGTTCTGATGTACAAACACAACACAAG
This sequence comes from Bucco capensis, assembly GCA_013396975.1. NCBI lineage: Eukaryota > Metazoa > Chordata > Aves > Piciformes > Bucconidae > Bucco > Bucco capensis. The sequence continues at coordinate 3,376 of VWZO01010905.1, forward strand.
ATGTTAGTGAATGCATACATTCCTCTGAAAAGGTATTAATAACATTTAGAATAATTCTATTCAAGAGTACACTTAGCAATCACCATAGCCACAGAGAACCTTGCTTCAGCGAGTTTACGGTGCCCAAGGGATGTATTACTCCTACCGTTAATGAGAAGAGTTAAGGGGATGGATACAGAATTAACTATATATGGCTCAGTTAACATCTTTTGGGAAATTACTACACCAGACATCGGTGTAGGTCTTAGAAGAGTAACTGCTACAGAAGAAAAATACTTACACCTAATAATCAATATTTAATTGTGCATAGAGAAAGGAGAAGCACTAAGAGCTATATATTTTTAGCTGCATCTATCAGCATAGTCAGCTTTAGGTTACAAGTTTTAAGATGCCTTTCACATGGTAAATTAATTGTTTAAAACTTTTTAATTGATTTTGAAACCTAGGTTCCCTTTCTAAAACAAATGCAGCGATTGTCATCAAAATAATACTTCAAATTTACTTTTCAGAAGCACTCCAAGTGCTTAGCAGACTATGCCATGTAAAATTTTTTAACTCTGACATGAAATAGACTCACTTCTTACCTATTTTAGTTTCACATTCCAAACATTGATACTTACATAGTTAAGAAGTTTAAGACTCCTAAGACTTTATGGATATCTTTTTCCTCAAGAAAAGGAAAACAAAAGATGCCTCTCCAAAAGCTCTAGACAAATTGCTAATATATCTTTTTCTATCTCTCTCCTTTCCTTCTCTAACATAATCCAAAACAACATCCATTTATTCAACAGCAAGCCTACCTTTATTTCACTTTAAAAGAGAATTCAACTAAAAGTCGATTAGGCTCTCAGTACAGAAAAATAACCCCCACAAGAACAGGTTTGAAACAATGATTTTGCTTGTTAGCAGAACTTTAGTTTACAAGAAATTGCTATGTAAACAAATCGTGTAATTTTTTGTACTGTAACAGATCTGATCCAAGTAACCTCAGGTGGGACAAACAAAAGCAGGAACAGAAATCCTAAAGGACAGGCCATCTGGCATTAAACTAAAATGCACAATACCTTATAAGAAATCTTGTTAGTATACACAACATATAGACATAGAAACCATCAAAAGCATTCCAAACATCCTTAAGGTTTAAAGAGCATACGATTGGCTCATCTTAGCACATTGTCAGCACTGAATAAAAGTGTTTGACAGCCAAACCAGTCTACAGAGTAGGTGTCCACAGAGTAAGTGCATGAAAACCTTTAAAGGACATTACCTACTCCTCAAAATTATTAAAATTACAGCAATTGCTCAGAAACAAAAAAGGGGGTTTCCTCCTCTTATTTTTCCCATTTTTTTTTCGTTGGTTGGCTTTGGGTTGTTTTTTTTTTGAGGTACAACAGACTGATAATCTTATTGCCAATGCTGTAAATCTGAGCTAGGACATGAATGTGAAGAGTGAGCTGCAATTAGTTGTATTGCCACACTAGACCATTTGACAGCCAGATCCAGATGTTCCTGCTGATCAGCCTTTTGTCTGTCCAAGTAGGGCAGGGAGTAGTAACATTCTTTTTCAGAGAAATGGGTACAGAACCACAATTTCTTTTATGACCACACTATTCACTATCACTATTTCAGGCCTCCTGAAGTAAGAGGCCATTATGTCAGTTTGTTGGCAATGGACTCAGTAAATCAGGATATCTACCTGTAATACAGATTACTGATAAAACTGAATTTATAATATTGATATTAAAACTGTAATTCTGTCTTACGAATTGGAATCCCTTCTAAAAACTAAGACACTGCAAAACTCTCAGTGACTTTTTTCTTTCCAGGTGTATTCTCATACAGAAGCAAAGGAAGCCTGGAAAACAACTGCAAAAGCTTTTAAAAGGCTGATATATTTATGAGGAAATAGTATGTTTTTAAAAAATTGTATATTGAAAACTATGTTCTACAGACTCTAATGAATTAGACTCTACTTTGACAATTTAAAAAAACAAAACAAACAAAACCCAAACATCTAAAAATTTTGCATTGAGACTTTTTCTCTAGCATATTCAGTAACCCCTAGTTAGTGCTGTGGATGAAACTTAACACATGCTATCCCCAATTCTCTTCTGTTATCAAGACAGCAGAGCAGGTGCAGAAACTCTTCAGTACATTCTGCTCTCACAGTGAACCACTGATAACTATTGGGTGGGTTAGCTTTGTCCATGCTTCATACTGGGAACTGTTACTTATATTACCATAATTGTTCCCAAATTCCTCTCCTACTTACCAATTCATGATTTCTAAAACCAAAGAAACATTTTTATGCCTTAAATACTTGATTTCATAGTATTAAATTGTATGCATATTTTTTTTCAGTGCTCACACCTCTGAGTTTATCTTCTTTTCTTTACAGGATAATCCAGTCCTCTGAAATACTAAAAACTTTTCCAAATTGTGTTATCTACAGCTTTTAATAACAAGAGACATAACTCTTGCACCAAGGTTACTGATGAATGTAATGAGAAAGGATTAATTTCAAGACTGATTTTTTAAGAGCTTGACTAATCTCTCTCCATCCAGTTAACTATTCTTATGGTAGAGTTGTTTGCAGTCTTCTCTTTGGTCAGCTTCTGAGCCAATTCATACTTTCTCTGCTAATTTCATCAGTTCTCACAACACCTCATAGACACTGTATCCAGTCATTTAGCGAAATTTAGATTAAGATCTACTTCATTCCCAGTAACACAAGTGTAAATTTAGGGGGAAAACAAAATTCTTGAAGTGTTACTGGTGTCTTCAGAACATAAGAAAAACATTTATTCTTAAAAATTTAGTTAGAATACTATTTCCTGAAAACATACATTCATTTTATAACTCTGGACAATTTCTATACTCTATCAAGCAGGCATGATCCACTGCAAAACCACAGAGGAAGCATCAAAGTGATTATACACCAATTTTGCAGAAGAGGGTTTTGGAAGGTAAGTGGGAAGTAAGGAGCATATTTTTAGTAGGTCATAAGATACAAACATAAACCAACTATGTCATGCTGTTACAGAGAGGGAATTCCTTATATGAGGATGCTTAGTCAGGCGTACAGCCCACAGGACACGAGGGTCCTCTCTCACACTGCTCAGTATACACTCTCACAGACACGCTGCGCAGACAGGAGAAGAAAGTACTTCTGGAAAAGGAATGATAAGTACAACATACAGTATTGTGGTCAGGGAAGAATTCAGTCCAAATTTAGGACTGTATTTTTGTCTCTGGGGTAAATTTCTAACCACTTGTTTTACAAACAGGGTATAAGGAACCTCACCCAGCTCAAAACAATGTTCAGTAAGATGGATGACATAAGGTGGAGCTACGAAACACAGTGTGCTGTATCAAGCAATAACGTCTTTGTTGTTCCATACCAATAACACATTTTAATACCTACATGGTTCAGGTTTTCTGGCAACCACTTACAAGAGCAGGGTAGACTGCTTCTTTTCCAGTCTTCTCTACCTCTCCTATCTGTTTCTTCTCTCTTCTGCTTCTCCTTTCTACATTCAAAACAAATTACAGATGTTTTTCTCCCTTCTACTGATACATTTGGAATTGGCTATGTAAGAACAGTAGTACAAGACACAGTGGATAATACCCAGAATGGTTTCAAGAAAAACATGAGAAGTCTTGTTTGTCTTGCTTACTCTTGTAAGCTGGGTTTCATAAAGAAATGGAAGACCCACAAACCTACTAACACAAAGGAATGCTTTCTTTCAGACAAATCTAAAAAGCCTCCCCCCTCCCTTACCAAAATCAGGTTTCCCCAACAAAATCACTGTATTTAGATGTCCGTTATTATTACTTGCACTCTAGCTTATATACCAGTTAAATATATCACCCAGAGAGGTGGTGGAAGCCCCATCCCTGGCAGTTTTAAGGCCAGGCTAGATGGGGATCTGAGCAACCTGATCTAGTGGGAGGTGTCCCTGCCCATGGCAGGGGGGTTGGAACTAGATGATCTTTAAGGTCCCTTCCAACACTGACAATTCTACAGTTCTATGATTCTAAATAAAAAGCATCTACAAGAACAAAGGGCCAGAGTGTGCTTCAGTAAGCAAACTATGTTTAATAAACTTCAGACACTAGCTTAGGAATTGTACTAACAACATTCCATTATCTTGTTTCTGTAAATGCTGAACAGCCAGAGAAATCAGAAGCTTCACACTGCAGTGACAAAAGTAAGATAGGTTTTGGTGCACCTATCAGATGAAATGCAGACATTAGCATACTAACTCTGTGGATGTTTGAATGACATAAGTGTCAAGACGAAAGTAGCTGACTCAAATGCAATCTGAATTAGACAGAAGTGGTAAAAAGGAAACAGAGAAGAACTCTGAGGAACCAACAGAAGGTCTGCCTTTGCTTCCTTTATAATTTTTTTTTAAGAAAATGTCATGACAGCACTCAAATCCTAAATGCATGACATTCCAAGTGACAATACTGAACACTAACAGAACAGCAGTTAGGACACTGTCTCTATTACTAGTCTTGCTCCCTACCATGCTCTACGTTGTGCCTCTTCCCCCTCATCACCATTAAAACCTTTTTCAAGGTGCAGTGTAAGTTTCACCTTTGTAGTCCCCCCACTCCAAACGTTAGGAGAAGGAAGGAATGAAATGTTTCTTCAGTGCCAAAACATGCATCCAGCACCAGCCCCTGCTCATGTAACAAGGTAGATGAGGATAGCACTGCTGCTCTGCACCTCAAGGTAATCTAAGGGGTGGGTGCAAAGTCTCAGCACCAGCTAGTTCACAAGATTCCACAAAGCAGCTCTTAACACCACCTCATCCTCCTCACAGAGAACAAAACTGCTCCTGAGGAGGAATTAGGAGATTGAGAGGGTGATGGAAGGCTATTGCCATCTAAAAGCCTCTTTGCATAATTTGACTTTGTTTTTCAAACTATCAGCTACAATGAAAACCGAAACATTAATACAGGAAAATCCATTACTCTTAGTACACTCCTAACAATCAGCACAAAACTCTTTTTCCTTCTGGATGTGCTGTCCACTCAAGGTGATAACACTCTATTACCTGACAGGAACTGCAAAAGAGCTGCCCAAAAGCCACAGCACTCAATTGGTCCATTTACAAGGCAGCAAGCGCTACTGAACAGAGAGTGCTATATTTCATGTCACATCATCTATGGGGTGTTTCAGAAGAAGAGAGACATCAATTTTCTAAAAGTTCTAGTGTGCATTACCAAACTTCTTCAAGACCATTTTACTTTCACCTAAATGATCAAAAGGACTGTTAAGTGAGGACATGGCCTGAGGTGAAATTTGAATACTTAAGTACTTCCAAGACAACCTTGTACTATCACAGATTGGTTATTTCTGTGGTCATTATAATCAGGAAACTGAGCATTTTGGAGAAGAGGATATGTTCTGCATTATGTTGAGTAGAACAGACAAACTAACCCAACAACCCCATTTTTAAACATTTCTTCTGATTTTCATTACAAAACAGGAATAGGAGACTATGCTTAACACTTAACATTTGGTTGACCTTTAAGGAGAAATCCACTAGTGAATATGTCACTGACACTCTCTGCACAGAGCTTAATATGCAAATTAACATGAATAGAGCTTCACAGGAAAGATTAAAATTGAACTGTTTTGGAAAGCAAAACGTAAATACATCATTTTCAAATGAAACTGTCAAACACCTTGTTTTGGTGGCAGAAACCAAATCACTATGCAAAATGATAATACAAGAAAAGTCAATTGTATGTTTCTAATAATAAACGCTCTTGTGGCTTTTGAAGTCACAAAAAGAACTCTTGGCTGAATTGAAGCATTGATTTCTGCAGTTATTTATGTGCAGTTCCTATTAGAATTCTATTGAATTCCTTGAATGGTGAATGGAAGTGCTTTTGAAAACACACACAAAAACTGTTAAACAAGGGACAAAATAAATGGGAAGCGTAGTGTTGCCAAAAGAAGTTTCAAAAAGTCAGCAGAACATTTCAAAACTTTTTTGAAGTGCAAGCATGTAGGACACTATTTGGCAGAAATTATTAAGTCTAATACAAAAACAATATACCAAATATATTTCCCTATTACTCCTGACGATGAAGCATGAACATTGGTATTTGGTTCTCAAATATTACTTAAAAAAAATCTTGGGATACTTCTCAAATATGATCTATAGTAAAACATGGATTCATTGTTACAGAATTTTACAATTGTGTCACTCCATTTGTCCATTATAAACCAATATGAAGGTATTTTATTTGACATGTGCACAGATGTATCTGAAGTGTACAACATACGTTAATTACATTAAGGACACTAAGCAGACATACTTCTCAAAAGCTAATTCTGTACTGACATTAGATCACACTAGTTAATATAGTTATTAGAAATACGTATACTACAAAACATTCTCTGATAGTGCTGGAAGTGCATTGAAGGTTTGAGATTTGGGTGTCTAATGCCTTCATTCATAAGCATTCAATCCCTTTTATGCCACTCAACATATCTTAAAGCATTTGCAAGGTGACTGGGATACCACATCAACACTGTGGGGTGGTAAGTCTGTTATGGGACAAGGAATCCTACCTCAACTGCAGCAATGCTAGGCCTTCAAAGCACAATTTGTTTTCTAGTACTTGCACATAGCATGGGCTACAAGCTGATATCCATACCTGAGAAGCTAAAACAAAAATGACACTAATTTATTTGAGTAGTAGTCATGTGGCCACTAGAAAAGACATCTCTTCCTCTTTAGAATTTTGCTTTAAAGTCTGACAATTAATTATGTTTTAATGTTAAATGTTATGAAAATAAGGATATTTATACATTACCAAAAGCTTCACTGTGTCTTTTTTTGAATACTACTTATAGTCATTTAAGCCTGGAAAGCAGATTTCTAGAGTGTGGCTTTCTGCTTACAGTAGAAAAATAACAGCCTGAAGAAGTTTACCTTTAGAACTTCTATGTCAGTCTATCTTTACTTTCACTGAACACCACATCTGTTTTCTCAAACTTAGACTGGAAAGTAATGAACACCTCTGGGAAAAAAGAATCTCATTATAAGAGTGCTTTTCTCTTTAATGACTTAAGTAGTCAGTAACTTACTTTGAAGCAACTTGAAATTATTATAATAGCATATTTGGTACAGATAAGGATTATTTTTTTCTATTTTTCCCATTTACCCATAGCACAGCAATTCAGCTGAACTATGGCAACTACTTCAATTTTGAGGAACCAAGTGCCAATTTGCAGTGACATTTTTCTCCTTAACATGTTGACGTGATTTGCTATCACATACTGCCCTCAGACAAGGGATGGATCTCTGGTGATAAAACATGTCTCAGCTTACTGTACACAACTGCTAGAGCACACATAATTGTCACGACACACCAGATGCAGCAGAATGCAAAACATATTCAGAATTAAAAGAAAGACTTAAGTGGAAAATGCCTTTTACAGATACCAGAGTAACTACAATAATTTCCCAGAACAGTTAGAATTAAACTTTGTCTGGATGATAAAGAAGAAAATTACAGTAAAAAGGTGTATTGAAAAACCCTCACATCAATGTAACTGAGATTTGACAAAGTAGCTTTATTGGCAACGTACGTTCTATTAAAAAAGTGGCTAAATGTCAGCTGAAGTTTCAGATGTTAATTGAGTTTCTCTTTCAAGCTACTTTCTCACTTATGTTTCATTAGTGTAACTCCCAAAAGGCACTTTTATTTCTGTTTTCTCAGACTGTGTATGTGTTTTCAATGCCAAAGGAGTTATCTGCATCACCCTTATCCAGACAAGGATGCTTTGTATGAAAATCCTTCTGCAGAAAACATCTAGCATTAATGAGCTTCACACACAGCTTTCCTGTAAAAGGAGGAAGAACATGTGAAATGGGGGGAGGAGAGAAAGCAGCACCAGGATCATAGAAAGGAGGCAAAGCGTCTACCGGTAACTAACAACTGAATCTCTTAATTGCTTACCTCAGATTTATTAAATAGCTCACAGCTATCTAGAGAATTTCTAATCTTTCATTTAATTAATCTCAAGAATGAAGTTCTCCTGTAGGAATTTCTTTTTAGAGGACTTTTTGTCAGATGTTAATTTTCAGTCTATTTCTAGTCTTCTACAGAGGAATTCTGTTAGTGTAACTGTATATATCCTTAATTAGGCACAGTCTGAAAATCACTTGGGGTCTGCTGTGGCCCCTGGTGCGATAACTGTGCTGACAGCAGAGGGAGCATTAAACTCATTGCCCACGGTAAAGTGTGGCGAGTGAAACCCATGTTCCTATAATCCTTGTATGGGTAGGATGAGCTCATTAGCCTTCTGGCAGTCATCCTAGGAGAAGGACAACTCTGATTCCAAACCCGGGCAGATGGAGCTCGTTTAGCCCTGGAAGGCCTTCCATCTAAGGGAAGGATACTCTAATAAAACCTCCGAACTAAGGACTTCACTGCCAGCGTCCAAGCTTGCTAGGCCCTGGCAGATGAACCTTAGGACTAAAGGGTGGGTCCAGCTCTGCGCATGCTGTGTCTTGCCTAAAAAAACTCCATTGCACAGGCTCGAGGGTGCTATCCGCTAGCCTCTTTTTATCAGCGCGCTTGGAAAAGGCGCTGATGAGGAGCATGGGGTGGAGCCCTCCCTGGATCTTCGTTCGTGAAGCCTAGCCATGCATATATCCTTAATGGTTACTCATGTCTCACTTTCTTACTGTATCTCTCCCCGTCTTTTAAGTGACATGTTTTTAAAAGCAGAGATATTTTAATTAACTTATTTATATCTATTACTCAATTCAATGAAACTGAATTAAACTACTGCAAAAATTGAAAATAATCCAGTTTCTGCAAGCACAGGGACTGTGAAAAGTCAAAAAAAGCTTTACAAAAAGAACCCAGAGAGCATCCAGCACATTCTGCCTTTCCCCAGACACACATTCACACCAAGTCACTTCCCCCAGCAGATCTAAGAGTTGTAGAACAAAGGACTCAAACCTATACTAGGACCTAAGGGAAAAAACACTATCAGTAACGCCTTCAGCCTCTACTGTAACAGCAAATCTATTAAGTGAAGATGCCAAAAAAAATTGTAAGCACATCACACCACACAGGAAAGCAAAGAAAAAATAAGTTTTCCTGACAAAGATCTCCAAAATGAAATTATCTCCTTGGTCAAAAATGTGAACATCTGAGGGTTTAAAAAGTTGAAATGAATTCCAAAGTGAGTGGTTTATATGGTATATTTGAATGTATCACGGAATTAAGAGAAGCAAAATATTCATTAGCGACAGATAAAAAAGTAAACAAACTCTTATCACCACCAATGTTCTGTCCCTCCTTACCTAGCTACACCTAGAGTAAACTTGCAAAGATATGCTAAAAGCAAGTGTATTAGCCTTATGCTGAAATATCTAAATCAGCAGTCGAATTCAAACTAATAAAAAACACGAGAGCCAAAAAAATGCAAATCATTTGGAGGTATGACCCCGTAATATAGCCAACTGATCTATCTGTTCCATTGTATAATGCCACTTCTGTATTTCAGTTTCCCCCTCCTACAGTTGTGTGTACCACAGTTATTTCAGCAGAAGCCTTCCCACCAGATCATGAGATTTGCTGATACTAAACAAGAGAAAACACACTCATCTTTCCCTTTTAACTATGCTTTCCAAAACGTTATATGTTTTATAATCACTGCAGGGCAGCTGTCATTTTTCTCTTTCCCCTTTTCTCTAGCCAGACTTAGATAAAAGGTGATACATCACTTCAGTTTGAGAGGCAGACACATTTTAATCTTTCAAACCCCTTTTTCATAGACACTACATGCGGAAAGGTCCTTCCAAATATGAGATTTAAGGAGATCAGCTCCACAGAAAGCAGGTGCATTCAGATGAGCTAACAGAATGGAGTATCTTCTTACAGAGTCAACATACAAGCCTAAAACATAGTGAGTAGGGAATTTCTTGCAGATTAGGATTCCCAAAACTCACCCATAGCCTCATTTGCACTCAAGTACTAAAAACAGTCTGTGGCATCGATCGTAATAGCAGCCTGCCTCCCAGAAAAGCCAAGAACCTCTTCCAAGGAAAGTCTTAATACCAGCTCACAGTTTGGAGGTTACATGCCACAGTAATTTAAAACTCAAACTCTCTAAAATTCTGTTTTTAATTAGGTCAAAGTAATTGATACACATCCCATCTCATGAAGTATATGTTCCTAAATGAGGGTGCTATATAAACTCAGCAAAGCATTTTAAGAACAGTTCTGAGGCTATATGCAGTTTAGAGAGACAATGCAGAGCTGGCATACGCAGTGCACATACACAATCTGTATGAGGGGAAAAAATCCTTACAGTGCAACATATCACTGGTTATCAACACTCATCATCTTTAACCCTATTCACACATCAAAACACAAAAATGTGTCTCACCACTTTTTCAGATGACATTAAAAGTTTGTTTCAAGTATCAAAATAGACAAATGTAAAGTGATATGTTAAAATTAACTCTCTCCAAAGTCAATTTTTCATGGAAAGACTGCAGGTTTCTTTCCCAAAAATCTCTGAATTCACTGATGAGGTTAGTGGGAAAAAAAAAACCAACAAACCCACAATTTTACTACGTGATTTTACTCCTAATTTTTTCTTCCTTTCTTCCTTCCTACCCACCCAAGGCATTAAATCACAGTTACCAAGATCAGAGAAGCATCTTTTTGGATATTTTTTGTTGTTGTTCAAATTACTTATGATAAGAGCTTTTAAGTTAAAATGAACATGTTTCTCTTCATTATAACTATTTGACATGGCTTAGGAAAACGTAAGGCAAGGACTTATTTGTTCATCCAGACAAAACTGTGCTAACCTGGGAGTTAACCTGGCAGTAACTGTTCTTCTGCTGACTGTTACATTTCTATGTGCTCACACTGAAAAGGTGATAATTTCTCTCCCTACAGGACAGACGAGTTAGCAAAATTTCTATTTCTATACAAGGCTGAACCAACTAGTTCAGCATTGCATCTCTTTTAGACAGACAAGAGAGAGCACAGGTTTCTGGCATGTCACACTTGAATCTCTTCTGTTAAAAAATACAGCTTTTCAGTGTACCAAATCCACTTGCCTGACTCTTAAAAACACTGCCTTCCACTGCAAAAACGCAGGAATCACACATGCTAACCTTCTTCCAAGGCAAAGTACTTTAGCTAGCACCTCTCCAAGACAAAGGAGCCACTGCAGGCTTTACTATTTCTTTTTATCAGCTGCTGCTTTGGTTTACATGGAGAACTATCTGCTGCAAACACAGTTTCATTTTCTGGTTTTAAACCTGACTGAGGCCATAAAAACCCCCACAAAACCCAAAAGAACAACAAACTGAAAAATGGTAAGACTTAAGTACGTCTTACAGTTTCAGTGTAGTACTGATATAATTTGTTTCTTATTTCTGTCTTTTGCAACAGACACACAGAATGCTGTTTGGTGGTTTGGGTTTGTTGGGTTTTGGTTTGGTTTTTTGTTGGGTTTTGTTTTGGTTGTTTTGTTTTTTTTTAAGGACAGAGATATTGGTACACATTGCAGTTCTGGCCAAAGGACTCTTGAGAAGCTGATATCCTTTTAGAGACAAAATAAGTGAGGGTGATTCATTTAATCCAAACCGAGTTAACAGAAGAAAACAAAATCAATTTACATCATTACTCCCAACAAACACCAAAAAAACGGCTTACATTTAACTTGTATTTTTTAAGTAGTTTATAAAAATTATCAAACAGAATAGTAAAATTACATGCAACTAAGGCCTCCAAACTGGAACATCATCCCTCAAAAAGTATCAGAACAAGGTTTTCATCATTTAATACCAGATATTTAGCAATTTTTAATTTAAAGTATAAATCCTGGATCAATAAGAGAACTGAATACATCCTCCTTAAATCTAATCTACACCATTCTAATTAAAAAAAAAAAATCCAAGCATGAAAATGTTAATCTCCAGCAGCACTACATTTGATTTTCATTTGAAGATTTGGCCTTCTGGTCATGCAGAATAATTCAGTCATTATTCTTTCAGCTAGTTACTCTGCAGAAGATAAGGAATGGCCAGAAAGGCAATGTAAGAACACTCATGCCATAGCAAGTAGATTATCAATTTTTTTAAATCTTACAGATGGCCTAAAAACTCTTAAGTGGCAACTGTACTTCATTCCCCAATCAGTGAAAATATTTCCCAGAGCATTCTTCATTACAGACCATAAGTACTCCTAATTAAAAGACTGTTTATTTTCAAATAGATATTAGCCATTTCCCCCTTCCTCATGTAACTGTAGAGAGCAGTAACTCATAAACCACACAAATGGAATTGCATTTAACATCCATCATTTGCCTTATAAGTTGTCTAAGAAGTAACTGCAGTGAGAGACAAAGAAGTGTGCCAAGAGAGGTCAAACTGCACTACCCTACCAAGTCTTTTTTGAAGGTGCATAATCCAAGAAGAGAATCTGGTTCAGTTCTTATATTTCAAAGAAAAATTCATCTAGTTTTGCTCATCTGATTTACCCAAGTAAATATAACTATCAGCTGTAATATTCTGTAGTATGTCCTGGGACACTGCATACAAACAGCACAGACTTTAGTGGGCTGTAACAAGACCACATGCATATAACCTACATCTGGACATCTCATTCTGGTGTGTCAACATGAAAATAAAACTGTGAGCACATTAAATGCTGTACACTTGAAGTAATTTATTTTTAAGTGACAAACAGCAATAGTTTTCCTCAATCCTGCAAAATAAGAACGGAGATTTTTAATATGTACCTTCAGATATGTAATCCTATGATGTATCAAGTGAAAGCTTCCAGAAAACTGCAATATTTTAGAAATTAAAGGCTTTCAAAAGCCTACACAAAACTATTTTTGTGTTAATTCAAGGGATTACAAGTCCTCAAGGAAAAACAACCTCTATTCCCAAACAGGCATAAATGAACAGCTGGCCCAGAAAGCAAAGACCTGCTTTTGTATTACCAGGCCACTGTTCAGCTTCTTTTGGTTTTGCCTCCTGCTCAGGCCATTCTCCCCTCCCCTCTTTCTTTCACCTTCACAGTCCCTTCTTTCCAGTACAAAAATCCCATATTATATGCACACAAACAATTTTTACAGTTGTTTAGACTGAAGCACAATAAAGCCCATAAGAATTTTGTCTGGCCATTTTATGAAAAGTGACAGCACCAGAGTGAAAGTGTGGTATTTAAAAAAAATCAAAACAACATAGTCAACCATCTGCTGAAAGATTCTCTTGTTTGATCATTTGTATAAATGGTGAGAATGGAAGCAAGGTGACACGAAAACAGGATGTGAAAGCATGGGATTCATGTGATCTTATACTAAATTTAAACCCAAATTGGAGGGGGGGGTGCATGGTGGGACAAGACAGAATCATGATGGATCAGAGCATTTAACTAATGGTAGCACAAAGACCTAAGTAGACAAACCACAGAAACATTCTATTTATCAACTAAAGAAAATATAATCTAACATTGACTTCAACAACAAAAAAGCATGAACATGCCTACTATGTGTTTTAACTAAGTTTTGATCAGCTGAAGAGTTAAAACAGAATTTTTAATCCCCTATAATTTTCAAGAGACATTTAATCCAACCCATTTACCTCATCCAAAGGTTTGAACTGCCACAGAGAGTCATTCTGTCTTCTTTTCCATGTACATGTTATTTTAGGGAACTAAGTGAACCATCCTGAGCAACTTATCCTTCAGTATATTCAAACCTGTAACTTCCACTCAGTTCTCCTGAACATCCTTATTGAGTATGCATTCCAAAAACTTCCATGTACAATCATAAAATAACTCACCAAGGCTAACAAGACCCTAGTGAGATGGAACCTCCAAATGCTGATCAGGACCTTTCAGAAGCACTGTTACTACTGTATTAGGCTGTTACTTTGAGCACCAATCCTGCCACACAAAGATGAACAACAAAACATACAAAACATTCACACACAGCAAATGTTGATGATAAACATCAGCCTAGTGTCTACAGCAAGAATGTTTTGAGCTCCAGTCCCTGCAGCAAGTTTTGTGCAAGTGGATTCCTCTGCCCAAACAGGGGTCACTGCAGGATTAGACTCAAAATGATGTACCCTGGGTATTAATTTACCATATATTCCAAATATGGAATGAATATGTCAAATGGCAATGACATGTAAATAGTATTAGGTGAACTCTGTTCATTAACAGAGAGCTCATCCCCTCCAAAGAGCAATTAGCATTACTTCCAAGACTACAGGATTTTGTTTTTATTCATGTTTTACAAATACATCTGCTAATAATAAATTAATTCTAGCCACAGAAAAACCATAGGCTTAACTTCCCTGCTGCTACAGTGGAAGTATACCCAACCCCAAAAGTATTTTTAGCAAGGGTGTTCAATCAATACCACTATGTACAAGCTAAATTAGACATTAGCAGGACAACAGAACTGTAAAGCATGGTAACAAACAATACATTTCATGGAAAATTCTACTGAACAAGAAATAAAACATCATACTAAACCCTAAGCAGGTGAACATGCTTCCAAACAAACTTAGCTGCAAACATAAGGAAAATACACCAAAAAGTAAAACACTAATATATTTCTGCTTTTGAGGAAAATGCATTTGTATTTCAATATTTAAACTAACTTAAGAAAGCTACAAATAAAAGCACAAAACATCATCTAAAAATACACAGAAACTATCACAACAACAAAAGATCAGACCAGCAGTTACATTTCTGGGTTTATAAAGCATAAGTATTCCTGGCAAACATACAGACACACATGTACCTATTTGTAAACTCATCATCCAGAATCATACTCTATCAACATGGTACAGGTCAGAGCCATGCCTATATGTAAAAAAAACTTTTTAGGTCAGTGAAGCAAGAAATCCATTGTCAAGAAAATGGCATCCATAAGGTTATGATACTGAATACTTTATGCTGAGGATATGAACTGGAAAACTTTGTTACAATATATGTATCTAATACAAAAATGGTTTTACCAATTCTAATCTAACTCATTCTTGTATTCCTGCAATGCACATTGACAATGTGATAATAAATGTCTACATGTGTGTGAACACACAAGTGGCTCTCAACATTAAAGGGCAACTTATTTATCAATAACAAGCAAATATGTGCCCTCAGAAAATCCCTGTACCATTCAACACAGAGTTTAGCTCAGGGCAAGAGAAATGCCCTGTGGGTGAGAAAATGTATGTGCATGCTGTAGTCAAACAATTTTTCTTCAGCTGAGATCCATTAGCACTTCTGCACTACACAAATCACATAAGTATTTTCTGTCTCACAGGTTTTAAAAAAAAAAAAAAAATAACAGCTAGACCACATTGAAGTCCTGGAAGGGTGTAAGTAGCAGCACAAAGTTCATTCACGTGTATTGCACATCTAAACAACATACAGTCTCTGAACAGACAAGTGCAATCGGAACACTTCACCTACACTGGCAGCTACTTAGCTTTAGCAACTAGATCTTAAGAGATTTTGGAAAAGAAGAGGTTACTCCTCTTCCAGCTGGTGCTGCAACAACACACACGAGTTAACCCATCACCAGGTACACCGAAAGCCTCTGTCGCATATAGGCACACGCGATTATACAAGCCTTCTGCTTGAGGGAAATACTAAAAATGTACCAGAGAAATGCAACGGCAAACCCATTTTCCCTGCGCATACCCAGAGCAACGCGCACATGTGCCTAGAAAGCCCAGGAACGCAAACTTTCATATTAAACGTACTAAAGAAAAGAAACAAAAAACCCAAATGTTTCAGTCTTTCAGCCAAGTTTACCACATTTTATAAAGCCCAATCGCCCCCGACCCGCCTCCGCCGCTCGTTCCCCCGAAAGCTGTTTACGAGCCCCCTCCGCGGGCCGGCGCTCGGGAACACACNCGCGCAGCACCGCACCGCGCAGCACCGCACCCCCCCGCGCGCGCGGGTGCCTCGCTCACTGCCTTCAGTTCCCCCGCAGCGATCGCCCGAGCCGCAGCCTCGGGAGCAGCGACAGCAGCCGCAGCAGCCGCCCCGCGCCCAGCCGCAGCGGCGGCGACCACATCGTACTGCGGCGGCTGGGCCGAGANTTGAAGTCCTGGAAGGGTGTAAGTAGCAGCACAAAGTTCATTCACGTGTATTGCACATCTAAACAACATACAGTCTCTGAACAGACAAGTGCAATCGGAACACTTCACCTACACTGGCAGCTACTTAGCTTTAGCAACTAGATCTTAAGAGATTTTGGAAAAGAAGAGGTTACTCCTCTTCCAGCTGGTGCTGCAACAACACACACGAGTTAACCCATCACCAGGTACACCGAAAGCCTCTGTCGCATATAGGCACACGCGATTATACAAGCCTTCTGCTTGAGGGAAATACTAAAAATGTACCAGAGAAATGCAACGGCAAACCCATTTTCCCTGCGCATACCCAGAGCAACGCGCACATGTGCCTAGAAAGCCCAGGAACGCAAACTTTCATATTAAACGTACTAAAGAAAAGAAACAAAAAACCCAAATGTTTCAGTCTTTCAGCCAAGTTTACCACATTTTATAAAGCCCAATCGCCCCCGACCCGCCTCCGCCGCTCGTTCCCCCGAAAGCTGTTTACGAGCCCCCTCCGCGGGCCGGCGCTCGGGAACACACCACCATCCTAAACCCCTTCGCCCCCACGGGGCTGGAGCTCCTTTTTTTTCGGCGGGGAGGGCACAGAAGCGACACTCACAGAAGCGTCCCCCTCCCCCCCTCAAAAAAAATACAACGAAAACCCCAACAAAACAGGGCAGAGCCGCTCTTCGCCAGCAGCGACCTGTGCGCGAAGTTGCAGGGCTGAAGGAGGGAGCGGGGCTGAGGAGGACGGGGAGCAGTGGCGCCTCCGCCCCCACAGCCGGAGAGGTTTGGGGGGCAGAGGGAGGCCAAGGGAGGGTGTCACAGCACAGGAACGCGGCGCGCGTACACACACCCCCGCCCCGCTCCCCAAAGCCCGGAGACTCAAGCACCCCGGCGGCCACCTTACCTTCATATAAGAGCCACGTCCTTCCAGNAGGAAGGGACGGGGAAGCCCGGGGAGGGGAAGGTAGCGGACCACCCCCCTCCGGCCTCTCCTTCCTCCCTCTCCTCCTCACAGCGACCGGCCGGAGGGGGCAGCGAAGTGGGAGTCAGGGCGCAGGTAAGCAGGCAGGGCAGCGCCGAGCGGCCGGGGCTCCCCCTCACGGGGCACGCCGCCGCCTCACACGCCGGCAGTCACCCTATGTGCAGCTTCGGCCGGGAGGCAAAGGAGACCGGAGAGGAGAAAGGCAGCGGGGCTCTGCAGAGGCGCCCTCCCTACCGGCGAACGAGCGAGTGAGCTAGCGTCCGCGGGGGAGAAAGGGGAGGAACAACAGCCTCCTCCCGTCACAGCCCCACTCCCGCCTCATACGGGCAGCACTGGCAGCATAGCAACCAACATGGCGGCTGCGCAGTCAGCCGGCGGGGAGTGACGGAGAACAGTGACAGAAACAGGAGCAAGCCTGACAAAACTCGCGAGAGTCGAAAGAGATGCGGGTGGTATGCTTTCTCTTTGATTGGCCCAGTTGTTTGTCCGTAAAAGGGAGACGGCAGGACTGAAAGACCACCTTACACGTTAATTGGTTTGATCTACCATCAATTAATGGGGTGGTGCTCCACGTCCGTCCTTGAGCTTTGATTGGTTACTCAAGCTGTCAGTCATTGCTGTAGCGCTGCTCCGGGTGTATTTGTCAGCTAAGCTGGTGGGTTCGCGGCGGCTGCTCGTGCCTACAGCTGATCTCCTCACGGTTGGGGTGGGAGGTCGTTCCTGAGGGAGGTTATAGCTGTGGGAGATACGGGCTGGTCTTCTGGGCCCCACTCTCGCTACGGGACGGTAACCCGAAATACCGCCGTCAGCACAGGCAGCCTCTCGGGCCTCCGGTGTGATTGGGAACAGCGAGGCCCGGGCGGGAGTGGAGATTCCCCATCTCCAGAAAAGGGGCAGTGGAGAGGCGGGGTCTAACCGCAGCCTTTCCCATGTGCGATACTGTCCCTTCAGAGAGCCAAAGCTGGGGGGATCCTCCGTGGTTGAGATATGCAGGATTGGAATCTCCCTGGAGGGTAGGCCCAAGGATGCAGTGAGGCAGTGGTCTGGGCCCGGAGGACTAGCTAGCAGGTCCACAGGAGTGCAATAAGAAAGCAGAGCTGAGAGAAGCATTTAACAAGGGTGATGAGCTTCTGTGCGCACCGGAACGATAGCAATAATGTGTTTCAGCGACATGCACCTAACTGGTGCTTCTTGGTTTCATGGGGCTTGCAAGTAGTTTGCAACTTCCAGGCAGGGACAATGTCACTTGAATAGCAGCAAGTCTGCATTGACATCAGGGCTGATGGGTAGTCACAATCCTAACAGTGGGAGGAAGTGAGGCAGAGGGGAATTGGGCAGTCTTAATCTCATAGCCCTTGGTCTTTGCCGTGTGTCCACTCAGCTTCATCCTAAACAGTCATTTCTGCCTGCACATTCTTGCCAGAGGTCTCTGAGGTATGAGGCGTGTTGTGCCTCTTGGCCACATAAGGATTTTTATATGTAGCCCATGGGAAGGTTGACTTTGCAAGACTTAGTTTAGCACAACTCAGTGCTTCCATGGATTTACACTGCGTGTGACAGGGTTTGATTGAAAATGTCTTTAATGTCCATTTATTAAAATATAATTATCACAATGAGCTCTTTACCAAATAACATATACAAAGAATATGGTTGGGAATGAGTTCTTTAATTTCACAGATAACAATCATAGCAAGATGCAGAATAATACTAAGGGAGTTTGCAGGTACTCCTTTAATTCAAAAGCTTTCTAAAATCTCATTCTTTTGACACTTGGAAACCTTTGGTACATTTCCAGCCTAAATTATTCATGTGTCATTTTTGTTATTTTGCTTAAATAGCCATTCCCTCTCATTGGTGTTTACTCCAAATTATTGCTAAGAAATCAATCATACACCCTTCCATTTTACTAGGATAAATAATCTAAGCTCTTCTACCCTCTCCATTTTTCTCAGTGAGTATTAGCACACACAAGAGCAAAAACAGCAAATGTCCAGCTCCTCCAGGAAAGGAGCCAGCACTGATTCTTGGTGCTACTTCAGAGCTTCCCTTGCCCAGGCTTTCCTAGGCCAAGGAATTCTGGGGCTGCCTCTTGNGCACCCACCCCTTTCTCGGCACCTGCTATTTTGCCCTAGGGTGCTCTGGGGGTGCCATAGCATGCCCTAATATCCTCTGTGGATGTCCTAGAGTGCTGCAGTGTGTTTTGGGCTGTAACAAGAGCACAAAATTAATTTATTTAATTTGTGGCAGAAAATAAATTTATGTACACCATAAAAATAGCCCAGAGCAAAAAAAGCAAATGTCCAGCTCCTCCAGGAGAGGAGCCAGCTCTGAGTCTTGGGGCTACTTCAGAGATTCCCTTGCCCAAGCTTTCCTAGGCCAAGGAAATCTGGGGCTGCCTCTATTGATTTAGTCTCTAGGGCTCTTTCTCCAATAGCTGTTCTCCAGTCACCCTTAAAAGTGCCCAGAGAAAAAAAGCAAATGTCCAGCTACAGCTTCTCCAGGAATGGAGCCAGCTCTGAATCTTGGGGCTATTTCAGAGCTTCCCTTGCCCAGGCTTTCCTAGGCCAAGGAAATCTGGGGCTGCCTGTTTTGGTTTAGTCTCTAGGCCTCTTTCTCCAATGTATGTGCTCCCATCACCCTTAAAAGTTCCCAGAGCAAAAACAGGGAATGTCCAGCTCCTCCAGGAAAGGAGCCAGCTCTGAATCTTGGGGCTACTTTAGAGCTTCCCTTGCCCAGGCTTCCATAGTTCAAGGATATCTGGGGCTGCCTCTTTTGGTTTAGTCTATAGGGCTCTTTCTCCAGTGATGATGAGGTTGAAATTGTTTTGATTAGGTTTAAGGTCAATAAAGATGATATTGCTGTGGGGGTCTGCTGTAGTCCTGCCAACCAGAGCAGTGAGGTATATGAAACTTTCTGTAAGCTGTTGGGAGAAATCTCNGCTACTTCAGAGCTTCCCTTGCCCAGGCTTTCCTAGGCCAAGGAATTCTGGGGCTGCCTCTTGGGGTTTGCTCTGTGCTTTATTGAGTGAAAAGAGAGCGTATATTGGAGAAAGTGACCTAGGGTGCTCTAGCATACTCTGGGGGTGCCCTAGGGTACTCCACCCCACCCCAATCTCCATGTTTTCCACCATGGCTTCCACTTACCCCCGCAAGCTTGCACTTTTTCCTGGGCCTCCCGCCCCTTTTTGGGCCTCCCACCCCCTTTCTGGCCTCCCACAGTTTTTCAGTTTCTAATTTTTTTCCAGTATCCCACCCCTTTTTAGCCTCCATTTTGTCAAAGTTATCCCACCCCATTATGGCCTCCATAACAATTTCAGTTCAAAATTTTTGTCACCAGCCCCCACACACATTTTGCCCACCCCCTTCTTGGCACCTGCCCCCTTTTNATTGATTTAGTCTCTAGGGCTCTTTCTCCAATAGCTGTTCTCCAGTCACCCTTAAAAGTGCCCAGAGAAAAAAAGCAAATGTCCAGCTACAGCTTCTCCAGGAATGGAGCCAGCTCTGAATCTTGGGGCTATTTCAGAGCTTCCCTTGCCCAGGCTTTCCTAGGCCAAGGAAATCTGGGGCTGCCTGTTTTGGTTTAGTCTCTAGGCCTCTTTCTCCAATGTATGTGCTCCCATCACCCTTAAAAGTTCCCAGAGCAAAAACAGGGAATGTCCAGCTCCTCCAGGAAAGGAGCCAGCTCTGAATCTTGGGGCTACTTTAGAGCTTCCCTTGCCCAGGCTTCCATAGTTCAAGGATATCTGGGGCTGCCTCTTTTGGTTTAGTCTATAGGGCTCTTTCTCCAGTGATGATGAGGTTGAAATTGTTTTGATTAGGTTTAAGGTCAATAAAGATGATATTGCTGTGGGGGTCTGCTGTAGTCCTGCCAACCAGAGCAGTGAGGTATATGAAACTTTCTGTAAGCTGTTGGGAGAAATCTCATGGTCACTTCCCATTGTTCTTGTCGGAGACTTTAACCTCCCATGTATCTGCTGGGAATACAACACAGCAGAGGAGGAACAATCCAGGAGTTTCCTGGAATATGTGGAGGATAACTTCCTCATACAGCTGGTAAGTGAATTGACCAGGGAAGGTGCCCTGCTGGACTTACTGTTTGTGAACAGAGAAGGTCTTGTGGCAGTTGGAGGTCATCTAGGCAGTGATCACGAAATTATCAAGTTCTCTATTATTGGGAACACTAGGAAGAGTGAGAGCAAAACTGCCACTTGGGACTTCTGAAGGGTGGACTTCAATTTATTTGGGACATTACTCAATAAAATCCCTTGGGAATCAGTTTTGAAGGGCACAGGAGTCCAGGAAGGCTGGACATTACTTAGGGAGGAAATCTTGAAGGCACAGGAGCAGGCTGTCCCTACGTGCCTTAAGACAAGCCAGTGGCACAGAAGACCAGCCTGGCTGAATAGGGACATATTGCTGAAGATCAGGGGAAAAAAGAGAGTTTTTGGCCTTGGAAAAGAAGGCAGGCCACTCCTAGTGAGTATAAGGATATTGTTAGGTTATGTAGAGAGATGATTAGAAGGTCCAAGGCCCAGTTAGAAATTAATCTGGCTTTGAAAGTAAAAGATTGTAAGAAAAGCTTTTATAAATGCATTCATAGCAGAAGAACGAACAGAAAGAGCCTACATCCCCTACTAGGCGCAGAAGGAAATATAGTAACAAAAGATGAGGATAAGGCTGAGGTGCTTAATGCCTTCTTTGCCTCTGTCTTTAGTAAAAGTAACACCTGTGCTGAGGGAAGCCAGCCCCCCAAGCCAAGAGAATGGGACCGGGAGCAAAATGTCCCCCCCACAATTCACGAGGAGATGGTCAGGGACCTACTCCTCCACGTCGATATCCAGAAACCTAGGGGGCCAGATGGGATTCATCCTGGAGTCCTGAGAGAGCTGGCAGGGGTGCTCACCAGGCCACTCTCCATCATTTATCAGCAGTCCTGGCTGACTGGAGAGGTCCCAGCTGATTGGAAAAGAGCAAATATAACTCCCATCTATAAGAAGGGAAGGAAGGAGGATCCAGGAAATTACAGGCCTGTCAGTTTAACTTCAGTGCCAGGGAAGCTGATGGAGCAGATCATCCTGAGTTCCATTATGCAGCACATGCAGGACAACCAGGTGATCAGACCCAGTCAGCATGGCTTTATGAAGGGCAGGTCCTGTTTAAAAACCTGATCTCTTTCTGTGACTGGGTGACCCGCTTGCTGGATGAAGGAAAGGCTGTGGATGTTATTTATCTTGATTTTAGTAAAAGTGTTCGACACAGTTGCCCACAGCATTCTCCTAGAGAAATTAACTGCTCTTGGCTTGGATGGNGGAGAGGGTACAGAGGCGGGCTACCAAGCTGGTAAAGGGCTTAGAACATAAGCCTGATGAGGAAAGACTGAGGGATCTGGGCCTGTTTAACCTGGAAAAGAGGAGATTGAGGGGAGACCTCATTGCTCTCTATAACTACCCGAAGGGAGGTTGTAGAGAGGCAGGGACTGGTCTGTTCTCCCTAGTGGAGAGTGATAGGATGAAGGGAAATGGATGCAAATTGCTCCAGGGGAGGTTCAGGTTAGATATTAGGAAGAATTTCATTACTGAAAGGGTTGTCAGCCATTGGAACAGGCTTCCCAGGGAGGTGGTTGAGTCACCATCCCTGGAGGTGTTTAAGAGACGAGTAGATGTTGCATTGGGGGCATCATTTAGCAGGTTGCTAGGGCTAGGACAAAGGCTGGACTGATGATCTTCAAGGTCTCTTCCAACTGTTACTGTTCTATGATTCTATGATAATCTTAACACCAAGATCAAGCATAATGTATGTTTAATAGCAGATATATTTTCTATAAAGTGGGGTCCTGAATCAGTAAAACAGTTAGACATACATGCCTTGCTCATGGGAACTTCAGGGGCACAGGCATAACCCAATGTGAGAATGGCCAAACCCTGTGTGGAGTGAGCCATTGATTAGTGTGAACAGCAGGCAAGTTTGTGCTTGAACATGGCTTTGGGATCACGTAGTATTGACATAAATACTGAGTACTTGTTCATCAATGTCCTACATAAGCTACAAGGACAGAATCATTTGGCTGTTTTGAGGCAGGGACTATAAGTTTGTGCAATAGTTGATGCAATAGGGCTCCACAATGGTAACTGTTAGAATACTGTGAAATAATAATTTGTGTTAATAAGCTTGCTGTGGCTATTACCCAGTTTGGAGGCTGTCTGTATTTCTCTTAAAATTATATGAAAAAGATAACCTTCTAGGAATATACTAAGAATGAAAGCTGATGGAAACATTAGCACCTACAGTCACTGGACTATATTTTGCCAAGTCCTTTTTATTCTGGCCAGCTTTCAAGAGTCTCCTTTGCCTTTAACACCCATCAAAGTACCACAAGGTTGCATTCTTAGATGCCCACTGCAAATACCTGAGCCTTTTGTGAATGCCATCTGTGCATTCCCTTGTGCAATAATGCTGTTTTCTGCCTCTGTCTGAAAAAGCAATAGCATAAACCCTGGCAAGTTAAATATAAAAGCATAATAAAGGAGACCAAAAATATTTTGACTCATAAAAACTTTTCCTAATACATCAAGAATAGGAGATCTGCCAGAGAACATGAGGACTAAGCAGGCAACAGAGGTGTAACAGAAGCATTCAGGGAGAAAAGCTAAGTACTTTTTTTTCTACTACTGTTCTCTATGGCAGATTTTGAGGTGATTGCCGTAACAAAACCTTTTTAGGGACAGAGTTAGGAAAAAACGTTCACAAACTTAGTTTGTATGCTTTTGGAGTCAAACTGAAGTGTACAGTACCTGCCTGCGAGGATGACATGTTTCTCACCCCGGGGTTCTAAAGGAACTTGGATCTGAAATCACCAAACTATTAACTGTGATTTGTAATTTATGGTTTTATGTGGTCTTTCTGGAGGAATGGAAAGTGGCATATGACATTCCAATTTTTAGAAAAGACTCTAGGGAAAACCTAGAAAAAACAGACCAGTCAAACACATGGATCATCACTATAGAATTGAGAGAGATGGAAACTGCAAATTTAGTGGTGCTTTAAAAATGTCAGCAATGTCAGCAAATATTGATAAAGAGGAACTGGCTTGATTCCTTCTCAGCCGTAATCCAGCTCCCTGTTGGAAGAAGACCAAGTACATACCATCTCCTGTCTCCTGCCTCCTCTCCTTCTCTTCACAGCTTGGTCTTACTCTCAGTCTAATTTCCACAGAAAGGAAATCCAAATATATGGGACAGAGGGAGACACAGCATGTTCTGGGTATCTTCCCAGTCTGAGCAATACGGAGTCTGTAGACCACGACATGAAGAACATCCAACATTCAGCCCAGATGAAGCAATCATGTATACAAATTTCCCCAAGCATTTTTACAAAGCACAAGAGGGGGAGCTCCTTTAGTGAGTATTACCTGCTTCAAAGGGAAGATAGGTGTGTAAATGGTCACAAAGAAGGGAGTAAACAGAATACAAAGGGACCTATGCTTTAAAACATTGAAGTGGAACAGGATTGAACAGCAAGATGACTGTTTCCCAGTGATTGACAATTACTCAGGAAAATCAAAACCAAGACTATTGGCACAAAATAGTAAAAAAAATATATATATAAAGACTTAAGAAGGTGATAAAATAGCCAAAAGCAGCAATCACAGAGAGGAAAACAAAAAACTCTCTACTTGTGCAACATAGCAGGCTCTAAATTAGTTAATATCAGTCAGCAAAGGTATTTTGGAGTCACTATGGATAGTTGTCTGAAATTATCTCGGTGCTCAGGGAGCCAGTTAGGACTGGTAAGGAAAGAAGAGAATGAAAAAGCAAACATAAACCACAATGCTACTGTATAAATCCTTTGGAAGTGTGTTCTTTAATAGAACACAAAATTCTTCTTATAGCACCTCAATATGCAGTAGCATCTTAAGCATCTGAGTAACATGAAAAAACCCAACAGAAAAAAGAAATAGGGAGTGCCTTGTAAGTAAGGCAGGTCAAATACTCTGGAACTACACCAAAAGTAAATGACACATGGGACACATGTGTATCAAAAATCACATCTGACATGGGAAAGGTGAACAGGGAACAGTTACTCATTTCTTATGTGAACTAGGATGATAATGTTTTTTCAGGTGGAGGTGTAAAACAAACAAGGAAGTGCTATTTAAACATCATCTGCTTTATCTGGGTAATTCATTGTCATGAGATCTTTTAGATGCCAAAAATACTGAAGGCTGCAAGAAGCAACTCGACAAATTAATGGAAGGTCAGACTGTTTTGCAGAGAGGTGGACAGGGCCTCCAATTCTGTCCTTAGATTGCCAGAAATTGAGATGGTAAATAGAAGGAGAAATGAAACTCTTAACTGCTCTGTCCTTATGTCCTTAACTGCAGTGTGCCATGTTATCTCGACCTTTGGTGTGACTCAATTCAGTCTTTGTTGTATTACAGCTGCAGCAGAATGACATCTGCCTCAGACTTTTTTCTTCTGATCGTATCCTGTGGGTACTGAACATGAGAAATCCTGATAAAACATTTTAATGAATGAAACAGCTAATAAACATTTTAAGAACCTTAAAAGAGATTTAATGAACATTTTGATATGAGATCCATAGTGATCTTATTTTGGGCAATCCAATTGCATAGCTATGAAGCCAAAAATGACCATTTAGTTAG
This sequence comes from Bucco capensis, assembly GCA_013396975.1. NCBI lineage: Eukaryota > Metazoa > Chordata > Aves > Piciformes > Bucconidae > Bucco > Bucco capensis. The sequence goes on from VWZO01010905.1 coordinate 29,182, forward strand.
ACCTTCACTTTGACTTATCCTGAAGAACCTCACCCAGTAATTTCTGCAGCAAGCCTATAACTTTGGTTTAAGCTACGTTGCATGGTTTAAAAAAGTTTTTGCCTTTTCTAGGTCCATATTAAGCAACCTATCACTAAGAACTGCCACCAAAGCCTTCTGGGTTTGCAACTTGTCAGAAAATTCCTGAAGCATTTGAGAGGAGAGAAAGACACATAAAAAGCAATAGAATACTGGTGGGCTTCATTTCTAAGCAATTAGTTCAGTTCTGCTGTTGATTTCTTTCTATAGTGACAAAACCAAATCCAATTAACATTTGGAAATTAGCAGGTCAGGCATGCAGATACCAACTCTGCAGACTTTTTTCTCCCCCCTAACTTTACATTGACCTGTGTCTGGCTGAATTGTAACTAATTTTCAGGAAGGTAGACAGTTTTCTTTCAAAGCTAAAAGACAGATAGTAGTGATTCTAATGAGGATGTAGTATGTGTACAGGTTGATGTGTTTTGTACTCAGGCTATTTACATTTTTGTTGCTGAGGTCTCCACTTCTGAGTGAAGGCAATGGGCATTTTATTCTTATAAAGTGACCTGTGTAGATAAGCAATAAGCATTCCACCTTTGTCAAGAGGTTGCTTTTGTTGGTTTTGTTTCCTTGATCTTCAAGGCAAGCAGTGGAATGAACTCAGGCTTTCAGATGGGCAATTTTCATATTTCAGGTCTGTTTCAAGTAAAAACATCAGGAAAGCTTCTGAAAAACACAACTGTATAAGAGGAGAAAATGGCTGCTCTGTCATGCCTCCCTGTTTTGTTGCTGAGGATTTAACAAAATACTGTAGCATTCAGTTACTTTGGCCTTGCACAGGCTTCTTCACAAACGTTTGCACAGAACTACTCACTCATTTGAAACACAGAGGAGACCATATGTCACCTCTCACTGCTCCACAGTTTCACAGTTGAGGTTTTGAGGTCAGCATTGTCTGCCAACAGCAAGCACCAGTGAAAGGCTTTTCCCCTGCTGGTAAGCCATAGCCAGAAATGCAACTCCAGTCCTAAAAACATCTTTATTGCAGTGTAACATGACATGTTTCAAAAATAAATGTTCTTGACACGTATCTCTAAAGAGAAAAATAAAAGGAGTGTTTATTGACTGTTGTGGTTTGCTTTTACCTTGCATTAACTATCTAATTGAGTACAGAAAACTGCCAAATTTGACCTTTCCTAAGAAAAAGACAACACAGAAGCAACTTAGCTAAACAAAACATGTGCAAACAACTTGCTGGTCCACCCACATTCTGGCCTCCCTGCAAAGTAATTAAAATTGTCAAGAGAGATTTTTGTCCAGATAAGTTCTTCCAGGAACTGTACAACTCGTTCTGAATTCTTGATTCATAGAACATTCACTTTCTGGTGTCCTGAAGTAGTTCTAAAGTTCCTGTTGTAAATATCAAAAAGATTAGAAGGCTTGTGTTGATCATACAGAAATTAGCCAGATTAATTACAATAAAAAGCATGAACATTTACACAAAATTAATCTCAGTGAATTTTCTAATAGCTTGAAAAAAATATTCAGATCAAGACTGAAAAAAGTTGTATGTGTCCTTTTTTATTTAAAAATATATGTACCCTGAAAGAAGAATGGATGGAGTGTACCAAATGACATGTTCTGAAACAACCAGCAAACACAAGAGGACCAGACGGCTGAGGAAAATTTTCAAACTATTGGACTGCTGTTATGTGGATGGAGCTCTGAAAAGATGCTTTCACAGACAAAATACTGGCTTCTGTGTTAGGAGGGACACAGAACAACAGAGAAACCAGTAATGGTTCTGTTGTCAACCCTATGGACTGCAATCTGCACTGACAATAATAAAGCATTGCGTTGTGTTTACACCGCTATTCTACCTGCACCTATCTTACTCAACCACAAAGGGACCACACACTGAGGACAGGATGGCTCAGTGCTTCATCTCTCTGGTGACACCACCATAAAGGCTACCAATTAGTTGCAGATTTAACATGGCTTTTATCTGATCTATAGCAGGTCTGCAATGCTGGCCACAGCTCATGAAATTCACTTATCTAAGAATCTTAGCTTTCATGTACTACTGTTACAAGCAGCTGTAGTACCAATGATAAGAATGACAATGACAATATTTCTAGGCATAATAGCTGTGGGAACTAGTAAATATCAAAGTCAAAAATGCCTGGGAAAAGAATGCCATTTAAAATGCAACTATATTTTTTATTTCAAAATCTTGTCAACTTTTTTGAATACTTGGCTTTACAGTGGTGTTGCTACTGATACGCCCAACTCACCTTTTAGACAGCAGGAAGCATACATAAAAGTAATTCCTCTCCACTGAAAAATCTGGAGCTTGCTCTTTCCAGCTCCACAATCTGTCACTTACTAGACTGCTCTGAGATAGTTTTTCAGTGATACCTGCTCCCCGTTCTTAGAAAACAGGGTAGTTGTCCTGAGTCCCCTAGGCTTTTGTTCTGGGATCAGCCGATGGAAGATCAAGCAATTCAGAGGAACAGGGAAACCAAGTAACAAGGGGCTGAAATGAGGTTAGGATAGAGCTGAAAGGCACTTCAGGAGATGACCTTGGCAGCCTTGCTGCTTACAGGCAGCACTATCAGCTGTACTCTGCACCATGACAGGAAAATGAGAATCCCCCCACTTGACACCTTCCTCTTGGCTAATGGGGATGAAGGAGTAAAAAGATCTGAACACATCTGTATCTTGCTTAGAAGATTTACCAAGGACAAATACAGAATGAGTAACCCCTCAGTCTCCTGCTACATATTGGTTAGTGCCACCAGGCTAACACACATGCATCTGTAGTTCCTTGCTACGTGTTGTATGTGGCAAAAGAGAGTCCTCATGATTTGCAAAGGAATTCTATCTCAGATAATTTTGGATTAACCACAATTTCTCTGGAAATATTCTTAATAAGGGGCATACTTCTATTTTGTATTCCTGCTCAAGGCAGCATGTTTCTATGCCGTATCATGAGGAACTGGCTGTGCAAGCCCATCCTTAATTTCATACCTGTCTCCCTTCTCTAACAGTGGTGTTTCTGGAGGGAGGATTCTCCACTATGACCTATGCCTAGAGGCAGATTCTGGTGTATGGATTTGTGCTTCTTTGTTCACCTCCCCATAAAATACTAAAGACATCATGCACGTGAAAAAATCCCAATAAAGTTTGAAGAAAATAATTATAAAACAAGCCCTCTATTCTTTAGCCTGTAGAGTTCATGATTATTGAAAATTAAGCTTTCTTTTCTTTTGCTACAGATATTCTACTCTAATTTGTACGTAAAGAGGATAAAATAATGACTGTCAAAAAAATGTTAATGTAACTGTAAGCTTTTTTTTTATTTGGCTGTTGTTAATGAATTACAGAGGACTCCCTTTATCAGAACCTGCTGAGATTTGGTACGTCTCAAAAATTGAGCCCTTGAATCTCAGATTAAACCTGCAGAAAGGCAGCAGGAACAATTCCTGTCTCACTTGCATGATCACAACTTCCCTGAGCCCTCTGAGGTCTGGCTGTGCTGCAGATCCAGGACTAGTCCTGAGCCCAGTCCCTGCTGAGCCAGATCTGGCTGTGATGCTGCCAGTACAACTAGCTGCTGCAGTAACACCAGCATTATTTGGGTTGTGCAGGGGCTAAGTCAGAACAGAATTTGGGGAACAGTAGCTCTGACTTTGTAATTAGAATCATAGAATGTCAGGGATTGGAAGGGACCTAGAAAGATCATCTAATCCAACCCCCCTGCCAGAGCAGGATCACCTAGACAAGGTCACACAGGAGTGTGTCCAGGCAGNCTCCTAGATCCTTAGACTGGTGAGAGTATTAGCATGAGCAGAAGAAAGGCAAAACTCGGTGTAAGCCAGAACAGAAAACGCTACTGCTGGAGCAAGAGCAAATTTAAACTAGAGTCAGGAAGTTTCTAAAGGACCATTTGTCTTCATAGCAATCGTGTGACTCAAACTTACACCTTCTTGAGTGGAATTCAAGCCAGTGATACCATCCTTCCCGTGTCAGGACTACAAGCCTGGCATTGTACCCACTTAATTGCAGACTCTTTGAAGTAACCGTTGAAGTGTTCTGCTGAATGATCTAGGGAAGGGAGTATTCCCACTCCCTAACAGTTCACATTTTCTGCTCTGCCCTGTGCAAGGGTTAATGGCATGTTTCTGCTTTATGTTTTTCTGTTATTTACCCTTTCTCCACTAGATGCTACACTGAGACCATCAAACATTTATTGAGTAAAATAATATAAATTTGAAGACTCAGTACAGAACAGAGTGTTTAAAACAAAACAGTGACAGCATCACTCTGTATCTGTGTGGTGTGAAGATGAGACTAATGCATCTTACACTGGACTAACTGCACTGACTTCGTAAGAGCTTTTTTGGTGTTGCATGGAAGAGGGATAAAGCAAGTCTGTACACCCTGGCTTTATTATTCCTGTGCAATTGTATCAGGTAATTACATAAATGTGTGAAATAGTTTACCCAAAGATTGCCACAAAAATCTAACATGAACAATTTATGTCCATACAATGAGCTAGTACTTTTTTCCTTTATCTCAGAAATCCAAACTCACATACTTAGCTGGAAAATACAGTAGATGATCTATTTAATGAAGCTTACACTCCAAGTAATATCACAGATAAACATTATTTTTCCAGATATTGCAAACTTTTGACCCAGGCAGTTGGGGAAGCACTATCCAGCATGGCTCCCACAGAGCCTGCCAGCCTGGTTTTTAGCTTGTATTGTGAATTGTGCAATATCTTCTAGTAAACAACCTGAGATCTTCAGGTTCAGCAAAGGCAGGCCTGACCAAGCACTTCTGCACAGCCTTTCTGGTGTGGCAAGTTTATTGGATAAATGTGTTACAGCCTGTCTGGGACTCTCTGCCTAGAAAAAAGCAAAGTGAAGGTCAGAGCCTGTTTTAGTGAAGTCAGGTCTTTGGTTACCCCATGTTCCTAGAGGTCTCTCACTACATATACCTTGCCATTTGTCACACTGTTTGGAACCATTACAGCCCAATGGGCAGCACTTTTATGGTTTTATGAATCATAGAATCATAGAATGGTTAGGGTTGGAAGGGACCTCTGGAGGTCATCGAGTCCAATCCCCCTGCAGTGGGCAGGGACATCCCCAACTACATCAGGTTGCCCAGAGCCCTGGCAAGCCTCACCTTGAATGCCTCCAGGGATGGGGCCTCAACCACCTCCCTGGGCAACCTGTTCCAGTATTCCACCACCCTCGTGGTGAGGAACTTCTTTCTAAAGTCCAGTTTAAATCTACTCTTGTCCAATTTAAAACCATTGCCCCTTGTCCCTTCACTCCAGGCCTTTGAAGGGGGCAAATATAACTTGGGGAAACTTCAATATGACCTGGTTAAGGTATAGCATTGGTGACATGCTTCCTTTCTGGCAAAAATCAAAACACAGCTTCAGAAAACTTGTGTTGGCCTATCTTGCTGTAACATACTTCAATTTGCCTATCTGGACTTAATCTGGGACAAGAGCTAGGACAGAAAATGATAATTTGTTGAAGTTCAGTAGGACCCTATGGGAGTAAATACTTACAGTTCATGAACCCAGTCTGCTGCTGGTGTGATAAGCTTCAAAATATATGTGATAGACACCAGCTGAGGATGCTCAGCAAACTGTGGTTGAGGCCTGGGCTCCTTATTGACCATTCACAAGCTCATCTTCAGATTAGTATGGAGAAAGGTAGATTAAGAGAGTGAGGAATCTCCTTTTTTACTCCCCTTTCTTCCAGTAGAATCATAGAATGGTTTGGATTGGAAGGGAACCTCTGGAGGTCATCGAGCCCAATCCCCCTGCAGTGGGCAGGGACATCCCCAAGTACATCAGGTTGCCCAGAGCCCTGGCAAGCCTCACCTTGAATGCCTCCAGGGATGGGGCCCCAACCACCTCCCTGGGCAACCTGTTCCAGTGTTCCACCACCCTCGTGGTGAGGAACTTCTTTCTAAAGTCCAGTTTAAACCTACTCTTGTCCAATTTAAAACCATTGCCCCTTGTCCCTTCACTACAGGCCTTTGCAAACAGGCCCTCTCCAGCCTTCTTGTAAGTTCCCTTTAGGTACTGGAAAGTCACTAGTAGGTCCCCCCGAAGTCTTCTCCAGACTGAACTCCAGCTCCCTCAGCCTGTCTTCATATAGGAGAGGTGTTCCAGCCCCCTGATCATTCTCGTGGCCCTCCTCTGGACCCGCTCCATCAGCTCAATGTCCTTTCTATATTGAGGGCTCCAGAACTGGACACAATATTCCAGATGAGGTCTCATCAGAGCAGAGTAAAGTGGCAGAATCACCTCTCTGGATCTGCTGGCCACACTTCTTTTGATGCAGCCCAGGATGCCATTGGCCTTCTGGGCTGCCAGCGTGCACTGTTTGCTCATGTCCAGTTTCTCATCCACCAGCACCCCCAAGTCCTTTTCTGCAGGACTGCTCTCCATCATCTCATCCCCTAACCTGTATTGATAGTGGGGATTGTT
>VWZO01010905.1:36102-59596 GCA_013396975.1 Bucco capensis
GTCCCCACCTTGTGGTTTTTTAACTTGGGAGTTGTTGGGAGAGAGGTTGCCAGTGAAAAAAAAGTTGTTGAGAACCTCAGCCTTCTCCTCATCTGTTATTAGTTCTCCATTCTTGCTCTTCAGAGGGGGAATGTTTTCTTTGACCTTGGTAATGCTTAGATCAGTTCAGCCACCATTATTCTAAGCTATGGACTCTTTACTGTGTTTCAGGCCAGAGATTTCATTTTGGCAGAATTTCATGTAATATTTCACAGTGAGGTATAGGAGACTTCATTAAGGTCAGGAGGAAAAAGCAGCAGATTCACAACTAGTAGCTGTTAGATTGAAAAGGAAGACCTCTAAATATTTTTATGGTTGGTTACACTGAGAAGCTAGTATTAAACACTTGTCCTCTGGTACTTAACTCACAAGTTTCTCCATCTGAAGATCTAAAAAACAAGCACAAAGTACGTTATAACTCTCTGAAAACTCAAGCAAAAGGTCATGACCTAAATGAAATCCTGGAGTTTACTTCATGACACTCCTAGGAAAGAAGGGATCTGCCAGTGGCAGGGATTCAGTACACTGAAGGGAATTGTAAACAGGAGCTCTGCAGATCTTCTCATTTCTTGCAGGTGGGTTCATCTCCAGCTCAGGTCCATATTGATTAAAAACTCTTTATCACAGTCTGTTACATGCCCTGTGACTGTATCCGGGGATCTGATTGTGTTCCCAGTGATCAAGCAGCCACATCACATAAAATGACTGCTAGACCTGAAATTAATTTCTACTTCTACTGACAGAAAGGTCAGGCTGAGAAGTAACCATGAAGAGAAGAATGCCTTCTGGCAAAGCTGGAGGTGTACCAGGGCATGGACCACAGGGAAGGGTGAGTGTGGCAGGGCAGCAGGTTTGCATGTCTGCTTTTCATCCTATTTGTCTCCAGTGTTCAGGCAGAGGACTTCACTCTTCTGGATGCTAGTGGAGCAGCACCATTTGCAAGTACAAGAGCTGCTCCCAGGTCTCCCCTGCGAGACCTGATCCGTGGCAAGCAAACAGCTCAGAGAGACCTTCATTGTGAGAGGTGGCAAAGAGCACAAAGCCAGGCTGCCTCTCCCACAGCCCTGCCTGCCAGGGAAAATCTATGTTCACATAAAGCCTGTCCCTATGATATGAAATCTCAATGTTTTTTCAATTCTCTATACAGCACATTAGGGAAATGCTACACTGCTTTTGCAACAGCTAACCTCATTATTCCCTGTCACTTCCCCAATCCAACCCCACTATCTCCCAGTTCCACTCTCTTTTGCTTACTACCTTCCTGCCTTCTTGCCTGTAACCTTTTGAACTTGGATCAGGTTTTTCACATGGAGTAGATGTAGGACTGGTACAAGATCATGATTTCTGGCTTCATACAAACAGTGCATCGATCTTGACGCATCTCCTCTGCCTCCTCTTAACACTCCTCCAATGACAGCATCTGACACCACCTCCCCGGCTTATTAGACTTTGTCCCTCCAAAAATGTCCACCTCCTGAAAGGTGGAGGTTTCAATGTGCCATTTCTGACTCCTTTTGCTGTCCTTCCTTATGGCCCTGAGGATCCTAGTAAGGCACCTCACCCACATTTTAGGGAAAGTAAAGACTCTGAAGGCAGGGCAGAAAAGGAAGTTAGGCTTTATCTAGGATGGCTATGCCACATGGAGCAACCATTTTAACAATTGCATTTGAAACCCAAATGCTGGCAGGTGGACAAGGTGGGCAATAAAGCAGCTGTATCTTGGGGATTTGGAATATATCCTTACAGAAGAATTGAGGAGTATAGAAAGTTTTAAATCAGAAAGACTTTTTCATGTCTGCCTTGGATCAGTGCCTTAACAAGAGGACAAGACAGAGTGCTTTACCCAACCCTGAGCAAAGGAGGTCCACTCCCCAGGTGCTGGCTTTCACCACAGCACCAGGGCATGTTGGCACACAAGCACTGGCAGCTCCTCTTCTTGGGTGATATATTACTCCTTTAATTTCTGCTCATTTTGCAAACCCTGACTCCCTTCCCTGCATCAGTCAGGGTTCTGTGGGTGGTGCAGTCTTGCAGCCAGGATGCACTGCTGTCTCCCCTCTCTCCACCTAGTCCTCACATGTCAAGGGTGATCATAGCTCACATCACCAGAATACCTAGCGGGGGACATGGGGCAGGCTTGGGGGGCTGTTAGAGGGCAGGCAACAAGGCAGCTGTAGCAAATGACAGATTTTCATACACACCTGCTGAAGCACTGTTAATGCTTCATATATGGAGCTTGATACAGTAATGGAAAAATCAATGCCAGGATCACACTTTCACCACTCATCCAACAGCTTGTTGTGCACATCAGTAATCACACTTTCTGGCTTCTAACCCAAGGCTCATAATGTTTCTCCTGCAGCTTTTTCTCACATGCAGTAATCCGAGCTAGATGCAGTAATCCAAGCTGTACAAGGAAAAATTGCCAGCTACAGTGGGTGAAATTCTTCAGATAAGTGGTCAGATTGACTAGTCCCTGTGGCTTCCTCTAGCCCCATATCTACTAATCCTGGAACAAGCTCCATGCAGAGAGATGCCCAGAGCACATCATTTGTGATTTATAACTTCCCTCATGAGGAGCAGGAGGGCACCAGCCCAGTTCTGGACTATCAGCTCCCACATGCCAGCAGTACTGCCAAGGGGCTGCACATCTCAAAGAAGCTATGGGGTCTGCCCTACCAAACAAAGTGTAGAGGTTAGGCCAAATGGGCCTCACATCTATTAACTAAATTTGACAACTGGAAGTCAGTTTTGATAATCCTGGTAAAAGTAAAGAAGTCTTGAATAATGCATCATTTAATGCTGTTAAATTTTTTTTTTGCTGAAATTGCCAGGCTGGTTTTGTTGTTTGTTGTTTTTTTTTTTAAAGCCAGAACAACTTAGGTTTGTTTCATTGAAATATAGAATTAGATTCTGCTAGAATAGAGTTTAAACATATTTTCTGAAGCTGAAAAATGGAACTAAGTTGGGTCCTTTCACTATAAACCAATCCAGGTAATTCTTTCAAGCATACCCTCTCAAGAGACTATATAAATGAAAAACATATTTAAAATACAACTACTCAGACATTTAGCAAAATAGATGCATCTGTGCTTTCACACCATGCAACATACAGCTGTTACATCTTAAGTGACTAACTTAAACCATCGCTTACTGAACCATTACTAGTATAACTGCACAGAGACCCGTGACTTGGCCTACATAACCTCACATTGGAGGGTTAGACCTGCTCAGATCCATAGCATAAGCTACCCAGTCACTCTGTCCTTCTGTCTTAGCATGGAGTCTGCAGCTACTTATTCCTGAGAGTTGCCAATAGCACCTCATTTTCTTCTAGAGTGAGGGGAAAAAGCAAAGCACTCCTGCTCCTCAGAGGATGCCAGGTACTTGCAAGCAAAGCTTTCCAGAACGCATGTGCTCAAAGGAAGGAGACAATGTGGGAAGCCAGAACACATCATCCAGAGGCCACATACCAAGGATATCAAGAAACAAGAAAGTGGAGGGGATTCTGCCTGTTTGAAACTTTTGGTCCTTAAGAGAGATACTAAGGTTTGATACAGCAGAGATCAACAACTTCCTAAAAATGCAGAGCACTTGTATAGACAGCACCAGGTATAATGCTCTACCACCAACACTGCTACTACCCTTAATCCATCCCACAACCTCAAGTGAGACCCTCACCCAGCCCAGGTGACACACAGAAGGGCTCATCCTCATTGAGAATGCACAGCTAGCACCCATGTGTGATGCTGAAGTAGCCACCAACCCTCTTCCTCCTTTCTGCCTACCTGGCTGGACAGCCACCAGGTCCCCAAGCCTTTCTCCCCCCCTTCCAAGCAGGGTTGTCGCCATGGCTAGGCTTCGCAAACGAAGATCCAGNTACAGGGAACTCATCAGTGATGCCAAGAGAAGCCTCCCACCTCCTCAGCCCAGCTAGGCACAGCTGGGAGCTGTTTCCCTTCCTGGGGAGATAAAGGGCAGTGGGTAGGAGGGCAAAGAGCCACACCTGGGGAGGGGAGGGGTCTGCAACTGAGCCCAGCTGCTCTGAGATTTGGGGGAAAAGAGCAAGGAAGTGGAGTGGGAAAGGGGAGGTGGGGGCAGAGGAGGGAGATAAGGTGGGAGAGGGGTGAGTGGGGCCCATCTCTGAAGATATTCCAGACCTGACTGGACACCATCCTGTGCAACTGCTATAGGTTCAACTGCTCTGGCAGTGGGGTTGGACTAGATGATCTCCAAAGGTCCCTTCCGACCCCTAACATTCTGTGATTCATGGCTGATCATTAACATTTGCCACTGTCTTCTAGACAGATGCTATTTAACAAGCTCACCAGATGGCACAGTGAATTTGTAAGTCAGTATTTCAGCTTTGCCACTTACAGCATGTAGCATCTTTTAATACACCAGGAACATCTTTAATTTACATGCTCAACATCATCAATCTGTTCAGGTGTGACCATGTTATAAAACCTACATGATTCTAATACATCTTTGTGTAAACATTATTTATTGATTTGCTCTACCAGCCTATGTCAGCACAAAATAAAAGCAGACAGAAAAGACACATCAGTTTTCTTTAGCTTAAAGATCAGTCACAAGAACATAATCTTCTTCCTGCAAAGACAGTATAGGCTCCAAGCCCATATTTTATGTCTAAACATACCTGCTTCCTGAATCCTTTTCAGAGATTTACAATGCCAGCTTATGCTAGAATATTCTTGGACATATGGAATGGCATCACCTGCGATGACGAAGGTCTGCAAACTTTGCATAAAACAAAGCTGTTTTAAGAATCACAGCAGTTAGTGTTGGTGTTTCTTTTCCAAGAAACCCCAAATGTATAAGCTTTCTTATATATTGCATTGAGTGTTGGACTTAAGTTATAACCAAAGCCTCAAACCAAACCAAGCAATACAACACTAGACTATGATGATGAAATAAGGTTACATATGTATCAATATATCAGAGGGATCAGTTCACACAGTCAATTCTGAAATGCGATTCCTGTGCAACTAGTTGGTTTTGTTGCAATCTTGTGTACCATCTAAAGATGTCTCCACCTGTGCTGCCAGCCAGCTGGAAGAAGCTGTTACACAACTCATTGCAAATCCCAGTTAGGCCCTAAAACTAGCTCTATTCAGCTCTCAAGATTGCATTTCTCTTGAGAACAGTAATTCAATACTTGTGATTTATGCTTAAGGCTTCTGGTAATGTCCTGTGCCTGTACCTTCAAGGCTGTGCTGTCATCATCTTCTTGTGCTCTTGGTAGCCTGTGCTATAATTCCTTGCTTTTCTTCAGTAGAATTCAAGGAAAAAAATTCCTGATAAAGTAACTGATGTTTCATTAACACAATCTGGGCAGGCATACATCCCTCTTCTAGGGTCACTGGCTAGTTCAATGTACAGAAATAATGATCCATTAGTATGTGTATAGAGATAGAGAGTGATTATAAATAGATAATTTTCTTAATGACCTGTTATTAATATGTGTTGATTATGACAGTATTACTGCTGTGTTATCAAAACTGCTTTACAACATATGCAAACTTTTAACCAGACATATGGGTTGATACAGTCTAGAGCATTCTTTGAAGTCAAACAGTGAATAACTGAACCAGATTAACTTGAAATCCTCTCAGAAACTACACATTCTATGGAATCAACCAACCACCATTTGCTTTAGCATGATGAGCTTTTTGGATCAGTGTAAAAAGCAAAATCTAAAAAAACCCCATGTTATTATTCTTTCACATTCTATTTCTATCTCTTCTCTTATACGTGACTCACATACATCTCTGTGGCTTGGAGCATGGGTATTTTGAATGCTTGTCTAGAGCTTAACAACAGGATGCCAGATTCACAGCTATTTACATTGCTTAACTCCCACTGCCTGCCTAAATGTCAATTAGAATGAAACATAAGTAGAAATATGGGAGATCTTTTTGCAGTGAGCTTTCTAGATTATTATGTCTTGTTTTTCACAAGGTTTTGTCATCTTTAATTGCAGTGCCCATTAATCAGTTTTATACATCTTTCGTTAGGAGACCTTCCTGTGGCCTTCCAGTATCTGCAGGGGCTACAAGAGGGGTGGGGAAGGACTTTTTAGGATGTCAGGCAGCAATAGGACTAGGGGGAATGGACATAAGCTTGAGGAGGGGAGGTTTAGGTTGGATGTTAGGCAGAAATTCTCCCCATGAGGCTGGTGAGACACTGGCCCAGGTTGCCCAGAGAGGTGGTGGCAGCCCCATCCCTGGCAGTTTTGCAGGCCAGGCTGGCTGAGGCTGTGAGCAAGCTGATCTAGTAGGAGGTGTCCCTGCCCATGGCAGGGGGGTTGGAACTAGATGATCTTTAAGGTCCATTCCAACCCTGACAATTCTATGAGTCTATGATTTCCATCAGCAATCTGTCCAGTTTCTAATCAGCTTTTAAACACTTAATTATCCATTCTAAATCTGTCTTTTGTAGTCAGAAGAAAATAATATTTAGGGTGAAACAAATACACAGGTAATTCCACAGAGCCCTGCAGATAATGTCCCTAGTTTAGCCTGCTGTGCTGTCCTTCTGTGCCAGTCCCAAACTGCCTCCCTGCGACTAATCCATAAATAGAATGACACAGAACAGTTACAGCTGGAAGAGACCTTGAAGATGGCCTGATTTACAGACACACACTTGGTATATGCAACTCATTTTCATATCTAAACTTCTGGGTGGCTCAGCTTCTCTGAAAAATTTGACCTAGTAGCATTCAACACAGAAAAGGACGTAAGTACTTATTAACCTGTAACAATTTACCATAGCCTTTCTAAAGATATGAATAATATGCATAGTCATGCACATGTTACTAATGCAGACTGAATTATTCATTGCAAATCTGGGCAGTATTTTTGTCAAATACTTATTATGGATAAATGTTTTCCTTATTCAGTACCTCAGTATATGTCTGAATAATATTCTGCACATAATATTTCATGTAATTGTTGCACTGAAATATTGGCACTTTCCTCCATTGAATAATTAATTCTAAATCAATTTCCTTAGGATAAACTATTGTTATTTATTAATTGAGCTTGGTTCTTGTAATCTTCACTTCAGACATGCAAGATTTTGCATATAAATGGATTTCTATGCTACGACAATATTTCTGGGATCAAAACAGAGATGAAAGAAACATAGGAAACCAAGGGAAAAAAATGAGCCAAAAGTTAGAAATATGAAATCACTAGTTATATATTGGTTGATATGTCCTTATTCTATTCACTGTCATTGTCTATGCTGGTTTTGATCTTTCTCTGCCCATTTCCTCTTTTAATGCCTGAATACACTCAGTCTCTCATTATGTTCTTGTCTGTCTGTTTAAGATTGACTCATTTATATTTGCTTGCAATTAATCCCTGGTCTCTGATCAAATGCTGTGCTTGCAGGACTGGAAATGCACAAATTCTACAAATAATTCTCTAGCCATGCAAATATTCTCCAAGATCCAACCCCACAGCATGCAGATGCTGCTTTTGTCTTCTTCCCTTTAATTTGCAAATACCTACTTAGAGTCAACCTTAACAAAATTCAGATATATCACCAATGGCCTAAGCAGGACAGCCTTGGTTGGCATTTTGTGGTGTAAAACCTTATGGACAGCCTGCACTTCCTAAGTTTCAGGGAAACTTCTAAATTATAGGTTAGATATACATACTGTGAAATAAAATGTTGCCAGACAGTGATTCCTAGCTCCTAGAGGCACAGCCTAGCTTATGCCCATAATGACCAGGGCTCCCTCCCTCATAAAAAGGTTATGCCAACACTACACAAGGCCCTTCTTTTTGTGAGACATCAGCATCATCATTACTAGTATTATTATTGCTATGATGATGACAACAAGCAGGAGGTGGTTGTTTTCAGTTCAGCATGTGAAATAATGCCATGGCTGCGCTGCAGCCTTCCAAAGCAAGTTTATTACAGGACAGTCATGCTGTCAGCCTGGTTATGTGGCATGCAGGAACGTGGCAGTCCTGGGGGTGGCATTGGACAACCAGTTAAGGTGATGGGAGCCACCTCTCAGAGCACATCCTTCAGGAAATGAGCTGGTGAGTTTTGAGACCCTCTCCACGACACATCCCAAAGCATGGGACAGTGGCAGAGTTGGGAGAGACATTTCAAAAGCATGCTCCTGAGCCAAACTAAAATGCTGGTGCAGATGCACCTTACAATGCTGTGCACAGCTATTAGCCTCCCACAGCAGATCAAGCTCCCTTCTGCTAGAATGAAATGCTCTCTGAAAAAAAGCCTCTAGCTGAAAATCAGCATTGCTGCTTCCTTGCAGTAATGAGCCTTTGGCAAACCACTTACTGGCATTATGGCTGGAGCACCTCTCCTATGAGGACAGGCTGAGAGAGTTGGGATTATTCAGTCTGGAGAAGAAAAGGCTCCCAGGAGACCTTCTTGTGGCCTTCAAGTATCTGCAGGGGCTACAAGAGGGCTGGGGAAGGACTTCTTAGGCTGTCAGGCAGTGATAGGACTAGAGGGAACGAACACAAGCTTGAGGAGGGGAGGTTTAGGTTGGATGTTAGGAAGAAGTTCTTCCCCATGAGGGTGGTGAGACACTGGCCCAGGTTGCCCAGAGAGGTGGTGGCAGCCCCATCCCTGGCAGTTTTGCAGGCCAGGCTGGCTGGGGCTGTGAGCAAGCTGCTCTAGTGGGAGGTGTCCCTGCCCATGGCAGGGGGGTTGGGACTGGATGATCTTTAAGGTCCCTTCCAACACTGACAATTCTATGATTCTATGATTACAGCATAGCTACCTCTACAAAATTGTACTTAGCTTTGCACTTGTGTTTGCTGATCACTGAAGCTGAAGCAAAAGAAATTGAACACATGTACATATTGCTTAGAAAATAATGCCGACTATAACCTGTTAAATATCTTCCTTGTCCTCAAAATAAAAATAAATAAAAGTAAAATTTAAAAAAAAGAACAAAACAGAAAGCAGTCATAAAATAGAATCATAGAATGGCCAGGTTGGAAGGGACCTTAAAGACCATCTAGTTCCAACCCCCGTGCCATGGGCAGGGATGCTACACACTAGACCAGGTTGCCCAGGGCCACATCCAGCCTGGCCTTGAACACTGCCAGGGATGGGGCATCCACAACCTCTCTGGGCAACCTGTTCCAGTGCCTAACCACTCTCTGGGTAAAGAACTTCCTTCTAGTCTCCAGTCTAAATCTCCCCTCCTTCAGCTTGTATCCATTCCCCCTTGTCATATTGCAGTCTGACCAGCTGAAAAGTCTCTCCCCTTCTATCTTGTAATCCCCCTTTTGGTACTGAAAGGCTGCTATAAGGTTCCCTCAAAGCCTTCTCTTTTCGAGGCTGAACAATCCCAACTCCTTCAGCCTATCCTCATAGGGGAGGTTCTCTAGTCCTTTAATCATCTTTGTGGCCCTCCTCTGGACTTGTTCCAACAGCTCCACATCTTTTTTATGCTGAGGAGCCCAGAATTGGATGCAGTACTTCAGGTGGGTCCTTAGGAGCACAGAGTTCACAAAATAGGTGCTCTTTCAACTCTGCCAGCTACTTAAAGTCTCTCAGTCTTAGGTCTCTAATTAGATACAAAGTCAGATATTTATGACTTTGTCAAATTTGTACATAGAAAAACTTTATTTGTAACTCCTTTTAGAAGAACATTTTGGTGTACTGAAAGGGAGAAGGTAATAGCAGCACAAGTCCTGGCATGATCTGATTCCCAGGTGCTGCTGTTGTAGAGAGAGTGGATTAGGCTATGTCACTGTGGCCCTGTGACAGCCAAGGTAAATGGTGGTTATCCATTACTAGTCTGCCCAATTTTGCATTCATGTACTTCATGTCTTTTAGAATAAGAACCATATATATTTTTTCACATTTTTATTTACTGCCACTCTTCTGCTATTGCCTTACTCATGCAGGCTGTAGCAGTTACCACCATGCAATAGGACTGTATGGATTCAAGATCAGAAATAAATTTGCTAAACCCTTAGCTTTATGATTTGAATTCTTGATAACGAAACACTAAATGAGAACAGAATTCAGCCTAAAAGATCAGATGTCAGAATAATTTTATATCTTGTCACTAAGTAATGATTCTAATGGTATCTCTTAGCTGCCTTCATTAATGACTTTATCGTGAGAGCATGTTTCAGCAATTGTGAATGTGTGGAATACTCTGTGTTCTGGGGCAAAAGATTAGCTTAATGAGGAGAAAGCCAATTTCCTGAAGAAGTGCCTCACAGTTCCTGCTTTTAAAAGAAAGACTG
This sequence comes from Bucco capensis, assembly GCA_013396975.1. Lineage (NCBI taxonomy): Eukaryota > Metazoa > Chordata > Aves > Piciformes > Bucconidae > Bucco > Bucco capensis. The sequence continues at coordinate 46,416 of VWZO01010905.1, forward strand.
TAACATGGACAATTTATCACTACAAGGTATAAAAACCACTTAACTTCACAGTTTGGTGCATTTATAGCACTCCTGCAAAGTGAAGAGAGAGATTAATAGATTTTTCTCACCTAGTAAAATAGGTGGAAACCTGCCCCTCCACCTTCTTTCCCTCAATAGAGAAATGTTCGTTACCAAGAGACTATTTGAAGGAGCAGACTATCACTTAGCTTTTTAGGCACTTCACAAATTTCCCTAGATGTTTATTATGTTACTTAGATTCCTTTGAAAATGTGGCCCACAGACATCAAAACCCTGAGACACAACATTGATAAATGCTCCCATCTTTCAAATACAACACACTTTATTTTGTTATGGGAAATCACCTTTAACTTTAGTAGTCAAGAAGTAATAGCAATGAGTGGATTTCAGTAGGTTGAAACTACAGTGCTGCAATCTTGAGCAGAAATAAAGAAGCTGTAGGAAGGAACAACTATGAGCATGAGGTCATCTAGTCCATCTTGCCAACAAAGGATGTTTCTCTACAGCCTTGGCAAGCAGACCTGGTAATCAGGCTTGCAAAATAAAAACTGGCAAGAGCCTTGATACCTGATGTGCAAAAGAAAAGAAATGAACACAAAACTAATATTTACTTTGTCTACATTTTATTCAGAATTTAAGCAGAAAGGCTAGAATGTCCTTGAATGTTCATCCTTGGGAAAAAGCTGTACTGTATTAGCTGTGTCTTGGCAATTTACAGTTTATGCCAATTTACAGTTTACAGTTTATGCCATCTTGGATTTTTCCAGTAAGTTTAAGTACTGTAGTGGAAAAAATTCTACAGAGAAGGTTTAATTTTTTTTCCCCATTGACTAAATATAAGATGCACTATTTACCAGCCTACACCTGCAAGTTATGACAAGACTGAGAGTTTAAGGAACAGAGATTTAGCACATGAAAAGATTATAGTTTTAGACAACCTCAAGCTCTCTCACTGTTCTGCAGCAAAAACCTTCCAGCAACTTCTTGTTAAAGTGACTCAGAATAACACACTTACATAAAGAAAGTGGATTCTGTCTGTCTGTGAAACTACAGCATATTAATAGTTCACTGTGGCACAAGAAAGATGAAAGCTGGACAGCTGTCAGACAAACATCCCCAAATAGAAGATATCCTCATTCTCACATGGGAATGAAGTTCAATATGCACAGCAGCATCAAGCCTGGTGATAAATACTGAACTGGGAAAAATGCTTTTCCTATAAAATTTATCTCTGTCACCAAACAAAACAGACCAAATAACAATACCTTTAGGCTGACAGTAATAAAAAAAACCATTATGCTTTGAGGTTAGAGGGACTATACTGGTGACTGCCACTCTACCCAGCCCATGCCAGGCTGGCATGCACAGCACTCTGAAAATCCAGGCTGCAGCCAAGGCCAGGATGTGGTAACTGCTCCCCTGCTCTGCTGGTGTGACAGCCACTGCTCTGCTGCTTTCAAAAGAAAAAAAAGGACATCTACTGGAAATGTTGCTATATTGAATATAAACCTGCCAGTCATCCTGTGTAATAACAATAAGACCAAATTCAAGAAACAGGAAGAGATGTATAAAATATTCATTATTTGTTGTCAGCTAGTAGACCTTTCTGTTCAGCTTAGCTTAGCTTTCAAGACAGACAACCTGGCTACCACATTGAGATCAATTTAAAATATACTGGTCCAAAACTTAAGGTGGGATAAATTAATACAATTCCACTGATTCCAGAGGAGCTATTGCAATTTATATCAACCGAGTTTCTAGTCCATGATTAAAATTTATACAGACTCACCAACAGAAATATTCTTGTAATTTCTGTATTTTAATGGAAAATAAATGTTACAAGTGATTTATGTCCTACAGACCCCCAATAAATGTGCAAAAAATAAATAAAAGAATGGCTATTGCATTCTTTTCAAACAAATCATTCTTCTCATGCCTGAATTACACGAGTTGTGGCATTACACGTTGTGACTGTGCTACCACTTTTGCTTCTGAAATCTCAGAGTTCTATAACACTGAATAATTAATTGGTTGTAAGAAGCTGTGAACAGAAAATTTTAGTTTCTCAATTGGAAGATGCTGTTTTCAGAGCATCAGTAAGAAACAGAACATGTTAAATCTATGTCCACAGGAGGAAACTTCCTGAAAAAAAGAAACAACAACAAAAAAGCATGTATTCTATCTTACTATGCACTAGATCCACTTGTCCTTTCTGATGCCTCCACCTCACCTGTTAGATAACTCCTACTCATGTATGGTCATTGCCAACAAAAATTGAGATTCTCACTGCATTTTCCATGTCAACATTATTCCACCACAAATAGTGCAGTCATGCTAGTTTTAAACACATACAGACTCCAAAACCATGGAGCACATGGCTGGGGTTACACAACAAGGCTTTTCTACAGAAAGTAATGTTTTTATACTCTTCTTCTGTCTCTATTTGTAGAAGCAAGGAGAAGAGTAATTTCTTCTCAAGGTGAAGAAGATTCTTTAGCCAGAATGATTTAATTTTATATTGTAAAATGATTTGAATTAGGGGTTGGATCTTGCTGGTCCAGGAGTACCATAATGTTGATGCTAAAAATCCTCAGATGGCTACTGCAGAAGATCACTACAGACGTGCAGTTATTCTCTGAAGCCCACCAAAAAGCCAAAGGAAACCAAATAAACCACAAAACCAAAGCAACAGGGGATTCACAGTTCAAAATTCTAGCAATTTTAGCTGAGGCCAAGAAGTCAAGACAGTGGCTTCCAGTCTCGTCTTCCAACTCCTAACTTGCAGCTCAATATTCTCCTCTGATCCTGCCTTTTGCACATCTTTTGCCTCTGCTCTTCTTCAGCATGGGGATGGGAGCTTTCTGCCAGTCCACAGAGAGCTCAGCCAGGCCCTGCTCCGGAAAGGTCAGCAGGCTCTGTTCTCCAGATGCTGCAGATGCATCCATCCAGTCTGGACAAAGGTATTGAGTCAACTTAAGGATGATCACATTGGTCAAGATGTCAGGTTGCTCAAATACTCTTTCCTCTTTAGTGTCATTCTCACCAAAAAGAAAAAACAATGACACCTCCTGTGTTATAGAAGTCATTTCTATGGCAAGTGGTTAAAAGCTCCGTTATCCAAAAGGATGCAGAGTAAGCACAAACTGAACTGCCTGAAAATAGTATACTCATCAAGCCTACAGTACCATTACTTGGCCAACAGATACCACAAAGCAACAGCAATGTTGGGCTGATCAGTTTCTTCCATTAGTGACAGAATAAATATTTTAGTCTTGGTTTGAACCATATTTTTCATCTCAGCCTACCCATTATACACTCCTTCTGCTTATTCAGAAGGATCCCAGTGCTACTGCAATAGCATAGAGCTGTTGTAGCTGGCTCCTTGTCCATTGGTCTCCCTTAGCTCCTGGCTGGAGCTGTGTAGGAGGATGAAGGGGATGCTGTGAAGAGCTATACTTAGCTCAAGGAGGATTCTCTAGGAATGGATGCCACTTGGCACAAATTAAGAGCACCTTTCAGGGGCTTTCCCCCTCAACTAGGAATAGAACATGGTAGAAACCTTGGGTCTACAGTTGGCTGTCTGCTTGCCAATGTTTCCTTGAGTGGCAAACTCGGCACAAACAGAAATTCTTAGTGGAGGGTGATTCAATTCTTTCTGAGGAACCAGAATGCTGCTAAAGGGCCAAAGCTCACTGGGCAAAAGAAAATGTCTTGGTTGATGAAACACCTGCTGCATATGCCTTACACTGGGCTTTAAGCAAAGCCAGATCTCTGATGGCAGTTTCTGGCCAAATCCAATTGACTCAAATGGCATGCTTTCCATCTGTGGTAACTAAATAATTTATAGTTCCCACAGTGTGGAGACTTCGTTCTGGTCTCATTAAGGGGAAGGGCCACTTCCCCTTCTCCTTGGTTAGTCTCCCATTAATCAAGCCCTCTGGCTAGTTGCTAATTTTCCTAACAGTGTGGCCTTGGCACTTAAAAATCCAGTAAGTGTTAAGAACAGCAGATGTAACCAAAGAATCTCAGAATGCAGCTCAGTTCAGCCTGTTAATTCCAGGAAGAGCAGTCATGTCCTTGAAGACTATGTGCTTTGCTGAATTCCTGAAAAAAAGCTCCCTTTCAGAGAGAATGTCAAACATTATCCCTACTGGGCAGGATTTACTCAAGCACATACGCTCACTAACTTGCTGTCAGTGCCTGCCATGAGGTACACAAAGTTCACATCTGAGACACAGGAGCTTACCTAGGACATTCTCTGCCTGACAGATCACTGCTCATCAGAAAAGGGGCAGGGAAAAAACAAACCTCTGAATTTGTGATTTTCTTAAATTATTTATAGGCACATTGAAGAGAACAGACTAATTTTTGAACTAGGGAATCACTGTATCCTAGCTGGCAGCCTGTGAACACATCCACCAATTGCAGGGTGGAAGAACTTTTAATAGCTGAGTTACAAAATGCTTGATGAGTTTCTGATGGCATGATGGATGCACACATTAAATGACAGCAAATAAACCAGCTACAACATGATCTGTATATTATTCATTTGCTTTTCAGGGAACATATTTGTATAATGGGAAATCTGTATCATGTGCTCTGTGATACCCTGGATAGAGGCTAACTTAAAGCAAGTTACAAAGTGCTAACAGATACCATTGTAAAGATGGAAAACTCTGAAAGACACATGAGGTGATAATACTTCTGTGACAAAGTCTATGGAAATATTTTTTTGGATCATAATGAAAAACTGTAGCAGTCTTTTTGCTATTTTTAACCTATTTTAGTAGCAACAAAATTGCCTTTTTTCTTCTTGTTTTCTAGGAAGCCAACATTAAAAGAAAACTCGAGGCAAAAGTGTGGTTAGCTCATCCATTTTGTGGGATTACTTGGTTTCAGTCTCTTGCTTCCCAAGGCATTAAACACCTTCCACATTAGCTCTAATGAGAATATGATGTAAATGTTCCTTTGATTCCATGTTACAAGCAGCCTAGGCTCCCTCCTGTTTAGCCTACCAGAACACTCCCTTTGCCTCTTCCAAGAATTCCTGCATTCCCTCCCTCACCATGAGACAGTTTAACAAGCACAGGGATCCCTCTCATCAGTCCTTGCTTGCAACACTCTCCTTAATATAATCTCCAGGAGATTATGGTTTAAATCTACAAATGGCAAACCTGATGAGATAATTTAGCACAGGTCTACAACAAAGCATGCTAACATATTACACAACACAGTGAGCACAGTGTTACCTCCTCCAGCCATGTGTTAAAAGGACATCCTAGCTGCACTTTGCAGTGGGTTTGATCTTTTAACAGTGTAGCGTCAGGCAGATCAGGCACACAAACAGACTGATCCCCTCCACAGATCCAGCAGTGGCAAATGTGTGGCTGAGCAGAGCTCATCACTGGTGGGCCTTGAGCAGCACAACTACGTCACTTCTAGGCCCTTGCTGAATTCTGCCTGCCAAATAACCAGAGGTGCACAGGCTTGGGTGATGCATGTTCTGCAATTACAAATTTCTCTCAATATATCACTCATGCCTTCTGCTGGTGTTAGATGAGCATCTCTATTGCGTTTGGATATCAATAATGGCTCTGTTTACACTATTCAAGACAAAACTTAGTAGAAACTCATTAAAACCAGAGCAACACCATGAAACAAAAATAGAGTACTGTAGGTCTGGGGTTTTTTTCCAGAATCTTTCACACCCATGGTTTCAGCTTTGGCCAACAAGCATCTGATGCCCATAAAATACCAGGTAAGGAACAATTCTTTCATACCTGATATCAGATTTAAAAGTCCAAGATGAAAAGGCTCAGCGAAAGAGGAAGGAATTTTGGCACATCTGATCCTGTTAACACATGCACACAGTACTCTGCAGGGTTCAAAGCTGCATCAAATCTGTTTCCAGTCTTAGAATAAAAGAAACTTCAGAGACAGTCATGGCATAATTTGGGAAATCTGTGCTTCAGGAAAATTTACTTTTGGGATCTCCACATAACACTTCTCCAGTGCAAGCAATGTCACATCTGGATGAAAGAAACAGTATGCACATGTGCCAGTCAAACTGCTTGTTCAGAACATGGCACCACATTTGGTTTGTTTTTTTCTGCTTAATGCATAAGCAGAAAAACAGATCTGGTCACCACGGGACTCTAGAAGAAAATGTACCTTTTTCAATTCATCTGTTGTGAAGTTTCAGTCCATATTTTTTCTTTAGTTATCACCAAAAGAAATCCCCAACAGGCAGAAAATTCCAATTACTCTCATTCTTACTCTGTTCTTAGACTGAAACTTCTTCATTTTCAGGGCTCTTCATACCCAGTTCAGCTACTGGAGAGTTAGGAAAAAATGGAAAGAAATATTTTCACAGTGCAGTTTGCAATTGCTAAAGCATAAATTTAATTTGCAACACAAATTATGTTCTGAACAGGAAAGGAAGAAAAAACTTTTGCCTTCTCACCAGCTTCACAGGTGTAAAGCCAACATACCTATATTAAAGTTCATCTGGCCACCTACAACTATGCCATAGCCATCTTCACATATGATACAAGTGAACACTATTAAGATCTGCACACTGTGATTGCAAAAAACTACCTGGATTTATAGCCTCTATAAAAGGATGGATTCAGCATTTACTTTTATAAGGTGCTTCCATTCTTATTAAAACTTCATCAATAAAAAGTTTGTCTAATCTGATTTGATTTTTTTTATATTCACTATTGTATCTTTAGATTAAGTGGATGAACACAAAAGCAGAAGGGAAAGAAGTGTCCAAGTTGCTTAAAAGAATACATAACAAAATAACCTTTGGGATCACTGGCTCTTATTTTCCTATGGCAACTTCTAACCATCACAGGCATATAATGAATGTCCGGACATTAAGAATTTATGTGTGCTGCCTCAGATGAGCATAATTCTCAACTATTATTAATGAGGAACTATAAAACACACTTCAAGTTTTATGACTAAATTACATGAAATTTAAAAAAAAAACATAAATACATCTGTCTATGGATATCTACAGAGAATTATATAACATGCTTTTATAACACTGAGTCACTGAGGCAGTGGAACTCATCCCATATGAGAAAGATTTTACAAGGAAAAATATCTACAGAGTAATTCTTCCTCAGCTCTGTTACAGATGCCTCCATTCTACTCAGGAAATTAAGGGTGGGGGGAAGGAAGAAAAAAAAAATCTTTTTCAAAATCAGCATTGTTATTTACAACATAGCTTGATCTTAATTTTCTGTCTCCCCTGAGAAACAGATCCAGTGTTTCATGGTAGTTTGTTGTTTAAGAATGAATATAGCTTTACAGTATTAAATTGGATTATAGTTTTGTCTTTACTTCCACATTTGTTAAATCTCTTTATAGTTACAGTGGAGTAATTTACTAGTTTTTACTTCTGGGAATTCCACTTCTAGTTTTTTATATCACAAATTATGGCTTCAGTCTCAGCTGATTCATGTTGATATTGACAGTTATATTTGTGTTAACAGAACTCTGCAAAATTCCATTTTCTCTGGCTGGAAGTAAGTAGTAGCATGGGCTTTTTGGACTGGCATACCTGGTGGAGACAGCATGGTATTGAACTGCCACATGTTGCTTAGTGGAAGTTGAAGAGGGAACCATAGGATCATAGAATCTCTGGAGTTGGAAGGGACCCACAAGGATCATGGAGTCCAACTCCTGTCCTACAAAATTATGTCGTGTGCCTGAGGGTCTTGTCCAGATGCTTCTTGAATTCTATCAGGCTTGGCACCATGATTACTTCCCCGGGGAGCCTGTTCCAGTGCTTGACTACCTTACCCTCTGAGTGAAGAACCTTTTCCTAATATCTAACCTAAACCTCCATTGGCAGAGCTTCATCCTGTTCCCTTGGGTCCTTTCACTTGTCACCAGGGAGAAGAGATCAGCTCCTGCCCCTCCACTTCCCCTCATGAGGAAGCTGTAGACCACAATGAGGTCTCCCCTCATTCTCCTCTTCTTCAGGCTGAACAAATCCAGTGATTCAGCCATCACATTCGGTTCTCAACTCCTTTAAATCAAGGGTTACTCCACTGAAATCTCTGGTGGTTGTGTAGTAACTGCCTTCAGTCCAACAGAGCAAGGAGGAGGAATTGCTGTGGGTAAGGGAACTGAAGCAGAAGCTTTTGTCTGGAGTGCATATGTGTTACATGGAGCATCCCAGAACAGTTTCCATCACAAGGAAGTGATGGAAAAGGTGACTACTGTAGTTGACAGAGTCACAAAGAGGCTACTCAAGAGCATCTAAGTATATGTGCATACTGTCAGGACAGCAGAGCTTAGCCGTGTTAACAGGATAACCTAGAAATCAGATGCAATTGGTTACAGGAGTCTTAAATTTAGAAAACATAAGGAAGATGGGATTATTTTCCTTGGTTTTGCTTTGGCTTTTCTTCTGCATTCCAAACCTCTCACTCTTGCCAGATTCATACAAACTGTTTTTTGTTTGTTTGGGGGTTTTTTTGTGAAAAGCAAGTAAGTTGTACTTTCAATCCAACAAAATCCAATAGAGGTACATGAAATAGAAGTCCATGGAGCCATAGAAGTCTGTGAAATACCTTGCACTTTTCAGGAACAGGAAACAAAATTTCTAAGGGCACGAAGGGAATAATAGCAGCATCTTAAAAGTGATGACTGGGTGTCATAGACAGCCAAATAGAAGTATGTCTTTTATAAAGCAAAGCCAAATGAAAAATTCACAAACAATATTAAATCCTTTTTTTTTGTGGCAAAACAAGGTTTTTAACCACAATACCTCCTTTTCATTTAGTCAAAGGCATTTTTTATTGCAAAAAACATGTAGACTAAACCTAATAAAACAAGAGAAGTTCAAGCTGCTGTGGTCTTTGGCTAGTAAGTACAGTAAGAGCAAGTAGGTAGTGCAAACAAAAGTGCAAGCAGGAAGTGAGAGGTTAAAAAGTTCACAAATCTTGCTTGAGTGAGTCAGCAGACAGCAGAGGAAGGGGAAAAGGAACAGAGAATGAAGAAACAACATTCCCACTGGAAAATTATTTCAGCAAACTACCAGAGGTCAGCAGGTCTGCACTACACCACTATACAGTACCAGGAGCAAAGTGGTTAGCATACTGCATATCCTTCCTTAACATTCCCTTTGCAAGAACTGCTGGGCCTGTGAACTTGGAATTGGCCTCACAGTATCTTATGTTTTCTAAATAGTTAACCTAATGAGATCTGCTGTTTTGCAAGACATCTGCAGCAGAAGTAGCTTGGCCACACATGAAGTAGGACATAGCTTCACCTATTAGTCATTTATATTGAAAGAAGCCTTGACTACATTAATACAGTAAAGCTCCTGTAGATCAAAGCAGCTAGTGACTCTGAGTAACCAGATCAGGACTGGAGAAGGGCCCCATCTCCAGATGATGAAGTTCAGCCTTTAAAAATAATTATAATAATAAAAAAATTCTTCTCAAGAAGGCATGATTTGAAGGACGATTCTTTTTTCAAAACTTAGGCCCAATACACTTAATTATTGCCACACATAGTAAGCTCATTGGTCAGACTGAGGAGAGTGAGACTGCGGACACATTTAAGTGTTTATTTCTGGCTATGAAGCTTAAGAGTTTGGCCTGTCCAAAAATTCCCTCTTTTCCAGATGGGAAAGACAGACTGATTTCTAGCCAAAGTTGAGTAATTTTCTCTACTTTGCAGATTTGACAGTTTGAGCAGGTTGAATGTACTCAATTCAGCTAAACAAACTGATATATTCTCAGTGAAAAAGAAGACCAGCAAAATAAGCCTTTTAACTGCTCCTTGAGATTTAATTTGCCTAACACACAATTTCCTAGAAAATAGTTACACTGTTTTTCTGTTCTTAAGTCTAGTCTTGATAACAACTAAGCTCAGCTTCTCTCTCTTCCTGACAGTGTTCTCCTTATTCTGAGATCTTAATTATGTCTTCCTACCTCAGCATTCCTCTGCTTACAAATGTGTTCCGCCTTTCAGTTATACACACTTCCAGCTGAGATGAATGAAATCAAGGAGGAACTGGATGCAGCTTGTCTGCAACTTAATCATTTTTATATTCACGAATCACACTCACTACATGAATCTTTTCATGAACCTGAGCAGATAATAGTTGCAGGATATGGCCCACATATTTGTCTTGGTGTCTGCAGCTTGCTAGGAACTGCATTTCCACATCTTGGAGATGCCTACAGCTGTTCTAATGATGCCCACAATGGCTGCATACAGCAGTACTCACCCTGGGATGGCTTCTCTGCATTTCTTCTCTCAATGAAAGCTGCCTGTGATTCAGCCACGATGACTTGAATCATACATTTCAATTCACTCCCAAGCCATACTTTTTCATAGTGGTTGTTTCACAACTGCTATGGCCAAGGGCAAAACGACAGCAGTAGGCTCTGCTTCCAGCATCACCTCTCCCAACACCAGCATCTACCCTGTAGAGCAACAGTCTCCCCAGCTTTGCAGTCAGCTCTCTCACGATCTTATCTGTCAGATTCTGGAAGCCACTTCAATGTGAAAAGGAGTGATAACAGTGCTCTATGGTAACAAAAAGTGCTGTTTTCTAAAGGACTGCTAAACTTCAACTGAAGCCCTTGTGGCAATACCATGGGGGACATTCTTTACTCACATGCCACCTAGGTGGAGATTCTCTCTTAGAAGGCACCTCTGAAGTTCATTCTTCCTGTGAACAGCAGATACTTATAGCAGTATGTCTTCAAGAAAATTGTCTAGCTCTCACTCTTGCTCTATTTCTGACAGTTGCATGATTTTGACTGTTAAACAAGCTGAAGGCATCTCCATGACAAGAAATCAAAATTTTAAGGACAGGGAAAGAAACATGTGAGTCAGAAGCTGCATTTCTTGCATGCTGGTGGGAATTCTAAGCAAAGCATCTAGGTGGCTCTCATCTCTTGCAACATTATCCACTAGAGCTTAGGTAGCAGCAAGCATTACACTTATACAAAAATTAAATTACAAAGATAATTTCCTTTTTGGTTATCTAGAAAATTCAAGACAATAACATAAATAAACCAGTCAAGGAAATCTCTCTTTAAACTAGATTGTGTATAAATTTGAATTAGGAACTCTTTTTGGTTATTTGCTACTCAAACTTCATCCTTTAGTCACTTAACCAGACAGAAATAGGGCTTAATTTCTGTAGACTATATCCATTTTTATGAGAGTTCATTATTTCTTTTACACCTTTGCTTTTACAGCTTCCTAGCTTAGACTTCTTATACCCGCAATTCCCTTTGCTTAACATTTTCTGTTGCTTTTCTACACAAAAAACAAAGTCTGCCTCAACTAAGCAGTGCAAGTGAAGCTAGTTACTGCTAAAACAAGTTTTCTGAATTCCTCAGAGTTTCAGCTTCAGAGCTGAGGGAGACTATAAGGGTGTTCATTGACACTATTCCCAGACTGTGTCACTTGGCCTCTTCTGGGCCACTAAATGAATTTGCTTTTCCAGACTCTTCCTAGTATGGAAGGGCATAACCATGCTTTCGCCTTTAAGTTCCAATGTTTTCACCTTTAATTCTGGATTAGAGTTAAATTCTGGGGTACTTGCTTCTATCATACTCTCAAAACTACAGCACTTCTATCACCTATATGCGGAACTCATATTTGATTTCATTGGAAGTTCCACCTACAAAAAAGCATTTATATTATTGTAAGACTTTGCACGAGTATTTTTATGCTCATATACTTGCGTTGTGGTATTCTTACTTGCCAAACAGCATGGGTGATCTTGCAAGTAACAATTACCTGGCAACACAGACACAGTACAAACCCTTTCCAGGACTACCCACACATTCCCAAAGTTTAGGGAAATCTTAATTAACAGTTGTGATTTCAACTCCCATTTTCCTTATATTGACAGTACTATGCTTCCAAGTTACACAGGAGGTGGCAGAATAGAAGCTTGACTATACAGAGATGGAGGTGTGTAAGCCCTTGCAAGAGTATCTTTTTGGAAGGCAAGTGTATATGTCTTACCCTTATGTCTTAATACTAGCCAGCCCTCCCTCACTGGCACCAATATGCCACAGCAAGTTCAAAGAAGGTTAAATCAGACACAACATTTAACAGATACATGGGCTTCTTGGAGAATTCAGCTCTAAAAGTAAAGCAAAGGACACAAGTGCAAAACCCATTAGCATCACTGGGGCACTGCAACCTGAGAATGTGAAATGACAGCACTAGCTGCAAGCAACTTGATGACAAGCAACAGTAAGGAGCAACAGTAAGCAAAGCAAGCAGATTCATTTAATTTTCTTTAAATTGCTATTTGTTGTAAATCTTAAGGCCTCTGTTTTCTCTCTGCACTCTTTATGTAGCAGCAGTTCCTTAAACCACATAAAAAAGGTGGGCCAAGTTCTTTCTGAGAACATGTCATGGAGTTTAGACTTGTCTGAAGGAGTAACATGAGGATGAACTTACAGGCTACATAAAACAGCAGTTGTATTCCAGTCTTAAGCCACTACATTACTCAAACAAACAAACAAACAAATCTCTGTCTTGACTTACTAGATTAGATTTACCTGGAAAAGAAGTCAAATAAAATTTAGTCTGAAACTTTGAAACACCTCTTCCTAAAGGTAAAGTCTCCTTTTATTCCACAGACTAGAAGCTTTTGCAGAACTCCTTCACAAGGATCACAGGAACAATAATCACAGAATATTCATGTCTGGAAATGACTTCTCAGATCACCGAGTCCAACCAAAAAAAAAAAACAAACAACCAAGACAAAGACAAACTGCACAACCCCTGCCCTCACTAGAGCATGTCCTGAAGCACCACATCTACACGTTTCTTAAACACCTCCAGGGATGGTGACTCAACCACCTCCCTGGGAAGGCTGTTCCAGTGCCTCACCACTCTTTCTGTAAAGAATTTCTTCCTAATATCCAATCTAACCCCACCCTGTCTCAACTTCAGACCATTTCCTCTGCTTCTGTCATTAGTTACTAAGGAGAAGAGGCCAACACCCACCTCTCTACAACCTCCTTTCAGGTAGTTATAGAGGGCAATGAGGTCCCCCCTCTTCTCCAAACTAAACATGCCCAGCTCCCTCAGCCTCTCCTCATATGGCTTGTCCTCGAAACCCCTCACAAGCTTGGTAGCTCTCCTCTGGACAC
>VWZO01010910.1:0-29723 GCA_013396975.1 Bucco capensis
TTCCAGCCATGGATGTTCTGTGATTCTGTGTAATTCTGTCCTGCGACATTTAAGAATTGCCTGAAAAAAAAAAGGAAAAAGAAGAAATGTCTCAAGATGAGTTTTCTGGCTGCTGTTAGACTAGAGAAAAGTAGTGATTCCATTAAAAAATACCAAGCATACCCTGGAAGAGATTACCCATTACAGCTATTTCACATCCAGGAATTTTTGCTAAGCTACCACACTTTCTACCTCTTTTGTTTGTAAAAAGTCAATAAAGTTTCCTGGATTCTTGAAACATTTGTGGAGGAACAGGGCCAATATTCTCCATCTCTTTCATATCTAATCATTAGGGGCAAAATTGGAACCCATGCAAAGAAAACACAGAAGACTGACCACATTTAGTGTCCATAATCAGCTGGACTCACAAGTAAAACTTTAAGTAAAGAACTGTTAACTGGTGGGTCTTTTTATATAAATATATAAGTAGGTTTAGTACTGTTCTTATAAAAACGCTAATTTTTCTTTGTTTAGCCTCAGGGATTTTCAACTTGAGTAAAAGAAAGTTTTACCAATGCAGTTATGTTTACTAAGAACACTGTTTTATTCTTATCCTTTACGTACAAGTTTCTCTTCTTGATGTAGAGAGTGAAAGTGCAGGGTGGTACACCCCTGTGCTTGCTGTATATGCTGTACTCTTTATCACCGCACAATGGCAAAACCAGAAAGCACATAACCATCAATGGAGAAGCAGCTAAGCCATCTGATTAACATTTCTATAAGTAAAAATAAGTGGGTTTATGCAGCTGCTGTTTTTTTCTGTCCCTATGTCTGAAAAGCTAATACTACTGTCAGTATACTTCAGACATCTGTGTTTAAAACAAAATAATAATTAATTTTGCAAAATATCATCGTGCATTGTTTTTATTGTGACAAATAAAATAAGGCTTCATCAACTTGTAAAGATTTAAGTAAACATAAACAGGCATTCTCTTCATGGTGTATTTTTACTTGGTAGCAAAGCCACAACCCAAGACTGGCTTCCCCATATTGCCTAGAAGAACCAGAAATGAACTGAGCCTTGGCGACTGACACAACTTCACAGTTAGGGATATCATTCCAATGCTAATAAAGCATAATATGCAGTGCTGTTGCTGTTCTACTGCTGTTTCATATCAACTGTGATATAAAGCTGAACACTTATGTAAGTAATGACTAACTTTTCAGTCAAGGTTGTATTGTTGAGTCACAACGTAACTAGTTAGGCACAGTCTGAAAATCACTTGGGGTCTCCTGTGGCCCCTGGTGCGATAACTGTGCCGATAGCAGAGGGAACATTAAGCTCATTACCCATGGTAAAGTGTGGGGAGTAAAACCCATGTTCCTATAATCCTTGTATGGGTAGGATGTGCTCATTAGCCTTCTGGCAGTCATCCTAGGAGAAGGACAACTCTAATTCCAAACCGAGCAGATGCAGCTCGTTAGCCCTGTAAGGCCTTCCATTTAAGAGAATAAACCTCGTCCTAAGGACTTCGCTGCCAGCGTCTGAGCTTGCTAGGCCCTGGCAGATGAACTTTAGGATTAAAGGGTGGGTCCAGGTCTGCGCATGCTGTGTCTCACCTAAAAAAAATCCATTGCGCAGGCTCAAAGGTGCTATCCACTATCCTCTTTTTATCAGCGCGCTTGGAAAAAGCACTGATGAAGAGCGTGGGTGGAGCCCTCCCTGGATCTTCGTTCACGAAGCCTAGCCACGACGACGACGTAACTAGCTATTTCAGCAGCTTATTTACTAACAGACGGTCTCATCTTTTCAGGCACTTAAAAACACAAACCACTTTTAAAAGCATGTTCGTTTAATATAGAAAAAATTCAAAACATAATAAAAGAGAAACTTTTGCCAAATCTTCATTATAGAGTTACTTTATTTTCCACAGTTAAGTTACAGTTGAATAGTGCCTCTAACAGGACATGCAAATCAGAACTATGATGCTGTGCAATTCCAGTCATGCTTGAAAGCCCTCAATATGCCAAAATAAAGAAATCCTACTGAAAATATTTTAAAGTGAAAAAAAAAAATAAAAAAACCAGTTCATATTCTTTGTTCTTGCAAATTTATTTTTATATTTTTTTTAAAACAAGCAGCTTTGATATCATATTATACAAGAGGACATTATCATATTGTTCTCTACAAAATGTGAGTCTAGATAAAATTATTGCTATGTACTGCACAGACTTCAGATCAGAACTGTAGCAGTTATTGCAGTGAACAAATAAATCTATTCAAAACATACTGGAGTTAACCTGTAGAGAGAATTTACATGTCTTTGGCTATTCAAAAATGCACTAAGAATGTAAGATATTTATGTATAAAGAACAATGAGATTCACAGTGACTACGTTTTTATTCACAGTTCCTTTCCAGGAACCAGTGTCATTTGCACCTTCCAGGGACTGTTTTCCTTCTGAAGATTTATGAATAAAATCCAGAAACTGAAACAAACTTTAAGAAGTTACTTAAGTCAAAAGAGAGAGCAAATGCCCACCTTGCCCACCCACTCCCAGCTTCCTTCTCAGTTTCTCTGTCTGCCTGAGGGAGAAAGAAGCTCAAGCAGGAGAAATCTGTGAACGTCCTATAGAACAAAGGGAGAATAATGAAGAAGACCAACAAGCTGTCCTGATGCTTGGTTGTTTTGTGTTTGTTAAGAGAGGAATCTCTGTTAAGAAGACATTTATAGCAATTAGCATGTGGAAAAAGCATGAAACTGCATATAAAGAAGTCAGTCAATTAACTCCATAAGCGTTCCTGGGCTGAATATTAACAATAACCCAACATCCCCCAGCATTAGGATACAAACTCTGGAATGGGAGAAAGTGAATATATGTTAAGGTTTTCTGCTGACTGTAAAATCAGAAAACCTATTAATATTGTGATGTGAGTTCAGAGACCATGTTTTATTTTCAGCATCATACATATTATTTCAAGAAGTATGATGAGAAAAAAAGTATTAGAAGTCATTAGGAAAATCCTATGGTGGCTCTTAAAGAGACTGTAGAGCACAGTGAGAAGTGCAGAATAATAAAGAGTGAAAAAATGTCCTAGCAATTATGGCACTGAGTATATGCAAAACATAGGTAAAAGGAGCAGTGGGAGAGAAACTTGTGAGAAAAAGGAGCAGACAAAAGAGAGTTTTCTGAGGAAATTAATTAGCTGTGCTACCAACTTCTGCTCATAGCATCATAAAATCAAAGAACGATTTGGGTTGGAAAGGATAGTTTAAAATCTTCTAGTTCAATCATTCTATCATGGGAAAGGACACCTTTCAATAGATCAGGTTGCTCAAAACCCATCCAACCTGACACTGAATACTTGCAATGACAAGGCATGAACAACCTCTTTGGGCAACCTGTCCACGTGTCTCACAACTACATCTTCTTATAAGAGCTCTTTAAGTACTAACAGTTGTGGTGTCCCTGGAGCCTTCTCCAGGCTGAACAACCCCTACTGTCTCAGCCTTTCCTCATAGGGAAGTTTTTCCAGGCCCTTGGACATTGTTTTTACGGTCTTCCTAACACTGACAACTTCTGATATCAACTTTCTAACAGGTCTTCTACTGGGGCACCAGAGCCAGGAGCAGAATTCCAGATAAGGTCTAACAAGGGTGGAGTAGAAGGGGAGAATCACCTCCCACGACCTGCTGGCCATGCTTCTTTTTATGCAGCCCAGAACACAATTGGCTTTCTGGGCTGCAAGTACACATTGTTCAGTTTCTCATCCCCCAGTATGCTTTTTCTGCAAGACTGCTGTCAATCCACTCACGCCCCAGTCTGAATTGTTACTGTGGATCTTCCTGACCCGGGTGCAGGTTCACTGCAAACATTGCACTCATGAGGTTCAGTCTTTTCCGGGTCCCTCTGGAAAAGACCTCTTCCTTCTAGCAAAATAACTCCACCACTCAACTTGGTGTCATCCACGAACTTGCTGAGGGTGTACTCAGTTCCACTGTGTCATTGAGGAAGATAATATATACTGCTAATCCCAGTATAGACTCTTGAAGGACATCACTCATTACTGGTTTCCACTTGGACATTGAGTCATTGACTGTAACTCTTTGGACACAGGCATCCAGCCAATTCCTTGTCAGTCTAACAGTTCATCCATCAAACCCATATCTCTCCATGTTAATGGCAAGAATGTTGTGGAGGATCATATCAAAGGTTCTACAGATTTCCAAGCAGATGGCATATGTAGCTCTTCTCTTGTCCACTGATGCAGTCACTCCATCACAGAGCACCACTGGATTAGTCAGGAATGATATGGCCTTGATGAAACCATGTAAGCTGTGCCTAATCAGCCCTCTGTGTTCCATATGTTTCAATGTAATTTTCAGGAGGATCTGCTCAAGAATCTTACCAGCCATGGAATTGAGGATGAATGGTCAATTGTGAAATTCCTATTTTTCTATTGTTATTCTTGGAGAGTCAATTCTTTCCATCATATGCCTTAACCTACATCCTACATTTGTGGCACTATTCAAAATCTTCCTAAATCTCTGCTTGAATTGTCAGGAACTCTACCTAACTATACATGTTGCAATTTCACAAGGTGTTTTAGCAAGATTAAGATCGTAAAATGGAATGAAATAAAATGAAACTCTTAGGACTGGTTTATTAAGGTGGTGAGAAGCTATTCCTAGCCGAAACTGGGTATCAAGATAATTTTAAAGGTCTGGCTGCAGACTTTAATTCACCTGAAATTATACAGACTACTTTTGATAAAGCTGGACCTGAAATATGATTTCTGATGTCCAGTTTAGTCTGCGCAAATTCTAACATCCATACTTCATTTTAGCTCTCAAGCAAACCTGTTACATAGTTCTATGATAACCCCAAGAAGCAAAACTCAATTTACTACTTCTATGAGCTTTATCCTAGGAGCTTTTAGGAGCTAATTTTGGGCTAGTTTAATTTAATGACAAAGTTCATGCCAACCTTAGTTCTTTTCCGTAACTCACTGAAGTTTGAATAGTGCTTTTTGAAGCGCCAAGATTTTGCTTGATGTGTTTTGTGAAATACTTTATCTGTTTGTGACAAATTACAACTAATGAGAGGAAAAGGTGGTTATTTTGAGTAAGAAAAGGTGGTTAAAAGAAAAAGAAAATATAGTGCTCCTTTATACTCCCTGTGGAACACAAAGCAGAATCATGGTGTCTCCTCACTTTTCAAAACAACACGAGCAAAAAGGTCTTAGAGAGAAAGGAGGAACACTCCACAGAAGAACCCCCAACAAAACAGAAGAAATGAGATACACTCAGATTTCAGTTCTCCCCTCAGAAAGAATTACCTACAAGGACAGTAAAGACAACATGCTTGTCAGCCTTAAATATTTATTACAGCATCTGAAAAATGTGCCTTTTGTGACCACTGTCTCCAGCTAATATGCTTAGACGGGACTGACGGAGATATAAATCACAACATAACCTAATTCTTTTGCTTCAGTCCTCACTGCATGATTATTTTGCAGGAGGATATATAACCTCATCTCACCCCAGTATGAAATGATCAAATGCCAGAGGGACATTGGAAATTTTGTCTGACCTTTGATGCACAGAATGCACACAGTTGTTAAGAGGACGTCATGCCGTTCAAGTCCGGCTCACATATCATGAGGTCAAAACACAGGTACTGGGTCCCAGCATGACATAAATTTAAATATCAGTTTGCCTCTTGTCATGTGAAGTAAATTTGCAATGACCTCTCTGCTGCAAGAGGTATGGCCTTGGTGTAGCAGGTTGTCCCTAAGCACGTACTCATTGCTGATCAGTAGATGATTACCACAGAACCACAGGGAAGGTTCTGTTCCCACTTCCTTCCTCTTCCTCTCCTGTTCTGCAATGCTCCTGGCTGCACACCCCTGCCACCAGCTCTCATCCAGCTGCAGAACCCTGTTACAAACTCTGATGAATAAACTCAGCTGAGAAATCCAGCTGGACTAGTCTTCTAGTAGATTAGCAAATTGTGTCAGTTTATGGAGTAGTCTGATGAGAAGCAGTGCCAGCAAAGAAGTTGGCAACAGGAAGATGCAGAAGCTAAGGACCCAGCGCAGATAGCTTTGGAAAAGTAGGAGTAGGGTAGGGGAGGCTTGAGAAGGGGAATTCTCCCTTCTGCAACTGCAGAAGAATAGAACAGCACCATTATGATGATACCTTTATGCTACACAATCTGCATGGGCGCAACTTTTCATGTAACTAGAACTCCTAGATATACTGAGGGCAACAAGGATAAAAGGAAGCCATAGAAGATGACCATGCCACGATTTACAATAGCTTGTAGAAAAGAAGAACTTGGCTAACTCGTTTAACACAAAAATGACAACTATTAGCATTAGCTGTTACAGCACTAGCAGACATTACACAGAAAAATCCTCATTATTCTTATGAGATTAAATAAATAAATCCCTCATTCCACACAGATATATAGGGAGTAAAGACTAAAAATATTCAATTATTCAAATTATTTTTATTATTCAGTCATTTTTTTAAAACAAGTCCCATTGTTTTCATAGTATTTGGATTCACTTTCTGCAGTTTCTGTTGTCACACAGGAATGATTATCAACAGGAATGACTACCCTTTTCAAATATATTCCTGCAAATATAGCAGAAGGGAAGTTCTCAATTCATAATTCACATGGGGATCATGATTCAAGCGGGTGCTGTGTTCATCCAGCCAAGTAACAGATATATATCATATTGCCTATGGGGCCATAAAAAACATGTTTGAGTACTGGATACCTGGAGGAATACTTACAGCAAAGAGTGTGGGAGCAATTTATTGCCTGAATTACGCTACTGCATTCATGAAGCAACTGACAACAAACAGTATACTACTAGAACTGGAAATAATTATTCTAGCAATTTTTTTTCAGTTGATAAAAAGTACTATATTTGAACTACCCAGTAGGCCTTATTCAGTTTATAAGAGTGAAATAATTCATAACGTTGCACAAACTTCAGACATCTTCATCTCGTTGTTCCAAGGTTCTTATTGGCAGGAATGTGGTGTTCCTCTTATTTCATATTATTGACATTAAACTTATACAGGTCACAAATGGATTATAAACATGTCCTGTGTGTCCCTCTGAGTGTGTATGAAGGTAGGTGAAAGTTCCTGTAGTCAGTGAGACAGTGTGAAGCTAAGTTGAAATGCGTGTACTCACAAAAGTGTATTCTTTACTGAGAAACTATCACTTGGTGTGACTTCTTCAGCTGGAAGTTGATTCCAGCATTTCTAGTATAATCTGCACTGCCAGTGATTGACTTTCTGACTTAACTGAAGACATTACAGGTGAAACCTAAAAAGGAGGCTAGAAATCTTTCCTCTCAATCCTTTACTTCAACTGTGACACTGAAGTCAGAAGAAGACTTAAAACTTCGGGGTTGTAGAACAACTCGAACTTTCACTTCAACAAAACAAGATATTTCACACTCCATTAGTGCCAAAAAACCACTCAGGCCACACAGATTTTGACACAGCCATTTTGATACACCTGTTATCAAACTATCTACTGAGAATATCCACCTGACTGGAGTCTGAAATGTTCAAGATTTTCCGAAATGGCTCATTTAAAACAAAAGCATGCAGAACCTGCCGATTTTGTAGGGACAGCTAGGCCACTAGAATGCTTTCTACTGACATTCTTTGAGCAAGGCAAGTGACCTACAAATTTTCTAACATCCCAAGAAACCAGAATTTTTTAGTAGTAATAATTAGTACTGGACTTCTGTAAATGTGTTTTTGAAATTAAACCCCTAAAATTCATACTTGTCCCAGTCTTCAGGACCAAAGACTTAGTAATAACACTTTAGTCCCCAGCTTAGCTGCACACTGAGAATGAATTTTCTATCTAGGCAAAGAAGCTCTGTACATGGCTATATATATATGTATATGCAAAAAATTGTATCATGGCAGTGACCACAGTTTAGTTATAAAACCTTTAAGACAATGCATATGAGCTTAAACTTGGTCAAGTGACTTCTAAGTAAGAAATTACACATATTTGGAGGGGGGCGGGGGGGGAGAAGAAGAAAGTTTAAATTATGAAAAAAAGCTTCCAGTCCAGACAGGATATTACAAACATATACAGAACCTATTAGAAATTCAAACAGCAATGATAGTTTGAAAGCGTCAATATTATTATCACAAAAATATGACAGGATCAGAAGGTTATCAGGAAATAGTTGCCAGGCTTTATCAACTATAAACAACTACTTACAATCCTTCACCCTTGTCATGGGTTAGGGCTGGGGCAACACCTAACCAAGTGACAGTCATTCTCTGCTACCCACCTTACCCCCAGTTCTGGGAAGGGAAATAGCAATAAAGAGCCAAGAGGACTTATGGGTTAGAAAATAAAACTAAACCTACTTTAATAAAAAAAATTAAAAAAAAATATTAACAAGTATATACAGAGCCAAAATCAAACCCCAAATACTCTTTTTGGTAACTACATCACCACTGATGGTCGGGATCGAAGAGATGACAGTGTCCTCAGATGCTGGCCATCAAAGAAGGGAAGGGAAGAGATAGGTAAGAAGAAACTGACCCTCATTTCATACTGAATATGACGTGTATGGTATGGAATACCTAGTTAGTCACTTTAGGGTCACCCAAGGTGTCTGCTCCTCCCTGGGTGTAGCCCTTTACTCTGCACCCCCTCTGTGGGACCAGAGATCTAATAGTGACATTCGTTTTGCACTCCAATCAGCCAGACCTAAACATCAAGTCTTATTTCTGCTCAAAGTGAGCACTTGGAAAAACATTTTGTTAGCTCAAAAAGTGCAGCTAACTAGAGAAGCTTTAATTGAAAAGTAAAATCACTGAACATATTGTTCTGTTTTAGCTTAAACCACGATAAGCCTTGACCAAGTTTACATCTCCTTTAAAATCTAAATAATAGTGGTATAGGTAGGGTGGTATCATGGTTTCAGACACCACAAGTAAGACTGCAGGTGGGGAACAAAATCTCCAGCAGTTTCCCGTTAGGATGGAGGGAACTATGTAAAACCAAAATCTCTCCTTGCTGTTAATAACATGGAACATATAATTTCTGTGGAAATTCTGTGGAAAGATCAAATCCCACTGAGAAAAATTTTAAGCAGACACAATAGGGAAGACAACTAAGAACCTAGACCGTAGTAAAGAGGAGGTAGATGAGCTGGAAAGGAAAGGGTGCTTGGTGATGGAACCAAAATAGGCCTCATGAACAGTATTGCAGGGTAGCAAGGCTCCCATGTCAGTGCAGGCACACTACTGGATAAGGATGAGGAAACAAAGCCACAGCAACCAAGATGTGGTGGGACAGCTCACAGAACTGGGGTAAGCAGTGGAGAGGTAAAAAAACCTTCAGTACAGCTAGATAGGGAAGAGGAGGAGGAGGTAACTCTGCTAACTACAAGTCTTACTTTGGTCCCTGGGAAAACCACAAAATGTGTCCTTTTGGAGCACGTTTCTGAACACGAGGGAGGGTGGTGAGGAACCAAGGGTGAATCATACCCAAATCAGTTGGTTATCTCCTCTTATAAAACAACAGCATCTGGGGAGCAAATTGAGAACAGGATATGTCATTTATCTCAATTTAGCACGGCTTTTGATACTTCAACAACCCACTCATATCCAAGCTGGATGTTAGGGTTTGGGTGGATACCAGTGAGTAAATATCTGGTGGAACAGTAGTGCACAGAAGTAGTGGCCACTGATTCACATCAGCTTGGAGGCTGGTGCCTCATGGTGACCCACAGGGTCTGCCCTGGGGTCTGTTCTGTTTAAAATCTCTGTCTGTGACCTGAGGCGGTGACCAAGTGCACCCTGTCAAGGTTGCACTGGCAAACTGGCACAGTGAATAAGTCCATACGCATGAGGGAAGGGCTCCTGTCCAGCTGGTGGGAAGAAGTGGCCAACGGGGCCCTCATGCAACTGGGGCAGTACTGTCCTAGGCAGGCAGATGATTTCCAGCTGCCATGGAATAAAGCCCTGAGCAACATGGTCTGACCCACAGCTGAGCATGCTCTAGGCAGAGGGTTGGACTAGAGACCTCCTGAGATCCTTGTCATCCTAAATTATCCATAAAGTATAGTAGTAATTTTGAATACATACTATTCATGCCTGTGTCATTCTTGGGTCAAATAACAAACTCACTCTAGTAATACGGCATAAAGGACGAAGGATAGCAAAGTAACTCATTAAAAGAGACTGTGCTGTGAGATGGATTGGGAACTGGATGTGTCCAGTTCTGGGCCCCTCAACTCAAGAAGGATAGGGAGCTGCTGAAAACAGCCAAAATAATGTCTTTAGTATTAGAGAAAATTATAAAAGTATTACTGACATCCTTATCAGTGCAACTTGTTGTAATTTGTAAATATAGTTTGTCATTGTGCTTGCCACATCTGAAAAGCTTTCCTGTTGACTCCAACCTAGGAATTACTGGGACAAATAAAAAACATTATTTTTGTTTTCTGGTTTTAATTTATTTCAAAAGTGAGATTTCGAGGTTTTTAAACACAGAATTTGTCTCTTTTGCTTGTATTTACACATTGTGTTTTCCCACTGATGGGAGCATCTCATATGTGTTCAGCCTTCTTGATAAGAATTTTAAACCACAGCATTTATTCCTTACTTGTGAATGAAGTTGTAAGTTACTCAAACAAATGGAAGTCCAAAAGAAATAATTAACATATTGACACTCAGAGCTGATAATACAGACTGCAAAGTTCAGAGTGAGCTAGCTTGGAGCTTCAGGCTTCTGTTAGGATATGAGCTCTTCTAACTAATGGCTAGCAAAGCCCACACAGTTATCACAACGCCAAGGATGCTCCTATCAGCTCTAGTGAAAATCTATAAAAGAGGAAGGAAAAGAAAGAATGGTAGACAAACATAACTGCATGATAATACTGAGCACTGTCCTACAGATTTTCAAGGCCCTTTTACAAGAGGCAAATATAGCTTTTGTTCAAAATCTTCAGGTTCAGTTTAGAAAGACAAGATGACATTGATTCAGATTCAAAGAAAAACACAATTCTAAACCTGACACATGTATAATTAACTATTTTCAACCTTCATAATCCTCTAACTGAAAAAGTTCTTAAACAGAAGACATTTGTAACTTACCAGTAGGAAAAAAGATATGAAGAATAAGCCATAGTTCAAGAAAAAGTGGCACTAATTTAACAGGGTGCATCCACTTGCCATTTACAACACCCTAGTTTCCTTTTTACATTAAAAAATGTAATACAGCACCTTACTTATCTCACTTACTACTACTATTTTATGTGTTTTATCTTTCATGTTTTATAGTAAACCAAGTTACAATTAATTTGCTGTCTAAAAAGAACAATGATGATTTCAGTTCTTGACCATTAAATGTTAAACAAACCAAAACAATGATCCTGATCTTCCAAATGCAGCAAGCTTGCATGTTTGGTTATAAGCATGTCCATATACCTACAAGCAAGCTATAAGCATATGTTTTATTGGAACACAGCATGAGCTTTACATGAAACCAACCTGAGAGCTTAGTTCTCTAAAAAAATAGTATACAGAAAAAGGGGAAAACAACAAAAGACTCAAGGAGGAAAAACGAATACAAGCACTTGGAAGCATTTTAACACCTTAATTCCAACGCAGAGAAAATGTTCATGAACTTAAATGACCCAAACTTGCACTTAGAGCATCAGCAAATAAAGGCATGGTAACAACCAGAAGAAGGAAACTTGTAATTCTGTGTCATAAAAACTTAAGGAATGAGTATACAATGAAAAGGATGGGCATATCTTTCATACCTAGAATCAAAGAAAAGATAGACCAACCTAAGTTAAAGAGTATACCTCAAGACTATGGAGATTGCAACGGCAAGAGAGGAGTTTTAAACTCTGAGTTACGGTACTAAAGCTAGTAATAATAACAGATTTTGCCAGAGGCTGCTCATTGATAAACAAATGAGGGGAGGAAAAAAAGTAAGATTAAATGTAGGCTCAGGAATTCTGAGCACTTGAAGCTCTTTAAGCAAAAATGCTATATAGATACAGAGGAAGCTTGTGACCAGAAAACCTTAAGATGAAACTTAAATTTGAACACAAGCTTCAAGGACAATCCTTCAGAAATAATTTCACACCGAATTAAGGACACTTGTCACTTAAAACACAGAAGTCAGGCATTTTAGTCTCTCCAACCTCCTCTAATTCAGAGGTAATAATTTCTTCTTCTTCCAGCTAGCTCTACTGCATTGAAATATACTGAATGTAATGAAAAAGATCTATAGGTTCTTTGACATGCTGTGGAAATGCATTAACATACTGAGTGAATAAGTTTCTGTAAAAGAAATGTTGAAGGTGCTCAACTGTATACTAAGAACTAATAAAGCAGCTTTGCCTGCATTTGTTTGTCCAAAAAAGTAATAAATTCTCCCGCTCTCTAACAGGATCTACAAAGTTAACGTTGGTTTGGGCTGACAAATTGGGCACAGAATTGTGGTTTGAAATATGCCTCAGAGGGCATCCAAATAGAGGTGAAAGAATGACAGAAGTGCAGCTGATTTTTATGTCTATAGAGCTTCATTCAGCGGAGAGTCAGGCAGGATCAGACTGCTTAAAGACAAGTTACTAGCAATTACTAGCTTGTAACGAAGTATAAACATCTCCCAGAATAAACATCTAACTTTGCAGAACATTCAGTGCACTTCCTGGTTTTGCAGTTAATTCTGCAAAGGCAAGGAAACAGAAAAACTAAACTGCTCTCCCATACCCAAGAAAAACACTGAAATGCTACGAAAGAGTATCATATTTTGTACAGGCCAAATCAAAACTTCTCTAATTATATTTCTGGTCCAGTATCTGATTCAGCATAGGAAAAAAAAATAAAATTCCAACATATCATAGAATCATGCTTTCTATTAGAAGCTGCTAAAATGAGATATCAATGCTGTATTTGTCTAACTCACAGGGAAATACAAAAACAGATCAATAGCTGACAATTACGTGGAATCTCCAAACAGAACCAAGAAGAAAAGGACCAATTGAGTCTAATTCTTGATGATGACAAGACTGCACTTTGTCTTTTCATAGAAGGAAGTTAAGGCTATAAGGTTAATGTTCTGTTTTACAAATATTTTCACCTATTATTAGACTTTGTCCTTTAGTCACAATAGACCAAGTGAAGATGAAAGATCCAAATCACAGTGGTTATGAAGTTTACGATTTTAGAAGGTTATGGTTTGAGTGCACCATCAGCAACTTTGCAGATGACAGCAAGCTATGGGGTGCTGGTGATAAGTTGGAGGGGNGTTTGCAAAGGCCTGGAGTGAAAGGACAAGGGGCAATGGTTTTAAATTGGAGAAGAGTAGATTTAAACTGGACATTAGAAAGAAGTTCGTCACCACAAGGGTGGTGGAACACTGGAACAGGTTGCCCAGGGAGGTGGTTGAGTTGCCATCCCTGGACTTATTCAAGGTGAGGCTTGCCAGGGCTCTGGGTAAGCTGATCTAGTTGGGGATGTCCCTGGCCAGTGCAGGGGGGTTGGACTAGATGAGCTCCAGAGGTCCCTTCCAACCCAAACCATTCTAGGATTCTATGGTTTCATGAAGGTTATGGTTTTAGAATACACACAGCCACACACGTATGTTCACAAAGCTTCTGCTGAAAATTTTAGTAGTTTCAGTACAATGTAACACATTTCAGCCCTTTTTATGTAACCAGGGTGCATAATTTTCTGTTTCCTTTTTTATCCTTCCTCATCTGCAAAGTATTGCAAATAATAAGCTTTCACCAGTGCTTGTGGAGTGCTTTGCATTTCTATGCTAAAACAACAGTTACCTATATTATGAAACCACTTTTTGAGAAGATCCATGAATATGCACAGAAGGCTAACCTATACTTAAGTAATCTATGAATTGAAGACATAATATATAGACAGGAAGTGTTGTACTGGTAGATTACCTTGAGAATCTATGTTCAAAATCCAGAAAACTCTGCTACTGGTAAAAATATAATTCCAGAATAGTATTCCTTTAAAAACAAAAGCTCATATTTGCCTCTTTATTTTGTGAAGTGCTAACCTTGAACAAGAATAACACCCAGCTTCAAGAAAACATCTGTCCAAACCCTGTAAAAAATAGATATATAAAATAGGACGCTTCCCATAATTATAATTTCATGACAATATAGAAGAATCATTGACCAAAAGAAAACGTGTCACTGCACTCTTACTCTTTTCAATTGCTATTGTAGCTTGTGTAAGCCCATATAAAGCTGTGTAAACTATGTCTGAATTAAATATATTTAGACATAAATACATACATACATACTTGACAAACACATGTGCATACATATTTGCATATATATACATGTACACACATAAATATATATATAGCAATATACATATATGGTCCAACAAGAGGAACTTCACAAATATTCATTTTATAACTATAAAAGTGTATATTAAAGTTGATTAAAAGGACTAAACTTCTGATGAGTGGCAAAGACAGACCAAATTAGCAGGGTAATTACTGTTCTGGAGGTTAGGGGCATCTTTAGGATTTTCTATGGTTGTATCTGAGAACAGGAAAATGAATATTTGTTTTTAAAAGTAGCCAAATGTTTCATACAAGCTGCCTTATACTGAAAAGAAGAGTATTCAAGGCATTGCTCAACCTAAAAACTCGAAACCATTCAAAGGGACAGATGCAGTTTGATGACAGATTCACAGCTGAGGAAGGTGCTAAATTCAGGTGTAAACTACACCTCTGAAATGTCCAGCTTCTTACAAGGTTCTGGCAGCATACAGACCAGTACAATCACCTAAATTAATATAATATAATCTAATCTAATACAATTCTTCCATATCGGAAAACAGGTAGTTTCACTGGGCAATTCCTACCATACACCCATGAGCTTCTGGCTGAAGTATTGTGTGTTTTCTAGGGAGACTGTCATCCAAGACTTGTCACATGCTATCACGTAGCACTGAGGCAGTTCTGCAGCTGCTGTAAAATTACAAAGAAAACCTCACTTTAAGTGCTCTATTTCCCAATGTTCTTGGCATTTCAGAGCTCTTATCATTAAGTGGCAACTGCAAGACAACATTCCTATAATGCTTGGCAAGAAGGAAGGCAGACATAGGATATTCATCATTTCTACACTTAACAACCTCATGAGATAACTTGGACATGAAGACTAAAATCTGTGAACTTTGGGAAAACTGATAAGGATACAAAAATTACTTTGAAAGAGCTTTTTTGACTGCCTGCACTGGACATGGTGACAACTACTATATCTTCAACATAAAAACTCTATCTATTTTAACAAGCAATGCAGTACAACGGGAACAGGTCTGTGAGGGTGAAACAGTTGTATCTGAAGAAATCCAGCTCTGTTATGGTCTAGCTCTAGACTGCTTGCAAGGTCTGAAGGATAGGCATGCACCAAAACTGATATTTGAGTTCCTAGTTTTGACCAGTGAGCAAACCTACTGTCCACAAAAACCAACCAACCAATCATTAACATTTATTAACTTTGGTTTACAAGAAATGAACACATGGAAGAAATAACTGGTCACCTTAATGAATCCATGTTGTTCTTTGAGCAAACAACTCTGCCCCATGTCTGATTTGAAATGAAATACATTCTCTATAAAATATGATTAATTTGAAGGTTGCTTTGTTTTCCATGGAGACAGGTCCCTCCTCAGAAACGCAAGTGTAAGCCCTCCGGGCCACCCACACCTTGCCGGTTACATTTGCAGAATAGGTATGGGGCTTTCGAACATGAGGATCAGGCAAGTGAGGATGGAGATGAAGATCCATCCAGTGAGTCCCCCAGGGCTAGTTTCTCACCCCCACACCTTAGGACTTCATCAATGAGGAAGAAAAGGAGAGTTATTGTGGTAGGTGACTCTCTTCTGAAGCAAACAGAGGGGCCTATTTTCAGACCAGACCCATCCTCCCTGTGGCTTGGGTTTGAGATGCTAAAAGGAAGCTCTCTGCTCTAGTAAAGCCCTCTGATTATTACCCCTTGTTCGTTATCCATGTCAGTAATGATGAGGTTGCAGAGAGAAGCCCAAAGGCAATTAAGAAGGACTTTAAGGCATTGGGGCAACTACTTGAAGGCTCAGGGGCACAGGTTGTGTTCTCATCAATCCCTCAAGTGGTAGGGAAAAACATCGAAAGAAGGTGGAAAACACACCTGATTAACATGTGGCTCAGAGACTGGTGCCACCATCAGAATTTTCGGTTCTTTGATCACGGGGAAGTTTATATGGCACCAGGTCTGCTGGAAGCAGATGGATTACATCTGTCTCAGAGGGCAAAAACTATCCTTGCACAGGAGTTGGCAGGGCTTGTTGAAAGGGCTTTAAATTAGGCTCGAAGGGGGAAGGGGATAAAGCCAGGCTCACTAGAGATGAGCCTAAAGACAGCCTTCATTCTGCTGCCCTACTCAAGGTCATTAACAGTGGCACAGTGAAGAGTAACAGCACAGGGCTCACTAATAGGTTAGTAGAGCATTATCAGCATTCTCCTGAAGAAACTGGCAGATCATGGTATAGACAAATGTACTCTTCACTGGGTTAAAAACTGGCTGGCTGGCCATTCCCAGAGAGCTGTGATTAATGGAGTGAAATCTAGCTGGTTGCCAGTCACCAGTGGTGTCCCTCAGGGCTCAGTTTTGGGGCCAGTCTTGCTTGGCATCTTTATTTGCAGAGGACACCAAATTGTGTGGGAGTGTTGATGTGCTGGAGGGCAGGGAGGCTCGGCAGAGGGACTTGGACAGGTTGGATCGATTGTCATTTTTGTTTGTTCGGGTTTTTTTCTTGCTGTTGTTGGACCCGGTGATCTGAGAGGTCCTTTCCAACCATGAATATTCTGTGGTTCTGTGACTCTGTGAATTTAGTACTGAAACACAGCACAGAGACTTAGGAAATTCCTTAGGCCTTTGTGCAAACACCTGCAGCTGGTGCTACAGGCCCATATGCGCTGGTAGGGTTAAAATGTAAACAACATTTAATTGCTAATGCTGACTCAGTTGTGGACAATTTTCTTTTCATGGATCAACAAAATTCCTGCAAACATATTTAGGTCCAACATGAATCTATTTTAAGACAGTCATAGCTTATTTAGACAATCTGGTACTCCTGTGTCCTAAAATTACTTCAAATCTCATTTGCCAGAGTGGTTATGCATGATACATATGTATGAGCAAGCACTTCTGAAGGAGGGTAAGTCCCCCCCTTTGTCAAGAGATTTAAATTAAAATACAGTGACTTATTCTAAAAAATGCAGAAGTTCCTGGCTTAGATCCCTTCCAAGTTTTTCAGTAACAACTTCAGTATTTGTCTACCTGCAACCTCTTGCAGGTTTACTGTATGCTGGTAGAAAGCAAGAGTATAATACATTAACAAACTTTGTGTGGAAAAAAAACAAACCAACTGCAAACATAAAATGAATATTTCCCATCAGAAAGAAAAGTAATACCTTTCCTTAAAAAAAAAAAAAAATACTAGCAAAGTATTTCTTGCTTTTTTTTTTTTCTGATCGTTGTGCAGTGAGAACACATACAGCATTTAGAAAGAGAACAGGGGTGCTTTGCAAATCTTAGTTTAAAAGATTCATGATAGTAATCTTTCTCATGAAGTCTCAGAAAAACAAAATTTAAGGCAAAATAATTCAATACAGAGTAGTAATGGTTGAAAGAGCCTAATCTTTCCATTATTTTGTTCAGGTGCTTCAAAGAAGAATATTAGCCCTATTCTATTTTTAAAAAATCAATATACCAGAATTTTCTTTTTCAGTTGGATACATGAGTTCTACTGATGTCCCACATGAACCATCACAGTGTCATATTCTGCAGGCATCATTCACAGGTATGAAGTTGCTAGCCTTCACTGAAAATTATTGCTAGTGGTAACCAAAAAACAACATACACGGATTTATTTAAGTTTTTAAAACTGTAGAGAATTGGACATCTAACCCACGATAAGTCACAAAATAATTGTCACCAAAGACAATAAAACCCTCGAAACCTCAGTAAATTGGACAGTCTAGCTGAGGTCAGTATCATGTCTGACACTGTATCATAGTTTATGTACACAGAATAAGAACAGAGCAAGTACATAACAATAATGTCCTTTGAGCAATCTCAGATTCCAGAAATCTGTAGTTTAGGGAAAGCTTGCATTTACAGTTATAACTGCTAAACTCTGGAATCACTGTTTGGCAGCATCTGTTTTTTAGCTTTTGTAAAATCCTATGCCAATGACTTCCAGAGTTTCAAGAAAATTCCATAGGAATAAGCACCTTTCATTCATTCTAAACCCCCTGTCCAACAACATGATGCTTTTTTGTTTGTTTGTTTCTATGTCATGGGAAAGAGAATAATAATCCTCTTCTTCAAAACATTCAGTTTTACACTATGTCTAGAACATATCCCCGTTCAGTCTTTTCATATAAAAGAAGGTGGTTTTTTTTTTCATTTTTGCCTTTCTTAGTATTCTTTTTTGTCTGTTTGTTTGTTTTTATGGTGTACTTTTTTTTAAGAGGAAGAGACTAGGAGTTATGTAGTACATAAGGGGTGAAAGAATATCCTGGTTTGTTCTGCTTTTTTTCCCAGAAGTTCCTATGATTCTGCAGTGTCAGTATTCCTGGTGTTCTATAGCCAACCTTGTTAACTAGGATATAAGGAGATAACTGGGAAAAAAAACAACAGGCTAAGCAGGGTCCTAGAGAGCATACTAGGATTTTTGGTGCAAGGACACATTGATGTCTCCAAAAAGTCCAGCCTAGGCTGAGTGAGCTCATGTTCAACCAGTTAAATAACTTTGGTTACTGGGACAAGCTCAGATCCAGCTGTTCCAGTTCATGCAAACTCCATAGAATTTGGAATGCCCCACAGATCAACTTGGTTTTAAATTGGAGAAGAGTAGATTAAACTGAACATTAGAAAGAAGTTCCTCCCCACGAGGATGGTGGAACACTGGCACAGGTTGCCCAGGGAGGTGGTTGAGTTCCCATCCCTGGAGGCATTCCAGGCGAGGCTTGCCAGGGCTCTGGGCAAGCTGATCTAGTTGGGGATGTCCCTGCCCAGTGCAGGGGGGTTGGACTAGATGACCTCCAGAGGTCCCTTCCAACCTAAACCATTCTAGGATTCTATGTACACACAAACAGAATCACAATTTCATTACATTTAACACCTACCATAATTCTCACTTTAATCTTTAAGAGATAAGTAGGGCAGATCAACTTTTTCCACTTCCTGGATTGTTCCAGTATTAGTCTAGTTGAGAATGTCCCCTTGAAGGGGAGGAAAATTTTTAAATTGGAATGACTCAAAGATCAGTATAGTCCAAAAAGATTCCAGAGCCATCCAGTCAATCCCAGCACCTTAACAGAAATTATGTCTACTTAGAGATTATTTGGCTGACTAAGCTACTTCATCCAAGAGTTTCATTAAAGTACTTCCTTATCCTTTTATAGTTCCACTTTATTTTTCAATATGTTTTTCAAAGTGCATTACAGCTTAATTTCATTATGTTCATTCTGATTCACTGTGTTTTCTTCAGAGGACTCAGATCTTTAATTCTACTTGTCCCACATCTACCTCTGGGTCTAACCCCATTTTGTCTAACCCAGATTTTAACTTTTATGACTCATTCCCTGGAATGAACTGCAGCTAATTACAAAAGCTGCAAGCTGTATGGCATAGCATTTTAGAAAAGAATTCAAAAGAACCAAGCCAACCAACAAAACCAAAACCCCAAACCAACCAACCAAAAAACACCTGTTGTTATCAATAAAAAAGTTTAAACTTCTACAATCAATATTCGGTTTCTGTTTTCTAACACGGTCTATGAGCAAGAAGCCAATCTAACAAAAAGATCTTGAACGGAACAATCAATAAAAAAATCCAATAAAGAGACAATACTGCTGCTGTTTGAAAGCACATACTTCTGTCACATCTCCAGCTGAAAGAACACGGTACCTTGAGTACACTGGGTACCTTGGATATGGGTTGAATAAACACAGAAACTGAATATACAAGACAGAAGAGATAACCTTGCTGCCCAAGATATTTCCCTGTCTTACAAAAAAGCTGTAAATGACAAGGATTCCAAACAAAGAAACAGGAGTTCATGCCAGGCCCAAAGAATGTACAGTAAAGAAAGGTGAAGAAGGCTCAGATTGTTTGGTTGTTTTTTTTTTAATTAAAAATACATTCTATGTGGCCTGAATAAAGCTTAAGGGGTCATATTATCCTTCCTATAGCATCGTGAATATCTAAATATGAGCTACTCTTTCATCCAGATATGCTGCACTACTCTTCCCATTATGGTATTCAGTCCTCTGTAATATTACATAAATATTTTTATTTACATTCACAAATGACAAAGGAAAACAGTTAGCCCCTCGCATTCCACATTTTAATGGTAAATATTGCTAATAATTAATTTAATCAAAATTAAGTCACTTTTTTTTTTTCCAATTTGTTTCATGTGCTTTTTTAAAACAAAAATCTCAGGTGTAAATGTCACTGCATCAAATTGAGAGTGTGTAAATCTGTTTACATGTAAAAAACTCTTCAGGTGTAAACTTCATAAAGTAGTGACAGTATGTCAATCTCTGCATTTATTTTTTTCCATTTAATTTACCCATCTAGTACTATGTATGCATCTGTCAAGCAAATTGAAAAAAAAAAAGGAAGTCTAAATCAGATTTCCCCTCCTTGACTTAAAAAAAAAATTCTGAACTCAACTATGTGTCCAATTAGTGTTAATAATGGCCACAAGGCTTATCATGAAAGAAATTGATGAAAGTAAAATAAATTAAGTGGAATTAGGTGGAAATATGAGAGGATAAACCCAAGCATCCTCTGCAAATAGGAACAGCCAAAATTAGCAAACTGCAGCTCATACCTTATTGAGCCATGATAGTAAACATTTATCAAATGAAGGAGAATAATAAGCAAACAGTAAGACAACATCCCCTTCTTAAAGTCTGGATGAATTATCTGTTAAGACTATCCTAATTAACCAGAAATAATGAGAGCAAGACTACTGACAGTAATATTCAGACCCGCACTAGGACACTGAATGTACTCAAATACAGATGGCCTTAAAATGCATAGATAAACAAGTATTACATGTACAAATATATGGAAAACTAATAAATCTTACTGAAAGGTTGCAAATTATGCTGTATCATGCCAGAGCCTGGTTAATACTGGTCCTTCAGTGCCCTCACAAAAGAATCGGTACATCTGAATTGGTTCTATAGACAATAGAATTCATTCCTGATCTTCTTGTCAGGTAAAGAATTACCCCATTTGGAAAGATAAGCCCTAATATTGCAGTATGTATTGCTGAAGTATATTACATATCCATCTTAGACCATAACAATGTTAGCTATTATCACAGGCAAATGTTTGATACAAAGTGGTAATATGGAATGAGTTTAGCTGCTATAGTGTGTTCCCAAGGAGATTCACAGCTGTAGTTATGGATAAGCAATTACCTTTAATATGGGATGAAAATGACCCAAATGGCAATTAAAAGGAAGTAGACCTTGACTTCAGAACCCGATTCATTGCTGCGGTATGCATGTTACACTGGAGTTGCTCTAGTAGTTACTCCAATTTTATGATGCCGTGATTCAACAGATTCCATTTGCAATACTGATGATAATAAAACTGGAAGGAACCCACTGCCTAAACACGGGAGATGATATAAAATAAAATAAAAGTTCCAGTATTAATAAGGATATACAACGCAAATATTGTTGACATTTTACTTGCTTATAAGTCTATCCATTTAATTGCCAATGATATTACCAGATCATCTGCTACTTAGGTAAAACAACGGACTTAGTGTATGTTGGAACATGCAAATGTGATATAGAGTTCATTGCACTGAAATCTGTTGTTTGCAATTTGACTGTGATAAGTTAAAAAAGAGTCAAGTCGGAAGCCAAGACTAGGATGAATTGCTCAAAATAAATCCATTCTTTCAGGCACCAGATATATTCCCCTGCAGCTTTTGTGGCACTCAGGCCATCTAATTCAACAGAGAAAAATGAAATTAGACAAGAAATCTTTCCTTACTAGACAAATACATCTATTATAATTATCCAGGAAAAAAAACAACAACAACCAGGTATTGCTTTTGGTGCCATCTGATCTACACCCAAGCCATTGCAACTGTAGACAATTGCGTGAAGGGAGTATATCTCATCTCCCATTTTGTAACAAACTTCTTTCTCTATGTTGTTTTAACAAGTTTCCATAAAGACACATATTTGCAACGTTTAATCACATCATAAAATTCTTACACTGTCATATGCCTACACAGTAACTCTCAGTGAACATTTTACTGGCTATGACAGAGCTCACAGATACAGGCACTAGAGAGAACAAAACGGAGTGCAAATGATAAAAATGTGAAGGCCACTATTCCTGGTTTTGAATGTGTAAAAATTAATTATTCTATATTGTTTCTGTTTTTCTGATAATAATAATAATAATAATGATGAAAAAAAATCTGTATTATTATTGGTTTTGTATGGTATTATTCTACTAAACTTCCAGTAGTTCAGCAGAACCACAAAAAATCAGCAGTGAGAAAAAAGGACAAAAGAAGCTTTCTGCAAGTTTTATCAAGTTCTGGTGGGTATTACTGGGCTTCTTTAGTCTGGAGGAGACTCAGAGGAGACCTTATTGCTCTCTACAACTACCTGAAAGGAGGTTGTAGCAAGATGGGGGTAGGTCTCTTCTCCAGGGTAAACAGTGAGACGACAACAGAACATGGCCTCAAGTTGCACCAGGGGAAGATTAGATTAAATATAAGGAGGAATTTCTTTACTGAAAGGGTTGTTAGGTCTTGGGATAGGTTGCCCAGGGCAGTGGTGGAGTTACTGTCCTTGGAGGTGTTTAAGAAATGTGTAGATGCTCTACTTGCAGACATGGTTTAGCGGTGTGTTAGTGATAGGTATGGTTGAACTTGATGATCTTAGAGGTCTCTTCCAACCTTAATGATTCTGTGATTCTGTACAGACCCCAAAACCACCAAGGCTAGAGCAATTTCTTTATCTTATCAGCGTGTAAGATTCGGCATGATGAAAAATGAAATATGTGCAGATGGTTAAGAAGCTCATTTCCTTGTATCCGTGTTGATCTAACAGCAAGCTTCCTAAAAGAACAAATAGCTATAAACAGACATAAAGAATTTTACAAAGAGTTTGTGTAGAAGATTATGTAATAAGAATGTCCTTTAATAGCTCCTCATGCATTTCAGAAACCTGTAAAAGAAAGTAACACATTTCAGTTCTTCCTGCCTAAGATGGGGCTGAACTTATTTCTCCTGAGAAGGAGATGGTTGGGGAATGAGATAACTTACCTACCCATACATTAAACCCCACAGGATTAGGAGGTTTTCTGTCAAACTTTTATTACAACAGCAAAGTAATTAACCCTTCTGTTCCATTTCAGGCCTCATAAAGGATGAAAGGAAGAGGAGAGGGAAAGAGAAGGGAGAGCAGGACTTATTGTTATTATTGATATAATAATTAAATATTAATAATAAATAATAATATTAATAATATTAATAATAAATAATTATATAATAAAGTTATTATTGATATAATATATATAAAATAAACATATATACTGAGGTATAACGCAATTTCTAAGGCTGCATCCTGGTATGTTTGCAATGTGATGGTTCTTCTGGAGGCATCAATTAAAAGAAAAAACACTCTACTTGCTTGTATTTTAATAGTTTCTGGTTGATAGTTATTAGTTATTAACTATTAGTTATTGATAGTTAGCTGTATAGAGAAGTTCCATTGCCTTTAATGCAATACATTGTGTGCTAAAACAGAAACAAAAGCCACCAAGTTATTATGGCCAATAAAACAATTTGTCAATAAAAGATCCTGGAAAGTTTTCTGAACTACAACTAAATACATAATTCTCAAGTTTGAATTACTTTAACGAAAATGAACAATGCTGAAAATATTTTCTTCATCTTCCATTATCTCCAGAGCAGTGTTAACGGAATGACAGATATTTTAATGTGATGATTCATCATCACATTAAAGTATCCTCAATGCTTTCCATGGGATATGACTGAGGCAAATGGGAAAAATCCACAAAGGAGCACAAAAGGGGAAGCCACCAGATAAAAACAATTGAATAGGTAATATAAATCCCCTAGGGCTGCAAGTCAAAGAAGAGTTTGGGAACCAACCAGCAGAAGACAGATAGCTGTCAGTGCTTTGTAACATTTCTTTCTTCCTAAAAGATAACACCTCTGTCCTTTACCATGTCTTGTCTCACTATCATACTCTATTCCACTGTCCCTTGGTCACACAGGCAATAATAGACAAAACTTCTTCATTTTATTTTCAAAATCTTCAGGATCCAAACTAGAAATCTGAATAACTGAATGATACCAGGCAAGAATATTGTTCCTCTGACAGTTGCTAGTGAAGACAAATATCATGGTTTTCTTGGTCTTGCACTAACAC
Organism: Bucco capensis; assembly: GCA_013396975.1. Taxonomy (NCBI): domain Eukaryota; kingdom Metazoa; phylum Chordata; class Aves; order Piciformes; family Bucconidae; genus Bucco; species Bucco capensis. The sequence continues at coordinate 24,534 of VWZO01010910.1, forward strand.
TAATATATTATTGAGGTGGCTGGCAGAGAAAGGCAACTTCTTACAGTCCAGTCACAAAGCTGAAATGAACTGTTTACACTTAATATATTGCTGCTAGAGAGAAAGAGTACCAAAACATCTCCAAAATGTATAGTGCCAAATTAGACCTACCTCGTATGAACAAAAAGACCTTCAATCAGCAGCTCTGTGATGGTCAGTATTCATTTAGTTAGCACTTGATCTGATTCACGAGTTTGGAGTAAATACCTCAAGACTCATTTAAAGCAGCAGGCAGGTTTGATTCTTTTCTCTACAGAACTAAGAACATGTCAGTTTTGGCAGGCAAAGGCTGGGTTGTTTATGCATATTTGATATTTAAATTTCTTCTTATTCCTTCTCTGTGCATGGTACTATAAAACATTCAGCTCTTAGGTAGCTCCAAGCCTCCTTCAAAATGAAAAATTAACCACCAGCAGATTATGGAAAATAACTAGTCCAGTATTGCCAAGCCAGGTAGCAGAACTATTACCACACCATTTTGGGGAGCCATGATGTTGCTTTAGCTACTGTCTAAGGTTATAATTTCTTTCCTTCCTTGCCCAAATTCCCTCTGTCCTGCCTCTTTCTCCATCTTTTTCCTTCTTTCTCTGCCTCCATGCACACATGCACACAGAGTCAACTGTTATTTATACAGCCAGAGCAATCTTTGCACACATAGCACTGAGTAATAGGAGAAAGGTGTCAAAACAAAAAGTCCTTGCCCTAGAAATCTGACAAGACAATAGCACAACATAGTAAAGACATGTAGTAAACAAGTACTGAATAACAATCGGTCATTGTAGCCAAATTGCTTTATGGCAGGAATAAAGCTATCCCACGCAAAGTACTGATAAACAATTACTACTACAGCAGTATAAGGTATACCTATCATTGCTGTATTATATTAACAGCTGAAACTGTGGTTTCTTCCTCTATCTGAAGTTGATATTTATTCAGTTTCATTTGATGTTAGTCCCGCTAAACTATTTGCCTGCTTTACCGAGTGAATTGGTGTCTTGCCAAGCATTAAATGTGTGTTGCTATTTCCACAGTACATTCTTACCTGCTTTGCTCAGTGGAAATCAACCAAAAAGAGTAGTTTGGAACATTTGTGTGATTCACTGGACAGAAAAGAAAATGAAATAACATGCAAGTGAAGTCTTCCTGAGATAGCTGCACTGGTCTAATTGCTTGCTGACACTCATAGGGACATGGCAGAGACTTGTGATGCCACACAGAGCAGCTCTGGCCCTATTCTCACCTCTCCGGTGAGCAAAACAGACTCATGAACCTCAAAAAAAGCACTTTGCCACTCTTGTCAGGTTAACATCCTGACAGTTTAGCAAGATGAATCAATCCACTGAGTGGTCAAATAAGAACCAAAATCACTGCAAGTGAAAAAAAAGCAGCATGGAGATTGATGTCAGAAGGCAGCTGACAGTATGCATGAAAGAGAAATGGGAGGCCTTTCACAGCTGTGGTTTGTGAGATTGGCTCTGTGATCTTGTGAAGCCACACTATTCATTAGGACAAGAAAAATTTCATGAAACAGAGAGGCGATCCATTCATTGTTCCACAGGTCAGTTTTATAATTATCCTGACAGAGAAAGTATTACATTCCAGGAAGACCACTGTGTCTCATTGTGTTTAGTTCCTTAACGAGAATTAAAGTTGTTTCTGGATGTAAAAATAAAAAGTATTTCCCAGTAAATGTGATTATAAGATCTGGAACACATAAACAGAAACACAAAACCCTGAAATTCAGGTTGGAAAAAATGTCAGCATCTCTTTTCTGCCTTTTATTGTTTTTTGCTGTCTGCCTCCTCCCCAAGTTTGTCTGTGTGTTCTGCTGCCTGGTTGACTAAAGTGATGAAAAATGATGAGGATAGGAATACAGGGTGTAGTCTCCCTTACTGGTCTCAGTTCTGAGCAGCTCCAACAAATTAAGGTCCTGCAAGACTCCTGCTCCCAGTGAAGCTCTTACAGTTTCTTTAACTGTTTTTGTGGGGTTCCTAACACAAAAGCATTTGTTTATTTCTTGTTTCTTTGCTTACTCCCTGTACATCTGAAGTGGTGATGTGATTTTTTTTTTTTTTTTTAATTATGTCACTCCCAACATCCATAAGCACTAAATACTAACCCAGACTAAAATGCTGACTTCTTTGTAGGTTAGATAAGCTCTTAGCCAGTACAGCACTAACAAGCAGAACAGGAAAGATCATGAAACTATAATTCCACAAATCTAACCGTGATCATGTTTTACTTGGCAAATAGAATATGACATTCCGGACAGCACTTATATTTTACACAAGAATTGCATAAAGTTAATCCAAATTTCCATTTACATAAGACCAATTTCCAAATATATTTTTGTTTATTCAAAGTTCATCATTTCTAATTGTTTCCAAGATCTGCATAAGCCTTCAAAATGTTTAAAAGAACACAGTCATGAAAATACCTGAGTAAAATCTTAAGATTGTGCAGAAAAGATGAAAAGCAATGCCCAGTCCAAAATCAATTTGAATTCTGCCAAAAAATCCCAGATTCTATTGGATGTTAGTAAGACTGTCTCCTTGCCCAACTGCAGTTTCCCTCATTCATTTATTTTGACTTTTTTTCTGTCACTTTCTTACTATGTTGTTTTTGAAAATTTCTATTCATTTCTACTTTTTCTGCAAAGCCTAAATCTTAAAGACCAAAAAAAAAAAAAAAAGGAAAAAAAAATCTAAGAGCTAAGGGATTAAAACTGAGTTACTCTTTCTGCCCAGGCTGCAGGAGATATTAGGTCAGAAAGGAATTGAAACCATCCATAATAACATAATTTTACATAATGCAGAAAGATTGTCTTATGGTATGAAGATCCTCTGGCATTCTGCCAGAGACATTGTACATCTAAGTTCTTGACCTTCTGGAAAGTTAAACAGTGATTATTTTGTCCCATGTTACCCACTTCAGTATATATATCTGAGGTCAACATATGAGATGCATCCCAAGTTCTGAATCTTCTCTGGACCACAAGTATTCTTATTACAGACTCATCATATTCTGAGCATCCCAAGAATGCCTCATAGAGTTTCTTGACATCCCTTTTCATCTGGCCTAGAGCTGTAGTTATCTAGAGCTGCTTTTCAGAGCAATTCATGTCCTGAGGCACATGCTCCAGAAAAATGCAAGCCTGATTATGATACTTATCCAATCTGCTTACAGGACTCTCAAGGCTCCTGCTGTGGATATTCCTATCACTGCCACCTGTGGAGAGCTTTGCCTGTAGTCTCCTACCTTTGGGTGTTTTACACTGAAGGTATACATCCACAAATGCTGTCCTGATTACAGTATTTACAGCACCTGCATCATTCCCAGAAGCTCAACTACCATTGAGGACTGCATTATAGCAGCAGTCATGATTTCTCTACATCACTTTTGACTTACCTATCTCTAGCCACAAACACAGAGATGCACATTCTTCTTTTTCAGGCAATTTTAAATAAAGAATGGCATGAGTAGGAAAGCACTTCCATTAGGTATGTAGAGATCCATAAAAAAAACAACCAAACACACAAAGGAGAAAAAAATATGAGAAAGGCTTACATATGCAAGATGTTTTTTACACTTAGAAGAGCTGACATTTCAATTAAAAAAAATTATTCAGGATAACAATAATCTTAAAGGCTTTCAGAAGCATCTACAATAGAGGTAGAAACAAGATGCTGAAGTGAAGTATTATTCCAGAGATCACTTGTGGAAAGAATGTTAATGCTTACAGTAAAGTACAACTTTCAAAGTGGGATAATTTCAAGACTATGCAACCTTGACAGTGTCCCTCTTCACTAAAAATTAAATTAGGTACATCTTCATGCTATTTGTCACAAAAAATGGTAAGAAGTGAAATGATGGATACGATCATATCTACACAACAACAAGAGCTCTGTCATCATACAGTGAAGAGAGAATGCCTACAGCAACAGTAAATTGACCATATTACACGGGTTAAGCTATTTTTTTGACCATCAAGAGCAATTGTATTATCCTTGATTCAGAGGCATACAGCAAAAACACCTGCAGAATTCAAATGCTTGATACATTTGGAAAAAAGAAGTTTATTCTATTGAAAGAGTAAGAAGTTGTTTGAAAAACTAAAGGTATCGATCATAACTTTGAGATTTGAATGTATTATGAAGGAGTAAGAAGCAATGAAGCAGACAAATTTGGTTTACAACTGCATTTGCAAACTGGCAAAAAAATACAAGGTCAAAAGCAAATGATCCATGCAGCTAACGTCTAATACATACCCTTCTCTGCAGCTGGCAGTAAGCAGAGAGGAGTGTTTATAGCATTCAGAGATATCTCTCTGATACACATCCACCCTTTTTCATTTGCCTGTGGACACAGTTTCAGAAGCCCTCACAAGGATTAATGGCTCAACAGACAGAAAAGGGGAAGGTCTAGGTATTCTTTTTTTTTTCCTCCTTTCCTCTCCATGGTTTTAGAAGGTGCTTTTGGAGCATTTTTTTTTTCCCCAAATAAAAAGCTAATTCCTCTCACTGTTACAGTGGGAGGAAAGAAGAACAAAACCTTCTATTGGGTTAGTGTTTAAAATTTGCTTACGGTACTATCAGACAAGCATAAAGAGCTGCAATCAAGAGGACAAGAGAGATGGTGAGAATTAGGGAGGGCAGGTAAGGATATTAGTCCCATCCCTTCCAGCAGCTTGGAAATAAGCCAAATCCAGAGATGCCTTGTTTGAAATTAAAAAAAACCCACTCATTAGGAGCAGGCTCTGCTGTGGCCTCCATTGATACAATGCTGGAGTTAGGCTTCACCTTGGCAGTTAAGCAGTATTTTGCCCTTAACTATTGCCAAACCATCTGTTAGAGACTCTCTTCTGTTCTCAGAGGATTCTGTAACGAAACTGAGCTTCCTCTAGTTCCTGCAAAGGTTACTTCTTCCTCTTGTAGGCATTCATAGAATCACAGAATATTCAGGGTTAGAAAGGACCTCTCAAATCACCGGGTCCAAACAGAAATAAAAACAACAACCATCCCCCACCCCCACCCCGTCAACAACAACAAAAAAACCCAAAACCCAAAACAAAAACTGCCCTCCATGCCAGCCACAAGAGCATGTCCTGGATCACGACATCTACACCTCCAGGGATGGTAACTCAACCACCTC
>VWZO01010914.1:0-102038 GCA_013396975.1 Bucco capensis
CCAGCCCAAACCATTCTGTGATTCTATGATTGTGGCAGCTCAGTGGTGGGTGGGCAACAGGACATACCCATACTGGTTACCCTAGTTACCCAGGGGTTATTCCATCCCACCTGACATGGATGAATTAGGATCTGAGCATGCAGTTCCAGGGAGTACAATCAGTTCTGATAGGCTGCTAAACATCTCAGCAGCCTTCAACTGGTAACAGCAAGTAGCAAGTCAGTCTTGTGAACACCTCCCTTGAAAAGAAAAGCAAACCTCTTGCTTTTATCTTGCTTATTTTCCTTTCCAGTATGGAGGAAATCTACCAGAATTGGAGGGAAATTCACAGTCTCAGTTTAGTTATGTTGAGGGACTAAATTAAGCTTTAAGTCATCTCATTCAAGAAATCAAGATAGGAGTATAGTCAGAGGTTTGCCATCAGAACCATCACAAAGCTGATCTACATCCACCTGGGCTGGTCCCAGAGAGACTAGTTGGAGAAGGGATGGAGGAGGGATGTCGATGTAGATATCTGAAGGGGGCCTACAAGAAAGCTGGGGTAGGGCTTTTTACACGGGTGCATAGTGAAAGGATAAGGGGAAATGGTTATAAACTTGAAGAGGGATGATTTAGGTTAGACATTAGGAAAAATTTCTTTCCTGTGAGGGTGGTGAGATGCTGGAACAGGTTGCCCAGGGAAGTTGTGGCTGTCCCATCCCTGGAAGTGTTCAAGACCAGGCTGGATGGGGCCCTGAGTACCCTGATCTAGTAGAAGGTGTCCCTGCCTGAGCAAGGGGGTTGGAACTAGATGATCTTGGAGATCCCTTCCAACCCTAACCATTCTGTGATTTTATGATTCTGTGTCTCTCCCAAAGGGCAGGGGCACTTGCAGAAAGGAGTAGCCAAAATTTTGAGCACTGAATACTTGCTGCAGTTGGAACTTGCTCTTGGTTGATGCATCTTGTGTGCATTGGTGGTGGGAACTAACTTTCTCAGTGTTCAGCTGTTTCAAGCCTGTGCACAGCAAACATAAGAGCAGTGATATCCTAGTCACAGGTGGTACAGCCACATTGACTCCATCTGCTCCTCTCCCTGCTCCTGCTCTTCCCTGGGGAAGGCTGCACAGCACCACCTCACTTCTGCCTCTGTTCCCAGAGTTGAAAGCTAGCTAAAATGCAAACACTGCTTTTGCAATTCTTAAGAAAGTAACAGAAGAATGTTTCTTCTTCTTCTTGTCTCTGAGCAAGGCCTGTGGTGACTTGTGTTAGCCTATAAGTGCTCTAGTGTGGATAGGGTTTTGTTTCATACAGAACCTAGCACACTGAGAATCTCATCTGAGACAGAAATAATTAGGACACAATGGAAATAAGCAGCATTTTTAACCATGTATTTCCCAAGATTGCTCCATCTCTGCCTGTAGAGAGCGGCACTTAATCTAGAAATAGACTAAATAAGTAAAGGGTTGTATCTTTCATCATAAGAGAAGGAAAGATGTTAATTTCTCCTGTGGAGGCTATCTCAATGAGCAGTCACTTATTTCTCACCTCCCAGGCCACTTATTATTTTACAAGTTCACATTAAAAAAGCTTAATGGAGAAAACAAGGACTGACAATCGTTTTCACTCCCCCAGAATGATTCAGTGCACTGACATAATTCAGCTTAGTGTAAAGCTCCGTATAACAGTAATACCTACACAAACCGTTCTCAAAACCCTTTTTTTTTTTTTCTTGACCCTTCTTTGGATGAACTTTGCCTTGAATAAACAGCAACATCTGGAATTCAGCAAAACACACCATAAAGGGAATAATATGTCCACAGCAGTTTTGCTGAAAAGGACAAACCCATTTATTACTCAAATGAAAAGTTACGATTGCTAAATGTCAGCTGAAATTAGGAAAAAAAAAAATGAAATCCTCTGTGTGTGTCCTTTTTGTCCTTGGCAGCTCAGTGTGTGTAGAAGCTGACCCTACATTATCGTTCTTCTGTCTCTCTTCTTTCTGGCTTTGTTGAAAGTCTGCAAGGACTTGCTAATTGCAGACACACAAGATCAATTGGTTACCTTTACACCAGGGCAGAGTTGCAGGCAGTGTTTTTTCCACTCCGATAAGGAAAGTAAACCAGATAGAGTGTCCAGGATCAGACCATGCCATGACTCTAAGTAAGCTGTATTCTCACAGCCCCTTATCTTGTTGGGGTTGAACTCAGAGGGACAGCACCCTCCAGGCTGGGCTGGTCAGTGAGCCAGTGCTCAGAGGTGATCAGTCACCTCAGGAAAACCCTGGAACTACCTGAGAAAGGAAATGGTAAATGTCTCTCCCTCCCTCCTCCCATCTGAGCAGCACACAGATGCTCTGCTATCATAAGAGGACAGGACACCTGAACCCCAGGCATGATGCATAGAAACAGACTGAATCTATCTCCCCTTGCTATATTTTTCAGTGGCTAACTCCTGGTTTCTGGCCCAAAGTCAGTTTCTTCCGAGCATGTGTGGAGGTCATGAAGTCACAGCTCCCATAAATCAACAGGACTTGAACATACTAATCCAGAAACAGAAGGTCTTCAGCTAGTTGGGCGATTCTTTTCATGAAAGATTAGTCCAAGGGTTGAAATGCTGCCAGCCTGGAAAATAAACATCACTTCAAGGAGTGATTCTGTGCATTTTCCTTTTGTAAAAGGAACTGTTTTGAGTACTTGCAGTACAAAAACAAAATTAGGAAGGTAAGAAAGATTTGATTTATTTGCACAAGTCTGTGTGGGCCTTGCTCCAACCCCTGCTTCTTCCAAACATTTCAGATGTGATCACAGATGTATTTCTGATGGCCAGACCCACCAAGAGGCTAGATCCTTTCAGTCCTACTGACACTGTTGCACCTGGGATCAGACAGGTAGTTTTTAAGTGTGTGTAATCCTTTTAATTACACCAATAAGTTCAAAATTGGGTATTACTGACACCACTAATCTAGAAAGCTAAGTAATGTGCACCATTAAGCTGGTGGGATATTGGTTTTGGCCCAGACCAAACAGCAGGTAGCTCTGCTCTCTTTGAAAGCACTGGATCTATACCTATAGCCTAGATCTGGGCCACTGACTTCTTGCCTATGGCCTTCTGCTGCCTTTTGCATGTCCTTTCACAGCAGTGGTGACATACAGAGTGTCTTATCACTTGTGAAATCAAACTCTAAACAGATTCCAGTTCCAGCCAAGTTAATATATTAGTAGGCAGCATTTTGGGTAAGCAGCTTAATAGTTTATGTAAATAAATGGGAAGTTTTTCCTGTTTCTTCTCCCTCCTCATGGAGAAAACAGAGGTTACATCCAAACTAATAAAATCATCCTGAAGGTCCAGAATTGCAGGTTTAGACCCTGAAACTTGATCACATGAACTGTTAAAATGGTAGCTCTGATAGAGCATGGTTTAGGTCTGGGCTGCCAGTACTGCCTTCACAATCCCTGGGGACAGTTTAGGGTTTAACAAGGGCCAGAGGAAATTCCCAGCTGGCTATTTCGATGTGGCCAGCCTGGCTAGAGATGTGGAGATGACACCAACAAGCCACGTGCCTAAGACTGGAGAGCTGCTACTGGCTGTTTAAATTCACCAGTGAGGATATAACCTAAAAGTTTGTGTTTCTGTGCTTGGGATAACTGTGCCCTGAGAGCAGCCATGAAGGGCAGAAGTTACAAACTCACATAGTCCTGGGTTATACTAGAGGAAACCAACACTTTAGACCATAGGTAAGGAAAACGACATTAAATATAATGTAGCCCTGAGGGTGAACAGGAACAGCTTAATAGCATGGGTTACACATCAGTTAACCACAACAATCCCATCTCCATGGAGTATGTAATGTTATTTTAGTTACCATAATGACCCAAGGATATGTTCATAGAAAATATAATTTCCGGCTACCAGCAGCTCTGAAGTTTCAGTAGAGTGTACAAGACACCCTCCCTTCCCTGACTGGGAGGGGGTCACCATCCCAGAGGCATTCCCACCTGCCGCTAGCTCCTGGGAACGAATGCCTGGGAAAATAGTCAGCTTGTTTTTCTCTAACAAATTATGGCTCACATCGCCCCAGCTGCCAAGAACTGGTAGCCAAAACCATGGCACGTGCTTTTGGCTGCCTGAGTGCTCAGGGTAGGACACTGAGCTGGGGAGTGCCTCCTCTCACCAAGCCACCCCTGCCTGTCAGGTCCCATGGCATGTTTGGACCTTCTCTTGCCTATTGTATTTCCCATGCATGCCCTTCTCACCAGCCTGGTGAAGTCTCTCTGAGCTCTGCCAGGCAGCGGTTCTGCCAGGCCATCCGACCCCTGCCACTGATGAGGCAAACCATGGCACTGGGATGCTGAGCTTCAGCCTGGCCTGGGCTCCCAGGCTGCTTGGGAAAAGCATCTGCCCCAATCACCCTCTCTCACTTCCTCTGTTTTGACAGCGTTTTGTGGATATTTCTGCTGCAAATTAGGAATGCTCCTAGATTTTTGGCAGCTTTTCAGACAGAGGAGTTTTACACCCAGCTTGGATGATGGGATATGTGTGCAGTACCAGGAAAAATATAAATTTTTAAAAGAGCCTTGCATATGAAGACAAAGTTTACAGCAACAGATGGAAATGAGGTGGCTGGCTGCTGCCTGCTCCCTTTCTCTAGTTTCGGGAATCCTATTCCTTGCTAAGAAAAGAGAATGCATATTTTAAATTTAACTTTAAACCAAAATAGATCCAGGATATAAGTGGGAGCATGGATTACTCCCAGTGTCCTTCAGAAAAAAAATCCAGGAGATTCCAGTAACAAGTGATGAGGCAGACCTTCAATTTCCAATAATAAACCTTCAGTCCATATAAACATATGGTGCCACTGGGACAGAGATGTTGGGAGATATAAATCTTCAATGCCTAGTCAATTTCATGTATGGTATGTGCTTTGCCTCTGCTAACACACTGCATCCATCCAAGGACTACCATAAATTTTATGAGTTTTACATTCCCTTGATCCTTTTTCTTACAAGTACCCAGAGGAATGCAACGTTTACCCCAGCATATGCAGTGCTGCTATTTATAACTCTAGACCTATCAGGATGATATTTTTTCCCCCTGAAATCTTGGAATAGTTCAATCAAACAAAAAACAAATCATCTTTCATTTCTTCCATTTAATGCATTTAACTAGCAGGGCTAAGAATGTGGAAGCTATCCAAACAATGCCATTTCAGATGGTACTGAACTCTCCCAGACTATCTATCTATGATGAGAAAAACAGTGATTCTGTATCCACTGTACCATCTACAGGAAACCATAAAGAACTTTGCTTTACAGATATTAATGCCTGCATTTGGTAATTCTACATAAATAACAGACCAGAGTGAGAAATGGCCTAAACTCTGCAGAAAGTCACCCATAATCTGGGTCCCAGCTGTATCACTGTGCCCACAGTGAAGCTGGGTAACACAAGTGTCTATAATTATTCCATCCTTCCACACTCCCACATTTTCATTTCACTCACCTGTTACATCTGTCACTAAACAAGAGAGTGGGCTTTTTGGAGAGGGAACCTTTGCTTTATTCCTGGCTTGTACAATGCTTGGCACAACAGGAACCCATCTCATCCAAGGCAGGGTTCATTATGGTAGGATTGCAATGTGAATAATAGCTTTATTTTGAGTTCTTGCCTCCCTTCCTCTTGCTCATATATGCATGCACATACACATATATACCTAGGCTCTCCAGGGCACATCAGCAACCCCTCAGAAGGCTTGATTCTGACTTAGCTTATGCCAATTTTATAATAAGTAACAAAATTTACCTTGCTAGAAATTGCTGCTGATTTATACCTGTACCAGAAATAGGCACTGAACAGACATTGCTGGAGCTGGGTGCATGTGATTATCCTTTCCAGAAGATGAGGAACAGAAACACAAAACTCAAACACAGGCATAACAGGCATTGGAGGCAGACATTTACAAAATCAGGTTCAGAATAAGACTTGTGCCCACCTGACCTGCTCTCCCTGCACTCCTCAGGCACATTTGGGCATGCACAGGTGACACACACTGGTCACATTGCTGCTTCTCCTGCACCTACAAGGGGAGTGCAGGGAGTGCCAAGAGATGCCACCTTCAATGGCCATTTATTTCACTTCTAAGCAGGAAGATCCTTTCATATCAGGTTTATTTTTGCAGCTGTGGGGATTTGTTCTTTTCCCCAATGACACGCCATGATCTGCTTGTGCTCAGAAGAACTAAGGAGCAGGTTTACCACATGCTTTCCCAGAGGCAGAGGGATGTAAAGCAGCTGGGAATTCCTAATGGCTTGAGGAAAATAAGGGAAAGACACATATTGGTGAGGTGAAGACAGTGGAAGTTCAAACTGGGCTAGCTGAATGCAGACAGGAGGTAGAGCCTCTAATCATACCTATTTTCCCAGCTGCCAGACATGGACCCCCATTGCAGCCGTACCAATAAGAGAGCAAGGTGCAGAGCACCAGTGAGCCCAGCTCCTCATCTCAGAGGAGACATCAGGTAGAGAGGTCACAGCTCACCGCATGAAAATCAGGCATCCACTGAGGGTCTCATCCTACTGTCCTAGCTTGTGCCACTGAGGAGCAGCTCCCTGTTCACCCCAACACATCACAAGAGAAATGTCACTGTTACTGACAATTTCAGACCACACAGGCATTATCCAACTGAAACTGAGGGATCCAGCAGCCGGTGAGAGTTGATCAATTATATAGGAGAATATGTAAAATTTCTGGTTAGGAAAGGAGGGTTGAGCAGAAATAAGATCACTGACTTATTCCTGTATTTATTCCTTTTCTGTCTTTCTGTTGTGCATGAATAGTTTTAGATGGTACACTTATCTGTAAGAATAAAATCCTGCTTGAGCTCCTTCTGCTTTGTCTGTTTTCCAATCAAGGGAGAAAAATTAATTTTAAAAGTCCAAGGAGAACCTCCTTTATCAACTAAAACATCTCCAGTGGTCTGAGATAAGAATTTATTTCAGCAATTTCAAAGATCTCTTGCTGCCTCTCCCCAGTGTGGGGGTTGCTGGACTCAGAGATTTGGTCATAAATAGTGCAAATGCTCTGAGCATTTTTAATTAATATAAAATTTACATTTTAATGAAGGAGGCGATGGAGCCCTCCAGCAACAGACACAATTACATATTGACTTGACAAAATAGCAGCGAGATTGTTGCAGTGAGCATGTTGAGCTTGGTTTGTGATGGATTCAGAGTGTTCTCCTGGGCACAAGCTGTGGTGTTAATGAGTAGAGATGCAAGGCAAAGCAAAAATGCCAGGAGAAAGTCAAGCTACTGGGAATCCTGCTGATCTAAGCAGGTTATAAGAGGTGATAGCAGCTTCACCCACCCCTTGGTTGGGTTCGCTCAAGAAGCAGAGAGTGGAACGAGGAAGGAACTGAGCCTTCTTTTCTTCCTTGTCCCCAGCATTGGGTCCTGGATGCTCTCTGGGAGGATCCAGTGGTGAGCTTTCCCTAGCACTGGGAGTATGAGAGAATGTATTCTGCACTATTCCTTGCTTTTCCAGATTTGCTGCCCTAAACAGAGGCAAATGGCAGTTTAGCTCAGCTTCATAGCTCAAATCAGCATGAAATATAGAAAATTATTTCCATCACTTTTGCATTCCGTCCCTCAAGTAAAGCAATTTTCACATTTTCCAGGTGATGGTAACCTGCACAGCTGCCTTTCAACATGCAGGACCTGCTCTGGAAGCTTTGAAAATCTACAGCACTTGGCAATGAACCAAAAAGACAGTCATTGGAGTGGGATCTTGCCTCAGCATGCATTCTCGAGAACAGGGCCAAGGCACTAGAAAATGTTTTGCATCCAGAAATTATTTATAAAGCATAAGGGAAGTTTAACATGACAGGAAACAAAAAGTTTTTCCAGCCTGTTGAGCAGAGAGGAACACAATATAGCTTCCTAGCAGGTCTTGCTGATTCACAAGATATTTTATACATTTCCTCTCTCCAGATGATTTACAGTAAGTAATAAATGAATGGCCTAGAGCTTTTTCCATTTAGACAGGGACAAGTAAAATCTCAGTCCAGTTGAGAACTGATTTCAGATCATCTTAATCCAAATTCAGTCTTACTTGCATGACCACTCTTTTCTCCAGTGCATCGATCCCAATGAGAGCATGAGCTCTTGTCCTGATTTGAGTTAGAACAGAACTAATTCTGCTCAGTGATTTTACTTTTCAGCTAAAGCTCTTGTAAGTAATTGCACTTTCTGAAATTAACTTCTTGCTTTTGCAGACAGTGCCTTCTTCCAGCAGTAGTAACACGCAATGTTTAGATTTACTACCAAGGATTAGTATGCAGACCAAGTTCACTGCTAAATCTCATGTCCCACATTGAGGGGTGCAGAGTAAAAGGCTGCACCTTCAGGGAGGAGTAAACAGTTTAGGTGACTCTAAAGTGATCAACTAGGTATTCCATTCAATATATGTCATATTCAGTATAAAGGTGAGGGATGATGAGGGTCTTCTTCAGTGGCCAGCATCTGAGGAGGACTCTATTCTACCTTTGAACTCAATCCACGAGCTCCAGAATCCAGTTCCAGGATCCAGCCCCTGAGTCAGGTTCCCATCTGTTGCTGAGTCCTGCCTCATTATCAGTGGTGACGGTGACATAGTTGCCATCAGTGGGGCGTTGGATTTGGTCTTGGTTTTATATATATATATATAAATAAATACATATTTGTATATATATATGTATATTTATATTTCATTTTATTATTATTATTGTTAAAATAGTTATAGTTTTCTTTTCCAATCCACAAATCTCTCTCTTACTCCCTTTCCCTTCCCATGGGGGAAGAGGGGATAATAGAGAGTGTCTGTCACTGGATTGGTGGTTGGCCCAGCTCTACCCCTTACAGCTCTACTTATGTCCAAGCCCTTAGAAACAACAGAGCAGCCATGGTGTCAGTACAAGTGGCTCTGGCTCAGTTTACCTGACTGTCCATATCTTATTATGAAGGCAAAAACTGGGAATCGAATCTCCACAAACACTCATTCATCTGCAGACTACTGCCTACCAAAACAAAAGGGAGGTCAATGGAAGCAGGATATTTTATCTACACATCACAACAGAAAAGCTATTTAGTAAATCTCCTAAAAAGGTAACAGAGTGAGGTTAATACTGCAACATCTGGAAGTGAGCGATTCAGGCAGATTTAGCCAACCACACAGTAATGCTGTTTTCCTAAATCAATCTTTGAGAAAACCTTTAAGTTCTGACTGTACTGCATTTGCTAAAAACTCAGGCCCTTTTAGTCTAAGTAGCAGCTCTTCTGTCCCCACCCCCATTTCTGTGGTTGTGATTTCATGTGCAGGCTGTGTGGTTACACTGGTATTATCTGATCAATTCCCCTTTGCTTTCACTGCCTCCTCTGCTCACTCATCTCCTGTTTTTCCACTGTAGGGATAAAGATTCATTACTTTTTGTTGTTATTATGTTGTCAAGTGCCATCTTGAACAAACCTGCCTACCACATATAATCTGTACCTCAGCAATTCTTCCTAAACAGTGGTTTGCTCAGCCACTTGCAAGTAAGAGCATGCAGTGAAGGTAGCATGGGAGTAAGCAAACAAAAGAGTACTCCTGAACTCTAACCAGGCCATCACAGAAAAGAAAGCAGCTGATTTTGAGGTGTAAATTCTGCTTAAGACTTGCATTAGGATCTCAAGTGAGGATCTTTATTGTGGGAACTGCATCTAGAGTACCCTCGGTCTGTACTTGGTCTTTCTTTCATTCTTGTTATTTTATTCAAATGGACAAAGAACATTTTGCTACTTCATAACCTGATACTTCAGGTTTACTTCATCTCCCCACTCAGCAATTCTCATTTTACATCTCCCTTTCCCTAGCTTTGACATAGCTGTCTATATTTCATTAATTGTCTACTTGCTCTAGCATTGCTCTTCCATGCATGTTTTCCTCTTTGGAACACCATTTCTGGATTTTACTAGCTGTGCCTTAAAGAAATTAATCTTTTCCACACTCCAGGCTCTGAGTTCCTCAGTCCAAGTGAATTTGTTAGTTTCCTTAATTTATTAAAATTCATCCTTTTGAATACTGACAGACAACCCTTGCAAATGACATACTTCTGTTTATTCTTCATGCAGCTTAAACTGCAGTCCCACAAGCTGAGGCCATTTCCTACAGCCAGTTCTCTCCCACAGCCACAGTATGACCAACATTAGATAGTGAAAATCAGAAGAGTCAGCATCTCCACTCTGGTCATTAATCAATTAAATCTAAAACAGACACTGAGGAAAAGTGCAGCTCCTTCAACTCCTAACTTGGTCTCTGTAATTGCAATAATAAAAAAAAAGGGATAAATTCTTGCCTTTCCCCTTGATAACCAGAGGATGCTCTGAAGTATGACAGCCAATTCTCCATAACCTGAACTGTAGGTTTATAAATTTTGGTGATTCTGATATTACACCACTCACTACTATCAGCCTTAAATGCCAGATACCTCTGAAGTGGAGGAATAATTCTAATCTCAAAGAAAGTTGTGTAAAGGGGTTGTTGAACCTTTTCTTTCCTTGCAGGCTGCAGAATAAAAGCAAGACAATTTACTAGTGTCTATGTCTTAGTATCACAAGATCTCTGAAATTTTTTAGAGTTTTTTGATTCTGCATCTCAAAATGTACAGGAAGTTATTCCTCACAGCAGATAATAAATGGGTGTGAAAGTATCCGTTTCTACAAAAATCTGTTCATTGTTTCTCAGTTTTGTGATGGGAAAGAACCATTTAAGCTGAATGGACACTCACAAAATGTTAACCAAAGATACACTAAAAAAAATCATTTGTAAATTAAAATTTAAAAATGCCTACTCCCCTGGTTGGATGAGGGAGGACAGCTTTCATAAACTGTTATCAGTATGTCTGCCTCTCCTACATATATAAAAGCCAAGCTTGAAAAAGAGTCTATAATTGCTTCTAGTTTTAGAAGGCCCATTGCTCAAAAGATAATATGATACAATTATCCTATATATAACACACTGCTTTGGCTTACAAAAAACATGCTACATTTAGAGAAACAACTTCACTCAGGAGCTAAAATGCAGCTTCTGATTTCTCAGCCAACCCCATCAATAAAGCTCCTTTGTGATAAACTCTTCCCTACCTTACTATTGTATTGCTCTGTGTCCACAGATTTGAATTTACCTATTACCTCTTGTAAGAAGAATAGTTACTTTTAATCAAAGAAAAAGTTACCATCTATTCTTGTCACCTTATGAAAAAGAGAAGACAGGGATATAACACATCTTGGAAAGCTGTAGATTTGTCTCCCAAAATGAAATTTTAGTCATTTCAGTACATTCATCCTAACATACATGAGATAATGGTGACCTGCTTGAATTTTATCAATTTTTTTTTTTTTGAGTTGTAGAGACATTTATCTTGCTGGTAGATGCACTACTCCTTTTCATGTCTGGCAGTATATAATGCTACAGTGGAAACACTACAAAACTACTGAAATTTGTGTGGGGCTCTCACTACTGCCTTCTGATGCTTCCTTTTTAAAAACTCATTAATGCACAACATGCAACTTAGCTTCTTCTCAGTAAATAATCTTTTAGTTGGAAATTACTGTGTCTCAGTTGCATGCAGGCCAGCCCAGCAGACTGCACAATCTGTCTGAGCAACCTGCTCCAGTGTTAGACTTACCTTATCGTGGAAATCTTATTGTATTTGAACCTCCTAGGAACATGTTATAACTGCACTCTCTCTTCTTGCTACCTCACACATCCCAAAAGAGCCTATCTCTGTCTAGGCAGGTTGTCATTAATTTTCCCCAAAGTATCTCTTTTCCAGACTAACACAAACCCATGTCCCCAGTTTTTCCTCAGTTATGTCTTCAGGGAGAGTGCTCTGGCCATGGTCCCTCATGGATGACACTGAGGACACTTACCTGCAGAATACTCCGTATAGTCTTAACGTACTTGTCAGCAAGCTTCAAAACCATACTCTTAAAGTATTTGTCAGAAAGCCTGAAATCCACATTATGCCTGAAATGAAGAATTTTTTACATGTAGCACCCTGAAATATTTATTTCTTACGACTGAATCATATACTTTTGAAATTATCTGGCATCATATTGGAGCTACTTTTGTGGGCAGGTGGCAATAATGGTTAAGAAAAGAGGTTGACATATCTCACTTCAAAATATTTTCAAGGAAGAAAAAAGGGCTTTCAAGGGCCTAAATGTATTTCTGAAGCTTGCTCTAAAATTAAGATCTGGAAGTGAAACTAAAATTTAAAAAACCCCATTGGAATTCCAATTTTTCAACCAAAAATAAAAGGTCACTTTTCAGTTATCCTTAATGTAGGAGCTTTTTTTTTTTTTTCCAGTGGGCAACCGATTTTCTGAAGGAAAAGAAACATTCTATTGCACTTTCGTGAACATTATTCATTGAAAAAAATGAGGGTTTTTTTTCAAACCAGCTTGTACAGAAGACATGATCACTCCCACTGCATGTCATAAATTTGCACAGTAGAGCACTCATGATAGTCTTCTGATGGGACCATTTTTTAAGCTATAATAGGTAGATCTCCTTAGCCTCTCCTCCAGTCTTGTCATAAATCTATCACACCAGCCCCTGGCTTTGCATTTCAGCCTACACACACCTGCCTTATTCCCTTATACTTTCTCCAACATACTTTATTTGTGCATAGCAGCTTTTCATAAGAGGATCTCACAGTTTGGGTGCATGGCATCATCCCTGTCTGCTTTTGAGTATTGCCTTTTGGCTCAGCTTCCTCTGGAGCAGGATGAGAAGTGTCATTGGAGTTGTACTGGCTTGGAGTCATGACAAAGGGCTCAGCAAGCTGCAGAAAAGGCCCATTCATGCACTGTGCCAAAAGCTCTTCTTTGGATAAGGTCCCCAGGGCAAGGAAGATGCTGCAGAGGTTGTCAAAGCAGCTGACATTCCTCGACCTTGCCCAAGACAAGAAGGTAAGACAAAATTCATAACCTTGTATGGATCTGAGAAGAATATCAGTACTTTCTTCCTACTTTTGAATGGGAGACAAGGACAGTTAGAGCCTTTTTAGTGGCATACTGCCTTAGAAGCAAAAAGAATTCATCTCCATCTCCTCCTCCAAACACACCTTTGAAACATTTTATCATCCCATCTCTTCTTATGAGTCTGGAAAACTACACATCATGCATGGTACAACAGACCATGTAGCTATTACTCTAAGACATGCAGGTACCCAAACTAAGCTGATAACCCTCAGAGTAGAATCACAGTCTTGTTCCTCTTTTAATCATCCTGCCATCTTTGGAACATGGCCAAATGTCCTGCCATCAGAAGCCATGTTCAGGAATTTTTCATTTTATGAGAATCCCCTTCATGCCTCCAGGACATCTGACATCACAGTCTCATGCAATTCCTGCTTCCCCAGCCCCTCCTCATCACATCCCAACTTGCCCAGCTCCTGCAGTCACAGCCTGCATGCTGCTCCATCACAGAGCCCAGTTGTACCACACCCCTATTCCCAGCTCCCTCAAACTTTCTGCTGTAGATTTAAGACCTGGAGAGCTGCAGCATCTACTGCTTCACCTCCGATGCCCCAGTTTAGACAATTCTCTGCAGTTCCAGATCTTCCAGTCCCCAGAAGTTGCAACACTGCAGTCTTCAAACCATGCCCCAGGCATGGCCAAGCCCCACAGTCAGAGCTATGAGGGCAATTCTGTGGGGCTCGGATCTCTGTCTACACTTCACATGCCAAGTGAAAACATTTGGCACACCATCTAGCATCCACCACTCAAATGCACCTAGAAACAAAGGCAACTTGGCAGGAAACTTATCCTCTCACTGTGAACCATGCAGTGGAGGCTTCCCAGCAAGGTCTTCAAGGCCAGAGTCGAAGCTGTGCATCAGACTCCTGCTTCTTGCCACTGCCTTTGACCAGACTCATCACTCAACATCCTTAACACTTTTATGAATGACCTCAGAGAAGGTACTCCAGCTGGTCATAAGCACAGTGTACTGACTGCAGCAGAAAATGAACAAGAAACCCAAACCTTGTTAAGTCTGTAAGTTCTTTCTGAGCCCCTTAATGTAGGCGTCATTCTGCTAGAGTGCAACAGGAGCAGCTGCTCTGCTCTGACTCAAGTTCCCTCAGCATCATGGATGACTCACATCCTCAAACAGTCTGTTTCTCTCTGTTGACTTTAATAGGAGCTCCACACAGCTGGCTCAGATGTAGACATCAACTCTGCAGATGTCCACACTCAGGCATTTGGATTCCTGGTCTGAAAAAGCTGCTGGTAAGTAGTAAAGTCCTTTCCCTCTCCACTCCTTCAGCATGCTTAGAGGTGCCTGAAGGAGATAGCTGAAGCTTTTCTCCAGAAAGGAAGCATCCAGGAGAAGGCTCCAGCTCTGTGATAAATCCTCCACAGATGTTTTCTGTTTCTTGCACCACAGTGGGACAAGCAGACAATGTGGTGCGCTGGTTCATTCCTGACTGGGAGGCAGCCCTCTAAGGTGGAGTCAGTATCCAGTTTAGAGAAGTCAAAAGGCCTGCTAATTTACACCAAGTGCTCTTTCAGCACTCTGTGGACTTAGCACTGGGGGAGGCGATGAGAAAAATAGATTTGAGCCACTCTCCCTTTATCATATTTTCCATGCAACTTGCTTAACATTTCACTCGTAAAATCAAGTTCGGATCATCTGCTGCATCCTGATGTCTGAGCATAGCTCAGCACTTTGATTGCTATGGAGTACCATGTTGACAAGCAGAGGACTAGTGTCTCCTGATCCCTTTACCTGCCACTCTCTTTGAATCCATGCCCTCTAAGAATGTGTTTCTCCTATTGCATTGCCTTGGCCTCTGCACATTCATCTGAACAGACAGCTACAGCTGGGGATTTTTGTCTTTGCACAGACTTTAAACAGCTGCTTGTGTTTGCACCCAGCCCAGCTTGCAGAAGTGCTGCGCTTTGCCACTGGTGGGAAGCATGTCAGACTGGGAGGAAAGAAATAGCAGCAGTCCCCTGGGTGTCACGGAACAGTAACAGGAGCAGGGCATAGCCTGAGCCAGGCAGGGCAAGGTCAGCAGATAACTGGCTGAGGAATTATACAGGCCAAATGTGGAGCTCACTTAAAGTCATCGATGAAAAATGAGGGCTTTTTATAACAAGTGGAAGATGACCCTGGCTGAGGAATGACTAACTGCATAGGAAGCAGCTTTGCACATCCAAGCTACACCTCTTCTCTCTGTAGGTCAGACCCAGGGTAACATCACATCTACCTAGATATGTTCATGGTATTTGTAGATGTGCACTGAGGGCAGATGATGGCTTCAATATAAGAAATTTTTATGATTTGAAACTGAAAGGTCTCAGAAGACTTTGCAAATATAAACTATGCCCTCCCCAAGGATGCAGCTTGTGACTGGTTTAATGCGAGTGGTTGGGCAGCCAACAAAAGGAATGTCCATCCTGCATTTTCTCCTCCGTCCTCACCATTTTTGATGAGAGACACTGAAAATTTTGTGGAATGGTTTTGCTATTCTGGCTGGAAACTAAGTTTAGTTGAGGTTTTGGGTTTTTTGATGGGCTTATTTTCAAGCCTGATCACTGACATGATCTGATATATTGAGCAGGCACAAGGGCACTGAGTTGACCCAAGAAACAGAGTTTTAAACACATGGAAAGAGAACTGCCTTGCCTGCACAAATGAGGTCAAGGAGCAGGCAAGATCTCATTGATATGGATGTCACAACTTCACACAGTTACATTTTCCATGCACTTACACTGTGTCAGTATGCTGATGGTTTTGCTGCAGTAGATGTTCATAACTGGACGAGAGAAGACTTTCCCTCAGAGAAGAGCTTTCCAGGTAATCCTTAACATGGAGTTTATTTCTCTCTCTTTCGAAATGTAAAATCTGAATTACTTTGAAGGGGATGAGAAAACAACTTTGATTTCTTGCAGAAATGACCTCAGACACACCCTTCCCAGAGGGAAGATACTTTCCCCTCTGCCTGAAAACCAGTAGAAGGAATTAAAATCTCTCTGTGGTTTTAAGCAGAAGGTTGCACTAACACATCTTTGGAGTAAGCTTTTGCTCAGATGCTGTCCTTGTCACGGAAAAAAACAACAAGTTTTCTCTGCCCTCCCACCTGTCCAACAGGTCTTCAAGGAGACACATACCCAGCATTAAACTTTTGTGTTGCAAGAGGCATGGCAGTTTGAATTAATTTTTTCACGGGTTGCAGATCACCCTGAAATTTCATGTGTCTTCATCAGAGTAATAATCTCTCAAAATTACTCCTCTACTAAGATTTAATTTTTTTTTAAATTTTAACCTCTGATATTGAACAGAGCCATGAAAAACAAATCAAAAAACCCACTTCAAAATAATAATAAGAGGTTTTATTCTGAAATTATGCTGAAATCGGGCACATCGACATGAAGGGAACTGTTTCTTTTGAAGTAAAATTTCAGGCTAAATCAACATGGCTTTGCAGAGCATCTTCATTGCATGGGACTCTTCTACTGTAAAATAATTTCTCAGTGAGTTACCACTCAAAGCTTGGGAATGTGGGAAATCCAGCTGGGAACCAAGCAGTGAGTGCCTGCTCTGGCTCTTTGCTGTTTGGGATGGATGAAGCTTTTGCTGTGGACTGGAGATTTCTCAAAGGTGGGGCACCAAGGTGGTGTCTCTGGTGAGATTACATTGCTGATTTCCCAGACAATATAAATGTGCAGAATGTCATCTTGTAAAAGCTTTCAATCTCAGCTGAGGCTTTGCATTCCAGCTGTCAGGTTTTCACTTGTTTCCCTTGGAGCCTGGCTTCAAGGGATACAATGGAAGAGATAATTGGAGGTAATTGACTCTAAACAAAAAAAAGAAAAAAGTTTAAATAAAAAGCATTTTATTTTGCTAAGAATATTTATGTGAACAAATGGGAGCCTTGAGTACCTAACAGAAATAATCTTAAGCACTTCTCCTTCTCTCTTTCTCCACATACCTCCTCTGCAGCAGGTTTCATACCAAACACAGCATCACTGCATGTGGATTCTATCGGCCTTGCCACAAAGGGCCCCAGGAGTTTTGGGGCTAGGCTTGCTGTGCTGTAAAAGAGGTTCTGTGGATGGGGGAGTTCAATAGGTGGAGATGCAGAGGCACTAAGGATGTCCCCATCTTAGGCACTTGCCTCGCCTCCTCATGCTCCCCAGACACCCCACCATTGCAGACCTGCTTTGGGGAAAGGTTGAGCCCTAGGGCTGCCCCATCTAACTATCATCCCCGACACTAGCCTCCAGTCCTTGTCCCCCTCCCTGGATCTAGAGGGTTTACTGCCGTGATTTGTCCAGTGCAGAGATAAGAATAAACCCTGAAACTCAAATAGGACCTCACACTTTGAACTCTTTTATCCTCCATGCAGCAACCCAAAACTGGCTTTTACAACATTTTCAGGTTGTCCAGACCCAACTTTTGAAAACATGTTCATGACCAAGTAACCTTCTTATTTATTATTAGCACCTCTCCAAACAAAACCTTCTGGAGGAAGCGCAGTGTTTACGTGCTGAGATCACCAGTCCTTCTGCTTCAGCACATCAGGACCACCAAATCTGACTGCAACAGCAGCAACAAAATCAAATTAAAAATAAATCAAGACAACAAATTAATTTTGCACTGCTTAGCCCTGCCTCCCTGAACCCCCTCAGCAGCTTGGCCTATCAAGTGGATAAATTTGGCCCATTCAAATCCCCTATCTAGCTCACTAGCAAGTAACTTAAGTAGCATAGTGCTTAAGAACTCCTGGCACTGCACATTTGGGTTCTTACCACCAAACAGAGCTTGAACTCCAGCAAAGATGTGGCCAGTTAAACCAGCTCTTCCATCCAGTGGCTGAAACCCCTTGTGAGCATCTTTTATCTCACAGATGTGATGGAAGCTGGGATACTGAGAGCTGTGAGCAGCAACCCCAGCCAAGCCAGCAGTTTGTGTTAGCCCTAACCAGGAGCTGCTGCCTCTGTGCCACATGGGCTGCTAAAGCATGGCTCCATGCCCAGGCCTGGGCCACAGGATGAAGGATGTCCCTGAGGCTAAAGCTGTGCACAGTGGTAGGACCAACCATCACCTTTGGGGTGTGTTGCTGTGAGACCAGACCTTCCCACACCCCAACAACACCTTGAAGCTGGTGGCAGCTCTCCTTTGACTGCACAGTTAACCAACTGCCATGGCTGCAAATGCAGCCAGGACAAAGCTATGATTGATATTCAGGCTGCTCAGCTCCCTGACCTGGCTCCCTGCAGGAGTGCGAAGGCCAGCAGAGGCAGCACTAATTCAGAGAAATGTAAGATGCTGTGGCCTTTGACATCGTGGTTGCTATGGTGTAAATTTGAAAGCCCACTCAATCCTGCCTGGCCCAATCCTGCACTGTTGATAGAGTGAAGCAGATGTATTATCAGACTAGGTAGTCTACAGTAGCTTTATAGGAAGCCAGAAACCACTTCTGCCTGACTCCTCATCTCAGTGTCTATGTTAGCTTGCAAAGGCTAAGTTAAACCCTTTAAGTTTATCACTTGAATATGACTCTCTGCAGGTCAGTGTCTTCACTAGTTGATGTATATATGAATTTTAACTTCTTTTACACCTGTCCTTCTTACCTTGTCCTAATCAGAAAAGTTATTAATGACACCAGTATTATTATGCCCTTCTTAAGTGATAAATGTCTTCTGCATCACCCATGCAATGATCAGACAGTGTGTTTCACTGCGTGTTGTAAGTATGAAAAAATGAACCTGGTTTCCTCTTTTTCACTGAGCATCCAAGAAAACAAGGTTTACTTAATTAGTGTTTATTTTAATATTTGTTTCTCAGCAGGAGGAAGTTAAAAAAATGAATGTCCAGAACATCACTGGTGAGTATAAATTTGCTTTTGCTTAATGTTACTTAATGTTACTATTATTTTCCAGTCACATTTTTAACTGCTTAATACTTTATGTACAGGATTTCAACCAGATTTCTTACATGTGCTTGCCCCAATGTGCAGTTATGTCAATCCTTCACTCAATACAGGTGATCACATAATCTGATTTTTAATTGCATAGAACACCATAAAAGCACATCAAATGATCTTGAGAGAGCTATTCATCCAAGGCTTAAATATTTCAGAAAAACTGTAAATTCCTTTTTGTTTTAGTTTTTAATATTCAATAGGTAGACTCTGCTGCCAGTGACACACACATGACTCCTGAATTGACTTTTCCTATGTGCTACTTTGATTACACTGATTCACTTGAACATGTTATTTGTGTACACAATAGAAAAGGGTGTCAAAGCACTTTGATTTATGCCAGATTTATACCCTTCTCACTAGTTCCATGCTGAGGTTTACCCTCTGGGATAGCTGGGAGCTGGTAGTGCTGTGAGCTCCCTTGGAAGGACCTTACTGTCCCACCATGGGTTCTCCCAGGGCTGGGAAGGGGCAATTTGACTTCTTAGATCTCATTCCAAATTGTAAGGACTACTGCAGAGTCTCGTCTTGGCTCTTTTTGGGCCATAATTTGGAGTGTAAGGCATAACAAAGAGTGAAATGCTGGAAGAATGCAGTTTCTCAAATAAAAATTCCTTCAAAGTCAAGCCCAGTGTGAGGCATTCACTGAAAGCACTTCAAATAAGCAGTTAAGTTTTAAAATAGCCCTTCTCCAGGTAACCACAACAATAAAATAACTACCATAGCTGGCAGGTCTCAGGCAGACCCAGCAGGAAAAGCATGACAGTGCAAAGCCCTTGGTGACAGGGTGCTGGAGAAGGGGTGAGGGATGTGAAGAGACTTGTCAGGGTGTTGTCTGTGTCAAATGGGTTTCTGAGAGGGCCTGTTAGTCCACTGCTGTTCAGAAACCTGAGAAAGGAAACCCACAAAACACAGGCATGAAATAGCAAAGCAGCAAGCAAGCAAGCAAGCTCATTCCTGCTTTATCCAAACAGAGCTAGTTTTTGCTTGAGCTCAAAGCAATGGTAGAAATGTCCCTCAGAGTGGGATCTCAGCTTGTCGGTTCAGATGAACCTTGTGTAGATCCCAGGAAGCAAAGGGCATTCCTGCATGGTGTCAGGGGGTGGCTTTGCATGCTCAGCCACCAAAGTGCCTGCCAGGGTTTCTGAGTACACTTTGCTCAGGAGACATGACTTTGCACATCCTGAGGCTCAGCCCCAAGCCTGGCATGTTGTACTGTGCCATGTCAGGATCCCTGACCCAGCGTAGGGACAATCATAACAAAAGTCACCTGCTTTGAGGGAAGAAGGATGAAACCACTCCAGACATATATAAGGGCTTAAGCAGGGTGAGTCAAGTCTTTTTAAGTGTCGTATGATCAGATTAGACAGAAGCAGTGCTAATGAAAGGCCAAATACTGGTAGATTTAAAGCCACTGGGAAAAGACTTGCCGAGGGATGAAAGGGAAAAAACATCCTTGCTAGTGACAAGCAATGGGACAATGCACCAGAGTTTGAGGTGCTCTGTGCTAGTGAGATTCTTCAGTCTGCTTCATGAGGCATTAGGTACAACAAACCACACTTGAAATGTTTCTACACTAACATGCACAGGAACAAGCAAGAGGAGCTGGAAGCCTTGGTTCAGTCCCAGACATATGACAGCATTGGCATAAGTCACTGAAGACCAAACCCTGGAGAATAAGCTCAAATAAGACTTCATCTTTCTTTTTTTATAATGAAATTCAGAAATACATTTCCACTCCTCTTTGAAGATGGTTTATGAAAAGACAAGAGCTAGCACACAAGTCAGACTGTAGTTTTCCCTTTGCAAGTTCATAATCTGAATGAATCCCTCCTGTTTGAGCTACATACCTCTGCCATATTCCTGCCTGGGTTATTGATAGTATAAGGTACAGTGAGGATGAGCAAAGGATGGCCACTGTTACCCTCTGGGACAGGAGATAGTAAATCCTCCAGCACAGATCAACTGCCTTCACTCAGCATACAAAGAGAGTGCTTGTGCTGGGCAAATGTCCAAAACTCTTCTTCAACCAGAAGTAGTATAGAGCCAGGGGTTAGTTTGTTGTGATTTAGAGAACACAAAGGTTTTGCTCAGATTTTGTGCCAAACCCTAAACAAAACACTTCTGTTGCCACTGATACAGAGTCAAGAGTCCTCAAGCAGTAAAGTCAAGAGAATTAAGACCATCTGTTGCCCAGCACTGCCAGCCTATGGCTCCCTGTAGAGTCAGTTAAGATACACAGTTACAATATCCAAGTGAAATTCCCTTGAAAGCCACCTAAATCCAGTTACTAATTCTCTGTCTCTTTCATCACACACAGCAGTAGGTAAAAGCCAACCAATGCAATGATTTTGGTAGAAATTCTACAAGCTCTTTACAGACAGTAGTCAGATATATGTGCATAGTAAGTGAATACATGCATACATATATACACAAATCTTCTGGTTGGATCTGAGTTCTCATATCAGTTGAGTCCCTGTCCTAAGGAGTCTTGCATGTGAATGAGCATCCATGTGAATCTAGTTTTCATAACCCTGTAAATGAGGCTCTGGATTCAGTCTCTGAGATTCCAAATGTGGACAAAATGTGACCAGAGACAGTGATAACACTGTTCCTTACAAAGGCATGGGGAAAAGGCCTGAATTTTGATCATTCCAGATTATTATTTATAATGTTGAGGCAAACACCATCAAGGGGCCAATAAGATCCTTAATCACTGGACTGCATAAGGCTGAAAGATGAGTGTCCTCTCCATCTTTTTCTAAATGTCTCTGAGCTGAAAGCACTCCTGTTTCAGCAGCAGCTTTCTTCAGAAGCTAGCTAGTGCTATCAGTGCCTTCTGCCAATAGCAGCTATAATTACAGTAAATGGTTGATTTGCAGAAGCAGAAGGAGGAGAACAACATGTGCAGAGCAATGTTACACAACATCGCAAGGAGTTTGCACACTTCTGTCACTCCAGCAAACCACTTACAATGACACTCACATACTCCTATTTTCTCCCTGTATTTTGGAGATAAGCCTGTTTTGAATTCTTCTGTGGGATTATCTGATGACTACATGCAGTTTGATTCATTGCAGCCATCAGAGGGGAGCTGGATGACCCCTGAAACAACTCCCTCCTATGAATAGCCATTGTGATCCCACCTGAACAATGGCACAAGGTGTTATGCATCCTTTCCTGAGCTTCAGAGATGGATGCTCAAATACAAGAACTTAAAAATAAACCAGTATCCTTTCTTTGAAGTGGAAATGACTGCAATATGCACTGCCTCTTCTCTTAGAAGCATGCTGGTGTTTGTGTAAGTGCTTTCTGCCTCCAAATGCTGTCCTTTCTCCCAAAGCCTGTGCTGTAATTTAGAATTCTACCTTTAAATCTGAGTGTACTTTGCAGGCTTAATTAGGCAACTGGCAGCAGTAACAGCAGTAATTATAAATATGTTCAGTGTTCAGAACTGAAGAAAAATATGCTAAAGATGAAAAATACCTTCACTCAAGAATTTTTTTGAAACAACACAGGCAGTAATGGGCAAGTTTGCATGGCTATAAATATCACAAGCACAGAGTTTACATTATTTAGGGCACAAGTGTGATGAGCATTCTTCTGAAAGTCTCTGGGCAGCATTAAAGCATGAGAGCATAAATGATCTGGGAAATATCAAAATATAGTAAGCTGCTACAGAGACACACAGCTTTTCTTTATGGCTTGCAAAAATATACTCAAGATTCCAGATGCACTCTGCTGCAGAAACTCCTGTTTATGGCAAATGGAGAGTGCAAAGGGAAGTATTGCTAAACAAGTTGGAAATGGATCAACATAAGCAATTTGGTAATGGGTTATTCGAATGGTGTTGTATATCCTGTCCTGAGTGTCATGGTGAAATGTCTCAGGGAACGGTTTGTAACAACCACCTTACTGTCATCCCACGTGTATCATTAGGATCCAAAACACATGCAGAGCGAACACAAGACAAATTCGTAGGGATCTTGGTTGTCATGAGGAGTTCCTTGGCTCCTCAGGAGAAATTCTGCTGGAATTTGGCAATATGCTGAACACAAACTGTTCCCAAAAAGCTATCAGGAGACCTAAAGTAGTCTGTTTTCCCATCTGCCCTCCAAAGGGCAGAAGGACAAACTGAGTATGTCTATATAAGAAATAACTGTAGCTCATCTTTTTCTTATTAGGTTTCTTTTGCCAGTATCCACAAAGCATTTCTGCCAGTCGCTTATCTCAGACTTTACTAAACCTGCTACATAACAAAACTGTGAAGTTTCCCCTTTTTGCAGTCAGGGAAATAAAGCATGATAAGGTAGAATTTCTCTGAAACTTCTATTCAACCTCAGGTATCTCCTTTCTCCAGCCATCATGCAATATAGGTCCAACCTGTGCACTCAAGAGACATCTGACTCCAGGCACTTGGTCTCAGCACACGCAATACTATGAGGAACAGGTCACATTTTGGGTCCTTCATAGTTCATTGCTCCATGGGCTCCTTCTGGACTTTCCCTCTTGTTGTCCAGCCTTCAGCCTCTCAGGAGGAAGAGGTGATGCTTTGTTTTTCATGCCAGCTATGCCACCATTCATGAGCTCTCACAATTCTGCCAACAGGGAAAACAAGGTCCTAAGCTGAAAACACAACAGGTCCCATTGGCAGTTGATGTTATTAAGACAAGATCTTGTTCTGCAGAACCAGGCAGAAATCTAAATTAAATGTTTGAAACATCAAAGTGTGTGCTGGTGTACTTCTCCAATGCTATTATCAACTTAGGCATTGCTGTTGGTGGTAAGAACAGCAGCCCTCATGACACACAGCAATTGCATGTCGTTGAGGGTAGGAACACAAAATGCTGCTGAAAAAACAGTCTTTTTGTGAGCACTGAAGTTGGAAATGCTCTGTTCAAGCTAGCAGAGCAGCTGCTGCAGAGCCAAGGCTATAGGTATGGGTTAGATTCACTCTTTATTGCTTTCCTTGGAAAAGACATAGGACCTACCCAGATTGCCCATTGCAGTCCCTCAAAATACTGCTGCAGGGTTGGATATGCTGGCTCCACAGGCAGCAAGCCTGGAGGAAAGTCCCTGTTTGAACAGATCAGATGGGTTACTTATTCCCAGCCTTCAGGAGGGTCTCAGTCCATCACTGGGACTCCTGAGAAGCTCAGGATTCAGTGGGATGTGAAGTCCCTGTGCCAAGGAGAAGTGGGTAGCCCTAGACCATGCTGGTCTCCCAGATGCTCTCTTTAAAAATGGCATGAGGCTCAATTTAGTTACCTAACTAGCAATGATTTCCAGTGCTATTTAAGATGTCCTTTAGCCTTTACTCCCTTACTGTTGCAAGCTCTGTGCCCATCTTCTAACCATAGTGACATTTCGTCTTCCCTAGGGCATCCCACATGGCACAGGATATCTACATTTCAGCTTGGAGAACAGGCCCACAGTCCTTAGATCTCCATTTTTTAAAAGTATTGGCATCAACAAAACAAGCCCAGACTTACAAAATGCAGTGCCTGTCAGTTCATGTTTATGTATGTAGGATCCAGTGCATGTGGATGAAGATATAAATACACTCCCAAGCTTATGCAAACTTCCTACCAGGAGAGCAACAGCTCAGATGTACTCGCCCACTCGCTGCTGGTTTCTGAATCTCATTTTCTAAAGATACCTTGCCCAATTCATGGGGGGAACACAGTGTTTGGCACCTCCCGAGGGGAAACATAGATGTTTGGCTCCCAGCCACTGGAATTTCTTGAACTTCTGTGGACAAAAGGGGAAAGGCCAGAGGTCGAGTAGTACTATTTATTCTGCCCAGTTTCCTACCAATTGTTCAAAACCGCCCAGCAGATAAAGCATGGACATTTCTTGTCAACAAGACCTGTGGGGGCCGCCGACATGGCATGAGAAATTCCAGTCATTCCTCCAGGTTGCTGGGGGCTGCCCCAGCCCCACTGAGGAAAATTGGCCCCACCGGCCCATAGTCTGAAGAGGAAGGACTTGCTCCCAGACAGACCACTCCGTCCCCATGGCACCAGCTCTGTTTGTTTGCTGTCTCTCAGCAGGAAACAAATCCTGAGCCTCAAGAATTGTCTTGTCCACTGGAAAGCTGAGTAACCTGCAGAGACAGCTCCGATGAGGAGATCCAAAGGGTTTCTTGCTTTTCAAGCAGGAATGCAAGGAAGAGAGAGAGGAAAGTTTAAACTTTAAGTTAATTAAATTAAAGAGGGTGGTGAGACAGTGGAACAGATTGCTTAGAGAAGTTGTGGAAGACCCATTATTGGAAGTGTTCAAGGCCAGGTTGGATGTGACTTTGAGCAACCTGGTCTAGTGAAGGATGTCCCTGCCCATGGTGAGTGGGGTTGGACTAGATGACCTTTCAAGGTTCCTTCCAACTCAAACGAATCTGTGATTGTATGAATTTCAGAGAACAGGGTTGGGGGCACACCCACAAAGTAAAAGGTACTTGCTCAGAATTAGGTCCTCAGGATCCAGGTAGAATAAACCTGCAGCCCTAAGAGAAAAGCTGGGATCAGCACAATCACCTCTCTCCTAAAACCAGGTAGCTGATTCCACAAGGACACAGGCTGTTCATAGTTATTTTTTCTAGCCCAAACACTCACACACATGGCTATCAAACAGCAGTCCAGACCTGGGTACTCACCAGGACATGTACCCAGATGATACTGTGCCTCAACCTGCACAGAGCAGTGACCTCCAGCTGCACCAGAGCTCCCTGTGTCACCAGCAGGTCTGCACTCACCATGGGCAGTTAGCATAGGTCATTCTCATCTCAAACCCCCCCCGCAACAAACAGCAACCTAGAATGTGCTCCAGCTGCTTTTTCTGTGCTAAAAAATCAAAACACTACAGTAAAAACTGCAAAGGTTCCCTGAACAGCAGTTCAGGGTGGCATAAAGCCCCCTTGCTGGTGTTCATGGTACTATTGCTACTCAAATAATGGGGGGAAAAACACAAGTGGTGGTCCAGCTCTCTATCTTGCCCTCAAATCACCTGCAAGGGTTATAACTGAGCGTTACTTGTCAGATGCAACTCTGATTCCAAACCCGGGCAGACGGAGCTCGTTTAGCCCTGTGAGGCCTTCAATCTAAGAGGTTAAACCTCTGTCCTAAGGACTTTGCTGCCAGCGTCCAAGCTTGCTAGGCCCTGGCAGATGAACCTTAGGACTAAAG
This sequence comes from Bucco capensis, assembly GCA_013396975.1. Lineage (NCBI taxonomy): Eukaryota > Metazoa > Chordata > Aves > Piciformes > Bucconidae > Bucco > Bucco capensis. The sequence goes on from VWZO01010914.1 coordinate 26,172, forward strand.
GGTGGGTCCAGCTCTGCTCATGCTGTGTCTCACCTAAAAAAAATCCATAGTGCAGGCTCGAGGGTGCTATCTGCTATCCTCTTTTTATCAGCGCGCTTGGAAAAGGCGCTGATGAGGAGCGTGGGTGGAGCCCTCCCTGGATCTTCGTTCGTGAAGCCTAGCCAAGACGATGACTTGTCAGATGAAAATGCCCCTGTGTGCAGGATATCCCTATCATAGAGGTGGCACTTATTCTGCATTACTTTCTGATATTTCTACAGTGAAGAGAGAGATCTGAGACATCTGCATCCTCCAGCCAGTCCTGATCACTCAAAGAGACCTTTGGGGTGAGAAGTTTACACATTGGCTGCAGCATCCCCTTACACTGGCATTGAATCACCACTTGGCACTGGGTGGTTTCCCAGTACTAGGAGAATGTGAGTGTGGAGCAATGTTGTCTTCCCTCCTTTCCCTCCCTCTGTCCCTGTCCTGGGCATACTCTATGCTTACTTACTGTGTGGACATCTGCAGCTTCAAGGAAAGGCAAATACTAATAAAGACCTAAGAAAATGAAAGCTTCAGCCTGCATTGCCTTTGAATGCATCCAAGATTTTTTTCAGAAACATCCCTATTTTATTTACTTATTTGTTCTTTGCTGGTTTAACCTCTTATAGAAGGAGTTTTTCAGGAATTTTTAGATCATGAAGTGGTAAGTTTACATGCTACCACTCTCCTCCTTTTCTCTTCTCTCTAGCCCCCAAGATGTTCTCAAATGTACTCTCATCTCCCCTCCTCCTACCCAGGTAGGAAATCCATTTAGAATTAAAAGCAACAGCATGACAACCTCTGATCATTATTGCCATGCCTGCTCCATGCCAGCACTATCAGGGCAGGCTAATCTACCTGACCTAAGTTTCTACAGTAAATATTTAAGTGATTTCAGGGCATGCCACAACCCAAACAGGTGTCCCTACAAGAGTTAGAGCACTGAGTTGAACCAGGCTAATATTTTGCAAGTTGGATGTACCCAGGTCTCTATCTTGTTCTGTATTTCTACAGTCCCTAGCACAGCAGTACTCTGATTCATACGCAATGTTCCTAGGCATGGTCCCAAAACAAACAAGACATTGCAACTCAGCAATCATAGGCTTAACTGATAGGGTTTAAATCACCCACTGAAAGCTCATTAAAATGAAGAGGAGTGAGGCTTCTTTTCCACTGGAGCAGAAGCACCTTCTGTACCATTTCCAGATCAAGAAGCAGAGCCCAGAAACTTTGACCTGGCCATCAGACCTCAACTGTTTGATTGTAGGGGCACAGTGTGGCTGGGTTAATACTTCACGATTCCTTTAAAGGAGTTGGGTCACACAGTGCTGTTAGCACCACCTCTCAAGCTGGTGGCAGCCCTATGATGATGTTGCCAGCATAATATCAGTCAGCAGGACCCTGTACAAGGCAGTGTTTATAACACTCCCTGCAAACAGCAGGGAAAAGCTGCACACAGTCCTTTGAGGGTCAGCAGCATGGCCAGCATGTGAGCTACGTTACTCATAAGGCCCATGTCTGGAAATTAATAACCATTAATATCTTCACTTAAACTGTATATCCCTCACTACCACTATTCAAATGAATTTGGACCTTAACCCATTGAAGCATTCAAACGTGTTCCATTTTAACCACAGTTCTTGGTGGAGCAGAGAGATAGGGTGACTGCATATGTGGAGTTCATTTTCTACACTGGCAAGACCAGATGCCAAATTCATCCTTGTGTATTTGCTGATGAACAATAGTAACCATGTTCAAAAAGAGCTGCTGTCACTTGCTTGACTCATCCCCATGAGAAGAGCTGTGGTGTTACAGTGCCTTTGTTCTCATCTCTTCTGAATGCACTTCTCCTTGTCCCTGCTAGCTGTTAACTGTCTTGTTGACCCTGGAGGACTTGAGAACTAGGCTAGATGTGTCCCAAAGTGCTAGTGGGACCTCGTGGTTTAATCCCAGCCAACAACCAAGCCCCATACAGCTGCTCACTGACTCCCTCCCATAGGGATGAGGGAAAGAACAAAAAGCAAAAAGTGAGAAAACTACTGGATTGAGATAAAGACAGTTTAATAAGTAAAGCAAAAGCTGTGCATGCAAGCAAGGAAAGTTCACCATATCCCATCAACAGGCAGGTGTTCAGTCATTTCTAGGAAAGTAGAGCTCCATCATGTGTAATTGTTACTTGGGAAGACAATCTCCATCACTCTGAACACCCTTCCTTTTCTTTCTTCTTCTCCCAGCTTTATATGCTGAGTATGATGTCATATGGTCTGAAGTATACCTTAGGTCAGTTGGGGTCAGCTGTCTCAGCTCTGTCCCCTCCCAGCTTCTGGGAGGTGTATCCTTAGCCTTCTTGCTGCTGAGGTGGTGTGGAGAGCTGAAAAGGCCTTGACTCTGTGTATGCACTGCTCATGAGTAATTAAAACATGCCTATGTTATCAACACTGTTCTCAACACAAATCAGAGTAGCCTCGTTGAAAATTAACTCTATCCCAGACAAAACTAGCACAGGTCTCTGCCCAGGGCATCTTTCTGCTGCTCTGTCATGCTTGCAGGGTTGGGGAAAGGGAGTGGACAGGGTAGGCTGCAGGCCAAATCTGGGCCAGGTACATGACCCCACAGGGAGATTCTCTCCTGCATGACTCTGATTAGATGGAGTGTCCCAGCTCCAGCAGATCACCAAATGCCACCATCAAAAAAGCCAAATACAAGGTTCTTTGGCCCACTCCCAAGTAAAAAAGGATGTGAAACAGACAGCAGGAAGGCCTCAGGGGAATTGAAGGTGCTCCATGCATTGAAATAGCTTTTAGACTTTTCTTAGATGAAGTTCAAGTGCAAATGTGATCCCGATCAGAGAGAGATGATAAGGATTGATGCAGTAATCAAAGTAATGGTCTCTTAAAACACTTGCTACGAGTGTGGGAAGCCACTCAGAGGAGCTAGAAATCACGCAATATGATGCGGGCTCTGGAGCTTAGCTCTGCACTGCTGGGATGGCTCTTATAACTCCAACCTTAACACATAATCTGTTTAAGGGAGATAGGAAGGGGAGAAGGAGTGCAGGGATGCTGTTATGCATCAAGTGTACACACCACTGCCAGCAACCTGTCACTTGACAATGAAGAGTGTGTTGATGGAACACATTGAGTACATTCATACAGCATGTGAATTGAAGGGGAAACCAGTGAGGTTTCTGCTTCAGGCCACCAGGACTGGTGAGCAGGAGAGGAAAATACCTGGATCAGCCCTCAAGTTGCCAGAAAATATGCAAAAAAGAAGCTGTTATCTGCAACTGGAGCTGAGGGTGGCTGTTGGCAGTCAGACATCTCCATGTTTATATTCCAACTACCTCCTATGGAAAGTGCACAGAGTCCAGTGTTTCACAGAAAATGTAAAACAACAGGGACTTAGATTCACCACTGAGATTTATCTAGCTATTTCACGTGGTCTTTGTGATAAAGCTCAGATTTTACAGTTCACTGCCCCAGGTTGTGATTCATGGTGAGAGAGGTCATTAAAAAGAGATTTACGGAAGATACAGAGCTGCCCAAATTATCTACTGGGGCTAAGTAGAGAAGCAAAGATTTGACTCTATTTCTGCAAAAGAAAATCACTTCCCTTCAGCTAGAATTAGACACCTAAGCCTTGCAAAAGAAAGATGCACAGAGAAGCAGTGTGCAGCCAGATGAGGGCTAGGCTGTGGCTCTGGTACTTCACACACCCTTATCCATCCTGCAGGACTCTTAGCACAGTCTCCAGCACAGCTTCAGCCAAGCACAGAGAGAAGTCTCCTTATTTGGAAGGGAAGAGATATCACCCTCATGTAAGCAAGCTGAGCCATAGTATTAGGATCAAATAAGAAAACGGAGGTTTGGATGTTTTATTTACTGATTGCTATATAACACTAGACACTGGAAATCTGGTTGAGATTGTTCTAGATTTAAGTTTTCCATCACTATGGAGAGTGCAAACTATGTGGTATGAAGGAATAAGGCTCATTTTGGGTCTGCTGCTGAAGGAACTCTATATTATAAAATTGAATATACATTTATTGAAGCAGACAATGGACACCTCATCATCCACTAACTCTGAGACTCACAACCACTAGTGCACTCTAGCTGTTGATAGCCAGAGAAATAAGATCCACAAACAAACAAAAAAAGATTTAAAAAGCTCCACTCCAGCATCAGACAGTCTGGTATCTAGGATGCTCTCCAGGGCTGCCTGCATCCATCTTCTTCTCCCCCCAGATAACGACCCTCTCCCTAACCCTCTAAGCACTTCCTTACCCTGGTAGTATTGGACTCAAGCTTCACACATGCCCAGAAGTGTTTGTGCTCCTTAGTCCAGACTTGGTGTCGTTCATGTTAAGGCAGACAGCTATTGCCATGCCATGCACATCCCAAAAGAAGTTGAAAAAGCTGTAGCTGCATTAGTGTTCTATTACACCAGTGAACGTGGACACAGTATCATCTCATGTGATGATACTAGTTATAGTTGTATGTATATATATAGAGAGAAGGACTCGAGAGCGTGTCCCTGAGGTACAGACGTGTGTGGATCACATGAAAATTATGAGACTTGAGGACTCAAAAAGGGCAGCCAACACTTAGATAATCCTAACTGCTGTGAAGTCATCAGGAAAATGAGAGGGAGGGATAGAGTTTGCCTGTGGGAGTGGGGCACAGCTGAAAATATTCCCAGGGCCTATGGCTTGACCCTTAGATGAGCTGAATCTTTGATCTCAACAGAGGACTGTCACAAACTTACAAGCACAACCAAGCATCAGCTTATAGATGTGCACAAAGCAACATCCCCTCCTCCCCTCATTCCTACAGGGGAATAACCTTGCAAGGTATACCTTCACAGCTTCTCACTTCAGGGTCAATTCTTAATGTTTATTTGTTGACTTGAGTGCTTTCTAATATGGCACATACAGAAGATTTATTACTGGTAGTTATTGCCATAAATAACACAATAAATGGTCATAGTTACACGTTTATCTCTAGAGGCTATAAACACAGATTCAGAAGAACAAAGAGGTCTGAAGGTTACTTTGACCTCCCAAGAACCAAGGAGGGATCCCAACCTCCTCACTCTGGGTAGGTGACATGGACCTGAAGCTCCCTTCCCCTCTAAGGCAGAGCTCACTCTACCCCCAAGCTGTGTTGTTCGACTGGACTAGAGCCCCAGTTTTTCATATCCCTTGGTTTTCTGAAATAGGATTTTATTTCAAATTCACCTCCAAATAAATATTGTTTTTCAGAGGAGAGAGCTGGGACATGTAGAAATTAAGACCTGATTAGACAAGTGGTATAAGTTTGAGGAGTCTAAATACTTCACCCTTCTCTCTTAGCAAGAGAGATTCCTCAATAATTACTTTTTACTTGGGATTAAAATGTTTTGGCATTGTGCTTACACTAGTCCTATCTAACCTGCAAATCTTCTCTTACTACATTGCTAATAGCCACTGTTCTCTCCTCTCTGTCCCTCCAAACACTCTTGTATTAAAATAAATAATTGCATTGTATTGAACTTGTTCCAGTGAAGTTTAAACCACTGCACTGCGAAACAACAAATGTCACAGACTGCATAGGGGAAAACACAAGCTTTGTTTAATCTCTGCCTCATTATGAGCACTCTGTCCCGTCCCTTAGAAACACAAACTCAAACCTAGTTGACTTCCTTGAGAGTCAGTAGTGGACAATCCAGCCTGCTTGCCAGGAAGCATGGCCACAGGGTTGTGCAATACATGGCTTCCAAGAAGAAAGGGCCATATTTGTCAACAGAGAACAACACATGTCCTTATGAGAAGCAACTCTGTATTTGACAGATGCTGAAACAAAATCATCAAACTCTCTTTATAGGGAACAAGTCAACCAAACAGGAAGGCCAAAGATGTGACAGTGTCTTGATAAAAGAACTAAAAGTACATATATGTCCTCCTGCCTTTATGCTGGACACAAGACTAGTAAATATTTCATAACTGTGGAAAGTCTGGCAATGCACATGTGCTTTTGCTTTGCAGAAAGGTGGAGCCAGGCCAGCAGGGTTCTATTTGGTCCCACTCCTCAGAGAAGGTTTGCACCTGCCTTGTACTCACTGGCCCAAAGGTGAAGGTGTCCACACAGCATGAAGAGCTTTGAGACAAACAAGAACCAGTGTACATCAAGGCTATCAGCGCTCACTGACTCCTTTGTATAATAAAAGGGAGCATAGACTCTTCTTCATGCTCTTCAGAAATTCAGGGTAAAGCAAGAGAGAAGGTCAGATTCCAAAGGGTGAACTGTTGGCTTCTGCCAAACCCAGAGCAAAATTTCCTTTTTAGCCTTAGATTTCGAGGCTGAGGCAGACTATTGACTGTCTTGTCAAAACTCCCATGAGCAACAGCAGTTCAACATATTATACCCCAAATCAGGTGGTGTTTCACGGGCAAAAATATGCAGCCCTCCATAAGCAGATTAGGAAAAAACACANATCCTACACGCTGTTCCTATCCCCTCCAAATCTCCACCTCTCTCTTCTTCTTCTCTCTGCTTTTCTCTCCACCTTTACCACTACTTAGCACTGTATAAATATCACTAGCAAAATCTGGGCATTTCAGAAAATAAACTCAAAGACAAAAAGAAGTCAGAAATACTTAATACATAAGCTGTTTTGTAGGAATCCTAATGTCATTACTTTAGAAGAATTAAAAAAAGAACTATAAATTTTATGCAAGTCTCCCACTCGATTTTAAAATGTGCTGCTGTATTTACACTAAAATAATTATCAGACAAACAGTTATGTTTTTTTTTTCCCAGAAAACTGCATCCTGAATTTGTTCTCAGAGAGGAAGTTGCTCACAGCCTTGCACAGTCCCCTCTTTGATGCCTGCTATTTTAGGATTGTTCTACTCTTCCTTTCCTTCCCTATAGCACTGGAATCACTTTAGCCCACAAAGTTATTTCATAAAGCCTCCTTCTCAGCAAATGAATCCAATTCTAGATTTTTAGGCTTGAAAATAAATATCTGACAAAAAAAGAAGGTGACCTACAGAGGGAAGTAAGAACAGAAAGCTCCAACATCCATTGTTTCAGCCTGAGCAATCTCCAACATATTCAGCAGTGTCTCATTCATTTTACTGTAAGGGAGGTGTAATCTCTGGATGGATCTGCTTAGTGAAGATTTAGTATTGAACAGGTGATGTCTGAAAGAATAGGAGTGCAGCTGTAATGTGTTGCCCAGAGATGGCTGCTCAGTAAGTTACCCAGAAAAAACAGTGTATGTATGCAAATTAGAAAAAAAATCCACTCTGGAAATAAAGCCACTGACACAGTAATGGCTCAGCTCTCAGGAAAGATGCTCTGTAAAATAAGTTATTTGTGGAAGACTGCACTTTACTTTTATACTTTCTTTTAAGTGCATAAAAATACGTTATTGACCTTTTGCAAATCATGGCTGGGCACCATTTGCAGTAGATAGGGTCACTCAGAAGCTGTAACACAGGCATCATTTTAACACAAGCCTGAGAATGCAGGCTTTTAGCTGCAACAAGGGGGCAAAATAAGCCCTCTGGAGAAAGCAATCTGAAATACATTTGAGGCTGTTTTCCTCAGGAGAAATTGTTTCAATCATTCCTTAATAGTTATCTTCCCTTCGCTTTCTCTTCAAAGAGAATGGGGTTTGTATCCAAGATAGATGTCCAAAATTCAAAAAGATATGCCGCAAAGACAGAGTAAATGTTTTCTGTGAAGCTTTGGTTCCTGTACACAATCCTTCTGGCATCATGTGTGGCTTGGGGTGTTTGTCCTTTTCTTGCTGCTGGGCTGCCAGCTCAAGCCCTTTCCATCCCAGCTGCTCACCTCCTCTACAAGATGCCCATATCTTCATTTAGGCAATTGCATTTCTCAAAATTATTATTGGAAAGGTACCAAAAAGGATATTGACAATGCTCAGACACTAGTGATGCTTTGATTTAGTTTAAATAAAGGAATACCCATTCCAAACACTAGAGAACGGAAGCCTCTGGAGACTTAACATTTTGACAGAAATAATTCTTTATTTTTTAACCCACCTCATCTGCACTTAACTTGACCAGTCCCATTCAAATTATTTACTACTGGGCAGTTCTCACAGCACTCAACATAGAGCAGTAATACATACACACTAACTAGGGTTAATTCCTTACCAGACTTGATCCTTGAAGAAGTTACACAGGCTGACAAAATTATCATGAACATGTTTATCTGACTGTATTAAAACACTACTCAAATACATTTCAGTCAATGAGAATTCTTCTGCTACAACTAGCCAATAAAGCACTTTAATAAATATGTTTTCATTCTGGAAAAATGTGGATTCTACAATTTTTCTTTTTCACATGGGGATATCACTTTTATTTTTAGGTTTAATTCCTACCTAGTAGCCTTTTCAGGCAGAAATGCAGCATGCAAATGGGATTTTGGAGCTCAAGAATGCATAGAAGTAATCCTGTTGTCTCATGGCATGATGCAAGTAGATTTGCACAGTACGGCACTAACCAGCTACTGGAGTCCCATTTCAGGATGTGCAAGTTGGTTGTTGGGAAGAGACATCAGCTTATGCTGAACTCTGGGCCTGGTGTCAGGGGAGCTGTACAGGCAGCTGCTCCTCCCAAGGGATTTACCTGGGCAGCTTTGACAGCAAGGACTGTAGTATTCCACTGGCACAATGCCGAATAAATCCCTGAGGTACAGCATTTTCCTGAACATGGGTTCACACATTGTCAAGGAAAAGAAAAGGCATTTTCAGCTTGGATTGTCTCTACCTTGGGAGACTCTTGGAAAACCTGAAATACATTGTAAAAATGGACAAACACAGCCCCACATTTTATGGTATTCTCTTACTCTGCTCTTCCCCACCCCTCCTAGATACCAAAAATGAGACATTTCATAGCAAAAGTTGGTTGGTTTGGCTGAAATCAAACACTATTTTTCAGAATGACTTTTGATCCAGAGAGAAATGCCTTCAAAGTTGCAGAACACATTGGGGTTTACTGACAGCTGATTTTTCTCCCTACTTTTCTGTCTGGCTGCACAAACAAAAAATCGTCTATTTCACACAAATTTTCAATACAGAACCTCTTTACCATCCTTCTGGATGTGTTATCACTAGGTTTATGTTCTCAAGCTTTCCAAAAAACCTGGGATTCATGCCTGGTGGCATGCTACCAGTAGTGGAACTTCTAAGATTTACAATAAATAATGGGAAAGCTGGGACACACTTACTATGATTGGCAACAAAATCATAAATCACATCCCCTGGCTTTCTCTTGGTTTACATCTATCATATGATGGTTCATGTTCTTGGCAAATCATTTATGTCAAGGTTTTTGGAAATGAGTGCTTAACATTAATCTTCTAAGTTAAAATATAAGCACTGCAATAAATTACTTGATCTTCAAATGTATTCAACAGCCTATGGCCCTTTCAGAAATCAGAGCTCTTGAGTGCTCAGTACTTTCCAAATGACTCTGATTTTCACTTGTGCCCAAGTTTGGGTAAAAGGCTAATTTTAATGTTCAGAAATGGAGGAGTACGGGTTTTGTAATCCTTAGAGCTTCTAAACACAAAGTGTTGCTGTTAATTCAAATATTCTGGTTTGGTTTTGGAGGTGTTCAACGGAATAAATTAGAAATATAACTTGGAACATTTTTTAAATCCTTTGAGGAAACAAGATCCAGATGACAATTGGTATGACAAATTTATCACCTACAGCAGAAAACCCCCACCAAGTGCAGTACCATAAGGCTTCTGCCCGTGCCCACAGCATTCTAACTAGTTTGTGGTACAGCAAAAAAGTCTTTGTAACCATAGATTTGTCTTCTTGATGCCCTTTATGTTACTCCCACATACTGGACTTTAAAGCTTTCTTTGACAGTTTTATTATCTTTCATATTTTGCAGCCCTTAAAGGCATTGATGTTGCAGTCTGTTCCAGAGAACTGGTGGCAAAGCTTTCTTTGTTTCTCCTCAGGGAAGACCCTGAAGGCCACTAAAGCTGCTCAGCAATGTTTCCTTTCCTTTTAAGGGCGAGCTGAGGGAAGCAGCCTGCTTTCATCCTTAGGTCTTACCAGATGAGAGGGAAGCAAGGGTTGACAACCAGGCAAGGACAACCAGTACTGGAGCCCAGGAGTTAGTGGAGATGCAGCATTGGTCAGTGGAGAGGCATTGCCAGAGCACTGAAAGCTGCGGTCTGCAGCTCTTCTTCGCTATCTCCTCTGCAGAGCTGAGCTGAGCTGATCTCACTGCATCTGCTGGTGGACTGCCTAGCAAGCCCAGGCATTGCTGAAGGACAAATACTGGTGACAGCAGCAAAGATCCACGTGCATGAGAAAGCAAAGCTTTTCCCAGTGACACCTGCACTAGCTCTTTCCCTAGTGGGATCACTGCCATGCCTTACTTATTTACAGAGATCTCTCCTATCCAAGCAGACAATGTTTGAAACTCTGAAAGAGTATATTTAGATGCTTATCCTTTCTGGAAAATTTTTTAATGACTTTGTATAGTAAGAAAGCTCTTTTCACTTGCATAAATGCTGAGCAAGGAAATACTGGCTAATATTAACTTATGGACAAACTATCACAAAAATATGAGCACCTGCCTTGAGTGCAGAACTATTCAGTGCAGAAAATTAATCATGCTAACATAAGCCTCCACTGCAAAAGCAAACTATCATGTTATCATTTTCAGCCCAAGAAGTGAATATGTATACTGCAACACTGAAAATAAATCAGTGTCTAGCAACAAACAGGCATCACATTTCCTGCTGGGGTTAAAAAAATTCAAATAAAAACATAGGGACCTGTATGGGAGTGGAAAACGGTAAGGAGATGGATGGAAAGACTTTTTAGCAGGGATTGAAGCAAAGGTTTTAAACTGAAAGAGGGTATATTTAGACTGGACATAAGGAAGAAACTTTTTGTGGTGAGAGTGGCCAGAATAGGTTGCCCAGAGAAGCTGTGAGTGCCCCATCAGCAATGTAAGTGTTCAAGGTCAGGTTAACATGGCTCTGGGCAACCTAGTCTAGTGAAAGATATCCCTGCCCATGGTAGGGAGGTTGGACTAAATTATCTTTCAAGGTCCCTTCCAACCCAAAGCATTCTATGATTCTATGAGATTATTCCAGCAAAAGTTATCAGTGCAAAATCCTGTTCTATATGGGCCATCATGCCTCAGCCCATATAGACTCTTGTTTTCCAGGATCTTCTACAAAAGCATGACATTTGTATGAATTAAAGGATGGTCACCAGATGCTGCAGCCTTATGATGATGATATATCACTAGGCAGTGATATCTCTTCCCCAGAGGCCCATCTGGAGACTTCTCCAGTGCTGGCTGCTCAGGCAGTCCTGTGAGCAAAGCCCAGGCCTCTCCCATAGACTTTACTCCTTTCCCAGCTATCAAGTGTGTGCTGTCTGCCTGCACACAAACACTTGCACCTCTACCAGCATGAAACCAAGGTGCAGCAAAAGGGTGGAGCTCTGGGAGCATCACGGCCAGGGTAAAGGTATTCCAGTTCTCCCTTCATGATGGGGTATCTCATTTCCAGCTACATCCCACAGCTACCTCAAATTCTTCACCTCTCTCCATGCTGCCTGCACTCTTGCTGCCTACTCTTTCTGTTTCTCCTTTCCCTTCTCTAGCTCAGTCTGTACATGCTTGAAGTCTGCCCCAGTGGTCACAGGCTTTTCCGTGTCATTTTTCTTCCTATGAATCAATTGTCTAATTTAACATACACCTCAAAAGAGTCAGTTCCTTGATATCTCCTCTGTAGATTCCTCAAAGCCCTGCCTGAACACCAGAAACGTCTTTACCTTTGTTTCTGAGCTACATCTTGTCTCCCACAGGTTCCTCAGATGCCATTTCCTACCTAAGGAGTTTCCATTAAAATTTTAGCCAGGATTATCTACCTCCTGCAGCAAGGCATCTTTGCTCTGTCGGCCTTTAAATGACATTCACCTCAAAATTGCCTTAATCTCCATCCTCAGCTCTGCAAAAACACCATATCAAGCTGTCCCTACAAACTCCAGGCAAAATCATAACCCTTTTCCCCAGTCAAGGCCTCCAGCAATCATCCTTTGCTTGGATTTTAAAGCTTTTTGTCTGAATCGGTCTTGTTTTAAATTGGTAAAGATAACAGTTTGCAAAGTACATACATTTACATACCTCACTTCATACAAATTAACTAAGAAATATAAGAATCTTCAGCAAATTAATTCTGCTAATGTTCTACACTGAATTTAAATCAAAGCTGAAAACTAAACCAATTGAGCTAAATTGCTGACTCTTGTTACACTTCAAGTGATCTAAAAGCATGCATCAATAAGCAAAGAAACTTTTCTTTGTGCAGCTGAGCTGCAGACTGATTTGCTGCTTTCCAGGATTGTCTGATAAAAAAGCCACAGTCAGCTCCAGTTAATAGGAGAAAATCAATCCAGAGCCAAAGAGCAATAAAAATGTGGTAGCAAGTTCAGAACATTTTGTCACAGATAAAATTGGTTTCCTATGAACCACCTGAAATAACATGCACTGCAAAGCTTTGCAGATCACAGCCATTGCAATAGCAAATGATGGCTGAATAACAGTGTCAGAAGAAAATCCACTTTTTGTCCGAGATTAAGGGACAGTGCTGAGGGGAAGAGTTAAAGATGCTACACAAAGGGCTTGGAAAGTAATTAACTGCTCAGTGCCCTGGGACACCTGAAACCCAGGAGTTTAGCTGGAGAAACTTTGGAATGTTTAGACCATCTGCATGTTTCTTTGGATAACTTGAAACTGGACTGCAGCTTCTGAAACGAACAGAGCGTTATAGATCAGAGATCAAAGAGATATGAAAAACATAAGAGCAAATCCAAGCAAAAGGTCTGGAAACAACTGAGACATTTTATATCTCCTCTTCCCACACTGCCCCAGCAGTTGGGAGCCCCACAGGCTCTCTTATTTGGATTTCTAAATATACATTACACCCGTGCAGCTAAATCCCAGAGGTGCATGGAGAGAGACAATTATTTACAGACTCAAAGATTCAAGACTTCTATGGAGATTGTGGGTTAGATGTGGACATTCCTACCTTACCAGTACCAGGGCAATTCCCAGCAGCTGGGTCTTGGAGCCCAGAGCAGAGAGGAGCAGGGAGGAATACAAAGGGCTACAAGCAAATAAACCAACTACACAAGGTCCAGAGCTGCCTGTGACAACATTTGGTATACATTGTGTCCTGGGAGACTGGGGCTGGTGATGGCAAGTGTAGGTATAACCACACTTCTGATGAAGAAGTGCTCATCCAGTGGTGCCATCTGACACAGCCACAGCCTGACTGCAGCTCTCCAGAGACCATAGTCACTTCCTCAATCTCTAGTCCATCTATCTTCCAGCTCTGAGTCACCAAGGACTTGGTCTTGCTCCTGTAATCAAGAGATAGCAGCATTTCCTGCAAGCTAAAGCAGACCTTGACCTTTATTTTTAAAGAAAAACTTGTGTTTCCACTGCTGGATGAAGCTGGAGCTCTCTGTTTGGCCACAAACAGGCTTCCCACGAGCAGATGTGCTTAGAGCATCCACCCACACAGCCCCAAAAGGACAAGCTTTGGGAGGGAGCAGGTGGCTTGGTCTCCACCAACTCTTTTCACACAGATCAATGAACACTAGCTGAACAGAAATGCCTTTTCATCCACAGCAGTAAAGGCTATGCTCCAGCTCATGACAAGAGAAACTGTGACTTAGGATGAAAGACTGCTTTCCCTTTTGTACTTCTCCNCAAGGCTATGCTCCAGCTCATGACCCATCTCATCCCTATAGAACTCTAAGAGAAACTGTGACTTAGAATGAAAGACTGCTTTCCCTTTTGTACTTCTCCCTGTGACACCACATGGCTTGAACAATGTACCAGTTTCAAGCAATTTTAAAATAGGACCCTGCTTCTATTTTTTCATCAGCGTCACTGCCCTACAAAGTTTGGTGGTTGCTGCTTCTGGTGTGAATTGTCTTCCACTGGCAGCGTGGGTAGTTCAGCAAACAAGGCCTACTTCCGGAGGGAATATGGTAAATAACTCCATAAAATTCATATGGAAATGATTATCAGAATAAAAAAAAGCAGCTCCAACTCTGCTGCCACCATGGAGATGAGCACATCTTCCATGCACAGTGTGGTGACTCCATACATGCTCTATGTCACCCTGACAGTGTGTTAATCTGCTGTGGTCCACCTTATTCCCATGGGCAGATTGTACATTTAATTGATTGTACTATTCACATTTCACTTCTTGCTGATCATACAAACTGATAACTCCCTTGATAAAACTGTTAATTTAAAGTGTTTGAATATTTTCCTTGGCATCTGCTATGAAGAAATCAAGTGCTGTAATGCTTCCTTCCTCTGAGCTTCAAAAATAACATCTCAGCACAGTCAGACCTATGTCTCACTTATTTTCTCTGTAAGATATTCTTGCTCAATGTGAAATGATCACACTTCCATTCCCCCTTGCTCATTCTCACAGATAACCTGTGGGGGAAGAGTCTGTATTTTGCAATGGTTTTGCAAAATGCTTGCTCTGTTCTACTTTTGCTTGAGAGTCCTTTGTGCTGCTGTGATAAAATTATAAAACATATGTAGTGAGTGAGGAAGCTGCAGGAATCATTCTGATGACAGTCACCACTTCTGTATGAATTATAATGCAATTAACAGTTGCAAGATCGTATTTTTAAGCATTATTAGAGAAGCAGTGATTTTATACCAGGGCACAGGCAAGAAATGGAGCTACACAGACAGCTATCAAAAATATCATAACACAAGAGACTGAGCTTGTGCTTATGCTGTTCAATATCTACATAACTGTCCAGTCAGGCTAGACAAAATTTTCAGGTAGACAAAATTTTATCTTTGTGGAAAGTCTCTGAGTAGATACCCAAAAGGAGACAGAAAGGACTGAAGATAACTGTCAGCACGTGAGTTTGTTCTAAGAATAAAACAGGAAGGTGTATGGGGAAAGCAGGCTGCAAACCAGCATAGACACCACCAGGACTGCTAAGAGGCCCTTCCAGGAGCCTCTGGAAAAAAAATTATCACTGCAGAAAAGAACACAAGAAAGTGAAGAATTTAATGCTGATAGCGTGCATCATAATAACTAAATTCAAAACCACCCCTGCTGTGAAATGACAGGAGTCATAGCTCTGACAGAGGAAACAACAGGAATGCATTGGGGGAAGAAACAGAGAAGCTCCCCAAAACCCCAGCTGCCTTGCTGGCTCTGTGTGTGACTCAGAGTCTTTTGTGAAGACCTTAATCCATCATTTCTGGGGGGAAATGAAAATTGTCATTGTGCTACCTGGCAATCACTCTCCACACACTGCCTGTCGCCCTGCTCGGCGTGATGTGTATCGCCATTGGGACAGCACTAGTTGTGCAGCCAGCCTCTGCCCATCCATGCAGCCTACTGCCATGCCCTTTATGTCTGTGCCTGCTATCACCACATCCAGCTCTTCTGCCAGACAGGACCCCACAGCACATGCACAACACAGAAAAATTATACTTTCTGGTAGCATGGTTTCCTCCCCAAAATTAGATACTTATTGATTATGATACCTAAAGCAGCATTACAAGGAAACTATTTTGGCAATTGAGCTATTCTAGCACTTATTATTTGTCAGAAAATTAATGGCATCCTTTGATTTGCTTTCCAGATGGACAATGTAAGTGTCTTCAGGCTCCCCTGAAGCTACCTTCTGCTGTTAGCTCTTTGCAGCTGTGTTTAGCAGAGTCCTGGCAGTCTGGAGCTGAGCAGCCAACTGGAACAGAGAGGGAAAGCTTTCTGAGTTTCGACTTGTGTTAAAATGTTTATCTGCTTCACACAGAGCTGATGCTGTTTTATAATATATAAACATGCGATGGCTAAAACTTTAATGGGCATAATTACTGCTCTTTGAGAATTCTAATTATATGGATTACTAGGAAATAACTAAAGAACTTGGATAAGATCAGGGGATTTGGATGGGCTGTCAGTGATGCAACCTCTGCAACTATAAGTCTGTGTAATTTAATCATTTACCTTGTTTTATGTATACATTCCACTTCTCCACGGAATATGATACTGCAGGCAATGTGTTTCCTGGGGTGCATTTCAAATCCTGCCTTGGTCAGCCACTTCAGCTTTGGCCCTATGCCTCCCCAGGAATGCCACTGCTTCTCTAAAACGAGCTGGTCATCATACCTCCTTAGAGAACAGGGTATGTGTGGTCCCAAGCCATCCCCTCAGCCATCAGATACTTGTTCATTCTGCTATTTTCAGGGGTTTCTACTTATTCCTGCCTCATATGAGTAAGGTGTAATTTCACTTTTAAAACATTCATCATTAGGACTTTTCTGATAGATGATTTACAGATTTAGGCTTCCATATTTTTAGATTTTATGCTTTTTGTAATCAACTCTGTGTGACGATAAGAGCCAGAGTTGCAGAGAAGCAAAACTACAAATGCAGCATAAATCCGATTTTGTTCATTCATATCTGCCTTAAATGGGTTCTTACTCTTCCTGTTAGACATTACAGAATGAAACCAGGAATTGATTTATTGAGTATTGTGAGAAACCAGCTTGCTAGTTTATAGACTTTTATAACATTTCATCTAAAATGTTAATCTGCTACTAACCAAATTGCTGATTCCTGCTATCAAAACATATAAAGCTGTTGTTCTCAGTTTGGGGCAACATAGACCAAAATTCCTCTATTTGATGCCCTTTTTACACCAAGGATTTGTCCTGTAAATAGACCCAGCCCTAAGACTGGGATAATATTTTCTTTTGAAATGGCCAAAACATGTTATAAATTCAGACAATGCTGCTTAGAGGCACAGTTTTTTGGCTCATACTCAGAAGCCAAAGGCTGCCATTTCCTTTTCTGAATGTAAAAATGTCTTTAATGTTTAGGTATTTTGTACACACTGTCTGTGTGGAGCTGACTGAGGAAGCAGACCTCTAGGTGCCATAAGGCATCCCTGCTGCTCACAAACCCCACCACAGACCTGAGGTCCACCTATGTCAAGCTGTCCCTACAAACTCACTGCCCCTCTTACCCCACAGAGGAGGTTTTGGGGAGGTGAGAAAGAGTTGTATTGCCTCATGTCTGGGAAGATGGAAGATATTTGTGCAGGCCCCATTACATGCCATTGATTCAGAAGCCAACTGCAGCCACTGCTCATGGGTATCAAGACCTGCCTGAGTGCAGTCTCTCTCAAGCCCCTCGAGAGGCTCAGGATGTGACAATGAGGAGACAGCTGTTCTGGAGCACCCACCATCCCTGTTGTCACTACGTGGACAGCCATCTGAGTGGGAATCCATGTTCAGGAAACCACTCCTTGAACTTCCCATCCTGCCAAAGCCCCCCAGGTTTGCCAACTTCAACCTACCAGCCAGCATAACCCTAGACAATTGCACCTCTCATGCATACAAAATTTATAGCATTATCCAGAGCATTAGAAAGACTCTTTCTGATTTTTTTTTTTTACAGTTAAAAATTACATGTCAAAATTTAATTAAACTTCTGTGAGGACACATAAAATTTCAGCCCATGGAGCCTTGTCAATACGAAACATCACCAGGTTTTGATGTGTATAGGAGATTACTTATATAAGTATTTTTCCAAGGCTTAAGAAACCTCAGTGTACTTAAGAAACTTATTCAGGACACTCCTGGAAAAGAAGGAAGGAGAAAAGCTGTCAGCAAGGCACAAGCAATTCCCCAAGCCCTGCACAAATGGTTTCAGATGGGCACAAAGTGAAAACTGATGTCTGGGGCACTTGCTGGCACTGTCACTGCCTGCATATTCCTTGCAAAATGTCCTGGAGTGATTTAAATTTGAGAGTGTACGTCATATTCCCTTTTGAACTTTTNCCCTTGCAAAGGAAAATGCTCAGGATAGGTCACCAACACAAAAGAGAGTTTGAGTGAAGCTGGGAAAAAGCTGTGCACAAAACACTTAGAACACATGCAGCAAAAATACAGGATCAATAATCCTGTCTATTACAACATAAAATCAGATCAACAGGGCTGGCTTTCATCCTACATAAACAGCAGTTCCTGTCATTGCAGCCCTTTCATGGAATGCTTTCAAGGCATTGCAAGCATTTCAAAGACTTTAATTTTCAGAAACATTACATAAATGATTCTGGGATTTGAAATGCTCTCTGAAACTTTAAGAGAAAAAAACAGAATAATCCTACCCTTTCAGGGATTATCCACTTTTCCTCCTTACACAAGATACAGGAGGGCATTAAGTAACGAACAGTCAGGGTAAAGCTGGTGGGGTTATTAAACAGTAACTATTTTTCATTTAAAACTTTGTTATGACTATCAATAATAAAATGCATCACATTGGTATGGATAATTTAAGGTAAACGTCAAGTTCAGTCTTCAAATAACCTGACCACAATGTTTCTTTCTATTCAAGATGATGAATGTGGTTCTGTAGTGTTTAATTAGTTGGTCATCATGATATTTAAGTGCCAATGACATAACTGGACATGTAATCCATAGGGAATAATTTACTCAATTAATTCAGCCGTTTTTCTGCTTGCTTATTTTTCATAAGGAGACTGTAATATTCTCACATTTATGCCCTCTTTGAATGTATTCATCAAAGAAGCTCATCACATTATTTTCTGCCAGTAGCCCCTGCCTTGAATCTGCTGGAGCAAGGCACAGGACATGTTCAGGGACATTCAGCAATCACAAGAGAAGACAAGACATGAAGATGAGGACCCCTTATCTCAGGGAAAGGATGATTAGAGGAGAAGTGGTTGAAGTAAGCAAAATAATACAAGGGTTAAGTGAAGAAAAGGAAGGGTAGCTATTTTTTCCTCTCATAATACAAGAAAGAGAGGGTATTCAATGAAATTACAAGCCAGAAACAACACAATGTCAAAAAAAAAACCAACCTCAAAAATATTACAACATTGGAACCTGTTTCACAAGACAGTATCAATGCCAAGAGCTTAGCACAATTCAGAAGAGGATTAGACATTTAAATGGATAATGGGAACAATGGATGTGAGAATATGATTTTAAAAGCAATATAAACCTTTTTGTTTCAGGCCTTTGGCAAGTCTTGCAAGGTCAATTCCTTACAAGTGCTTGTATTTGAAATTCAGAATACGGCCGTCTTGCTCTTCCATGGTCTAAGGACCCAGCTTGCATGGTATGTTTCTATTTCTTGCTAGAATAGATGGAGAGTCAAATTGGGTGCATAGTTTATACATACAGCCTCATCAATTTATTTTTTACAGCACTATCTTCAGTAGCATCACCTACCTCAGTATTCCTGATGGTGAAGAGGGTAGCCAGATCACAATCTGGAGTGCAGGTTTTTACCACACTTCCACTCTTTTTTCTAGAGGACATTTTTGGAGGTATGCTTCAGCAGCTAACCCTGCTCTCAACACCTGCTCTGTGGCATCAGCTGTGGCTGCAGGGGAAGACAAAACCAATTCCCTTTTGCAAAGGTCCAGGGAAAGAGAAGGGCTGGCAGCTGGATGTGCTGTGTGGCTTCACTAGGAGTAAAGGGCAGCACTTGAAAGGACATGGAGAGAGGCCAGGGAATACCATCACCTGTCAGTTTTCTGTCAGAGCTCAGAGTCTGTATTGGATACATGAAGGAGAGACATCCCCAAAGTCCCCTTCCCATTCTAATTCCTAAACCTTTCCTCATTTCTAGTAACCAGAGTGTGGCAGTGCCAAGAAAAACATAAGCTTATTTATAGGCAGGGAAGCTAAAAATCTTCTCCAGATCCTGTTTTGTACAGATTTCAAACCTTTAGAAGTCAGTGTTCAGATTTTGTAGTTTAGATTCACCATCATTATGAAATTTTCCCCTCTCTTCTTCATAGCACTAGCAGGCCATTTTGTGATATGTGATTTGTAAGAAGGTAGGCAATTAATCATCTTAGACATTAAACAGGCTCTGACACAAGAGCTTGGACAATGCTTGTGCAGTTCCAGTTCCCTCCAGACTCGCTATGAAAAATCATCTCATGTTCTGTAATGAGAACAGTAAATTACAGAAAGCACATTGGGTAAAATGGTCATTAATCTCCTGCACTGCCTGGTGAGACCCCCACTAATTAGAAAGGTGAGAAATCCTTTTCCTGGAGCACAGTCAGACTTGTGCCTGTGTCACCATTTCACAAGGTTACTTGGTAGTTCATGGCACTGGGTTTCCATTTCTCCAGGGTGTTTCAGTCTGTACCCTTGAGGCTGAACCTAGTCATGTTCTGCTGATGCATATTAAGTGATGCCAGCCAAGGCCATGGCTCAGGATTCCTGAGGGGAATTTTTTTCCTATTCTGGTTTCACTATAAATAACTGAATAACACTGCAGGTGCAAAGGTCCTAACCACCTGGACTCCAAGGACAGTTTTGACTAATCTGCTTCTGTCTCAACCATTTCATCTAATGTGTCCTGTCCAGTGACACTGTGTACCCACACACATCCCCTGAGGCCCAGGTGCATCTGTGCCCTGCCCTCAGACCAAATGGCACAGCCTGGCCTCATCCATATTATTAAACTCTCCTGACCTCCAAAACTGCTTGGCTCCCTCCAGGCAACCCCAGGGGAGTGGCACCTTGTAGGCTTCTGACTCAAGCCTGAAGTCCCTGAGATGCTGTCAAGGAGCCTTTGCCCAGCACTTGTTACTGTGAGGCAGATTCCTGGAAAAAATAAGGGCTATAAAGGCTACTGCCTGGATCTAACAGGCAACTGGATGCCATACGGGAGGGAAAAGTCTCACTTGAAAAGTTCGCCTTTTCTCTGGGGCAAGAAGCACAGTTTGTTCTGATCTGTTACTAAAAAAAAAGCAGAACTGATAAAGTGATTTAGACGACTCTGATTTACCAGTCTGTTCATCACACTGTATCCTGACTGGTCCATCTCATGTGAGGCTGTTTAACACTTTATATTGTTGCATTTTGAATGCCATCCACCAGTGAGAACTGAAAAGCCACCCCATAAAATTAACCCAGCCTTTGACTATCACACAGAACATCAAGTCACTGGCAGGAGGCAAATATCCTTCCTATTAGCAAGAGATAACATTCGTTTTCTCCATCAGCCTCTAGGTGCACAAGCACTGTCTCTCATCAGGAACTGATCTCAGAAATCTCTCATAAAGGGCATCCTAGACAGCATGAAGTTTCAGGAATAAATATCACTCCTATAATAATGTCAGTCACCTCAGTTATGTTTAAATAGTATCATCTACATGCAGAAGAGAAACAGGAATTTGCCATCTACCTCTTTCAGCTTCATCTTTTTTCTGTTAAAGAGGTGCTGGTAGATCAGTTGTTCTTCTCTTTCTCTGTTTAAATAATACCACAGCGTACTGTGGAGCACACATTCTGCCAGGTCTCCTAGCAGGATTAGAGAGGCAAACAACTCAGAGACCAGAGACATTATTGGGAAGATGGCTGAAGGCTCTCACTAAAACAGCCCAAATAGGGTGATGCTGAGAGCAAAGGCTCCAGAACAGGGACAGACAGCACCATGGGACTGTCACATACAAATGCTACACCAGCTAGCAGTCCAGCCTCACACCAAATACAGAAGGAGCCAGCAACAGTTCCTTCTATTAGCCACCGATCCCCAGCAATTATGTGCAGTGGAGAGAGAAGGGAAAACTCGTTCTAAGATATCACTTCTGTCTGCATAGGGTTAGTAATCACGTCCTGGGATTGCAGCTTCCACTGCTGGGGCAGCCCAGAAAACTCTCAGGTTCTCTACTCCTTCTCAGAGCCTCAGCCTACCGTGCAGGAGGCCATGAGAGTTGTTGCAGAATGCTGGTGAGAGTTCTATTCTGTTATCAAGGTGCTGCCCTCAGCAGCACCAAATCTTAACAGTTCAGGCTGAGACAAATCGGTCAATCTAACTTGGTACCCTTCATGCCCATCTACTGGAAATCAAGAGTCAAGCTAAAAGAACAGACTTTAATCTCACAGCAGATATACTGTGCACAGCCTACATACTCCATACATGCAAATAAACATTCTGTATGTAGTAAGCATGGGTATTTTGGCAGGCACATTCTCTGGAGATCATAAAAAATGTGTCCTACAAGCCAGTGGTCCATCCTCAGTTCTTTGGAAGTCTTGCTAGGCCCACTCAACACATTAGTTTGATATACATTCAGACAAACCATATTCTTTTCAAAATATGTGATACGGCCAGTGTGAACACTGGAGACATGAGCTGCAGAATTACAGTAAATTAAAAGCACCAGGGCACCAGAGTGGGCATGGCAATTCAGTTTTCCATTGGCAGGCTTTTGGCCTGGATGTGCTACTGCTCTCCCACAAATTACTCAGGAGATAGCATAAAGCAAGGATCATTCTCCAAAGCAATCTAGACAGAGATGCACAGTTTTGGAGGTGAGGAGAGATTCATAGCATCAACCAGGGCAGAAAAGCCAGTCTGCCTCAGGGCAGAAACCAGGCTCTGGCAGTGTTTAGTTCACCAGTGCTGATGTAGCCAAAGTCCCCTGGACACAGGGACTTTTTTTTCTCTTGGTTTACTGTTAAGGATTATTAAGAACATGAGACTGAGAAGGGAAAATATTTTTCTCTTATCACTTCACCATCCAGCCTCTCTACTCAATGCCAACAGCCTTATGACTTACTCTGCCATGATATTCACATTTTTTTTGCATTCAAAAACACCTTGCAGGCATCTCCAGTGGATTACAGGCACTGCTGGTACATCAACAATAATGCAATGGCAGTCAGCCTATTTCCTGCAGGGATGAAAGGGAGCGCATCCATAAGGAACCATGAATCTTTGGTGCACCTACATTTACAGTCCCTCCCCTTGCCTCTGCTGTGAGCAGAGAAATGCTAAGATCCTCAAAGGTCTGAAAAAGATGTTTAAATGCCTTGGAGGAGCCAGGATTCACTTACTTCATCTATATTCCTTCCATTTTCCTGGTTAGCTGCTACAATCAGAGGGGAAGGGGATGCAGTCAGATATCTTCCCATCTCCTGTGCTTCCCTAGGCACTGACTTGTGGGAGTCTATCTGCTGATCACAGCCAATATCACAACCAAGAAAAAAAGATGATAAGGAAAATAAAAGAGTTTCTCACACACAAGAATTCCTGTACACAGACACAATAGAATAGCACACCAGAACACACAACCTTTGGGGAGGTGCACAGAGGAGCTTTGTTGTTCTTACATCACATGTCAGAACTCAACATGTAAAACAAGACTTGTTTTTAAATTTCTTTTTCATTGATGAATATCTGCTCTATACAGCCTAATTAAAGCCACCCTTTTTCCAGATCAATGAAGAAGTTCAACCTGTATATAAATCCTTTCTCTATAAACTTAAAAGCCAAAATTATGTTATTCATTTCTACTTAGAAAACAAGCAAATTTTTAACCTGGAGTAGTTTCAGAAGTAACACCTAGCTATAAAACAAAGCAATGTAAAAAGAGCTTTGAGAAAAAGTGGCCCTGCCTTTCTCCTAAACAGGCATATTTATTGATGGTAAGACATAATGCACTTCAATCCCAGATGAATAACTCACCTCAATGGCTTTGAAAGAGACACACATCTGTTTTGAAAATATATTTCCTTTTATAAGCAAAAGGAAGGTTCAGTTTACATTTTTCAAGTATGTCATATTTTCTGAGCAGAAAAGCACATTAAAAAGTGAAAACAGAAGTCTGCAAACTTGCAACATTCTTTCCCAAGAACATATATTTTATTTGTGTCCTAATAAACATAAATGAAGCAAGGTAGCTTCGAAGAAAATTAAAATCTTGGCAGAAATGTGGAGGGAGGTCTGACAGCAACAGAACAGAATATAAAGCATTGCTTATGCATAGAAGTGGGCTTTGAGACTGTTTAGTGCTCTGTCATGTCATGTGCTAAAGTAATTCAGTCCAAAGAGCAGAGAGGAATTTGGACTACTGGATTCTCTTGCCAGGACGAGGAATCTCCTCTTATTTTTTCTTTTAATGGCTGAAAAATATATAACTGATATCAAAGCACCACCCTGAAAGAGGACCCAGCTTACACGCCAGTTTTTATGGCCTTTTCCTGCAGTACTGTGTAGCACTGGGAAAAACAGAGATCCCCTTGCCCATCTCAGAACAGTTAGCTTTACATTTGAATTGACATCCATTTTCACTTTCCTGTGACATTTAGTGATCTTTTCCTTCCTGTTTTTCATGTAGTTTATATTCAGTAAGCACTGAATTTAAAAGCAGATAGTGACTTTGCATGAGGAAATTCCCTGGGATTGAGGGTTCCCCCATGCCACAGTGCCGGGCAGCCCCTGGCTAAGCCAGCTGATCACAAGGATAAAGCAGGTTTCTGCCTGCCTGCAGGAGTCACCTACACACAGACATCTGTAGGCTGGGATTTTACCATGTGCCCATGGCAATACATCTCAAGCAGCTCTTGTTGTAGTTGATGTCTGATAATCAGCTGCTGGTACCTCCCCAGTTATTTCCGGGGGGAGGAGGTTAAAAATCTGGCACTGTGGCAGCTTCCACAGCAGCGTGGGCACAGCTCTGACAGGGATATGCTGTTACGCAACAGATCCACATCCCTTCTGAAGGGGACGGAGGCAGGGGGCTATGGCATCCTTAGCCTCCTCTGCTGAACCCATCCCTGCATTTACTTATTACTAATGCCCAGCACTCCACTGTAACATTACGGGTGGTGTTTTGGGAAGGAATGTGTGAAAGGATATGACACTGGCATAAGAGCTGGGAAACATTTGCTTCTGCGTTGCACAGGTGAAGCTCTGGGGAAGGGTACTCTGATCAGGATGTGGTTTCTGTGATCCCCATTGCAAAAGGACTGGGTTTGCAGTGGTCATCACCTGGGTTGTGATGTACCGCTAACAAACAGTGTAAAACACAGAGAAATATTAGCTAAATTAAGTCTACCAAATTCAGTTGTTCTAGCAGCAGTAGGGTAGGATGTCACAGTGGGATCTGCACCAGGTTGCACAGCTGCTGAAGATCCACTGAATTTCTCCAGCACCTAGTCATGGGACATGAATGCCCTGTTCCTACACCTGATGATCAGGCACAGTCTGAAAATCACTTGGGGTCTCCTGTGGCCCCTGGTGCGATAACTGTGCCGGCAGCAGAGGGAGCATTAAACTCATTGCCCACGGTCAAGTGNGCTGATGCAACTCTGCCAAGTGAGACAGGACTGAGCTGTGGCTTGCCCACCTCTCAACCTGCCCTAGTGATACTTACAGACCATTTGCAGAGGAGCAGAGCAATCATGAAAACTATCTACGAAGCCATAGTCAACTCCTCAGAGTAAATACTCCCAAGTGTAAGGAGCAGCTGAAGGAACTGGAGTTATTTAGTGTGAGGAAGAGAAGGCTCAGGGGAGATCTTATCTCTCTCTACAACTACCTGAAAGGACATTGTAGTAAGATAGGGGTAGGCCTCTTCTCCCAGGTTACCAGCAAAAGTACAAGAGGAAATGGCCTCAAGTTGCACCAGGAGAGGTTTAGATTGGATATTAGGAAAAATTTCTTCACTGAAAGGGTTGTTAGGCATTGGAACAGGCTGCCCAGGAGAGGTGGTGGAGTCACCATCCCTAGAGGTGTTTAAAAAATGTATATATGTGATACTTAGGGACATGGTTTAGTGGCTTGGTGGTGATAGGTAGATGGTTGGACTTGATGATCTTAAAGGTCTCTTCCAACCTTAGTGATTCTGTGAAGTATTTGTCACCTTTAGTGTGAAGATGAATGACTTACCAAGAGCAAAAAGGCTGGAGAGTGTCCAGCACAGGGCCACCAAGANAGCCCTGAAATGCACTGACAAGCACTGAGGTCTCCTCAGAGGAAGAGGTCCTCAACCCTCCCCCCTACCCTCCCTTCCTCCCTCCCTCCTCTCACT
The DNA here is from genome assembly GCA_013396975.1 of Bucco capensis. Lineage (NCBI taxonomy): Eukaryota > Metazoa > Chordata > Aves > Piciformes > Bucconidae > Bucco > Bucco capensis. The sequence continues at coordinate 52,119 of VWZO01010914.1, forward strand.
GTTTCTCTGTGGATGAATCACACATCTCATGCACTATGAGCTCTCCTTTTTTTTTTTTTTGGCAAACCCCATCATTTGGCACTTATTTTGTGCAGCCGTTCAGGAGCCATGAGTTTGCTGGCACTGTGCTGGCCTCCAGTGAGCAAAGCACCTGAGAGCAAAGCACTGGAAAGCCTTTCTGTAAATTTAGCTCCTAATCATGCCGCGGCTTGATTCCCTCTTTGCAAAATGAGCATATTAATCCTTCCTTTATCCCACTGTTTATCAGTCTCAACTCACAAGATTGTAAACTCTCTAAGGCAGGGCTGTCTACTAGGATGTGTCTGGTTCAACAGAGCCTTTGAAACCCTTAGTAATTTCTAAATTCTGCTGTTTATATATTATCATATTATTCACCCTGATTAATTTCTGGGTTGCATCTTTAAAAGAAGATTGCTATTTCCTGAACCTTAACTCCAGACTCCATGATCCAAATTTATCCCTGCTGTCATGCCACTAAGTTACATTGCTGTTAATAATTCCTCAGTCTGAACACACTGGCTTGTACTTTCCCATTTTGTATTTCATTTACAAGTGATAAAGGATTGCTTTGAGGAATTTTCACTGCAAAAGAAATCAATTGTCTGCTAGCAGTGGAAGATAGTAAGGTCCATATAAGGTGATCTCATACCAGCACCCCTCCCTTGAATAAAAGTATATATTTTTTTCTGGGCTGTACATCTGGATGCCAGCTTTCCAAGTACTGGGGCTGATCTATCAAACACTGCAAAACAATCTGTCTTCAAAATGAATGGTGATGCAAATTGTTCTCAAGAAAGAAATCTATCAAAAAAAGGAATATAAATTACAGACTGGGCATGCTGGTGAAGGAGGAATGCTATGTGGTTTATAACAAGTTAATCCACTGCCAAAACTTTCACTGATTTATATACTGAAATGGCAACCCTAGGCTAAAGGTAAAAGGGCCACATTGCCAACAAAGACCCTGTTTCTGCAGAGGGTCTGCAGAAGCCTAACTTTCTGCATGCTCCTAGTCTGCCTGGAGGAGCTGCTTCTTAACCCACTGCCACCTCAGACCTGCTGAGGTGGACCACAGGGCAGTGGGTGCCTGCAAGCAATCAGCAAAGCAAAAGCTGCTCAACTGGGTGCCTGGCTCTGGCCATGCTACTGGGACAGATACAAGGAGGATATTAGTGAGTGATGGCAGCTCCTCCAAACCCAGCCAGCCCAGATCCAAGCTCAGCCTTGCTCTCAACCATTGGGGGTTTGTGCAGGCAGGGGAGGGTTGTCCTGGAGTCTCCATTAATCCCAGGTCCTCCACCACAGCATTGGTAAGCACCTGCTCTGGGGCTGAAATGCCGCTAACATCACTGTCACCCTGGCCAGCAGGACCCCAGATCTGATCTGTGGCATTGTGCTTATTACTAGCAAGAAAAAAATAAATAACCATCAACTTCTCCCTGCTGTGACTCTTTCAGCTGCTCAGCAGATCCTCCTACCCATTTCACTCATGGCAGCAACTCTCTCTTCACAAATGGGCTCATACCAAGTCATGCCAGGGCTGACTGACCCCAGCAGCACCTCATCGTTCTGGGCTATGCCACCAGCTGCTGCAGCAAGGAGGTCAGCACCGGAGAGGACAATAATGCTACAGATGGATACTCAAGGCAGTTGTTCAATGGGACACAGCTAAGCTTGGGCCCTGTGTGACAGGAAAATAGAAAAGACTTGTTACTTACTGTAACTACTTACACTACACAGTGCACAGCTGAGACCCTTTGATATGTCAATGACAGGTGGTGTTGCTTGGTGGACATTTAATACTGTCTGTGTTACACACAAAAATTAGATTGCATGAACATTGAAACTGCAGCGTCAGGCACTCAGAAGTTGGCAAGTGCCAGAAATAAGATTGCTAATGTGTCCTTCAGTTAGTCCAGTCTTCCATACGTACTTGATAAGTTTTTTAATTACATGATCTCATGTTTACACTTGTATGATAAAACAAGCTCAGAGAAGCCCAAATCAAGCTGTACAGCAACTTCAAACTTCTCTGTTCTTAGTGTCAGCAATGTATTTTTAAAGCAGCATTTTGTTCATAAAATGTGCATTTGACAAATCTATTTTGTTTCTCAAACAGTTCTGTTTTGAGTACCTCTGACACAATGCTAACTGAAGCTATTAGCAGTCCTGGGAAAAGAAATCAGAAGCCACATGTGAATTAGGCAGATTTTATTACAGACAGGTGAGGTTTCAGCTAATTGATGAAACAAGGTAATTTCTGTGATTTAAAATCTTTACTACAGATAAATTACCCCATTATTATCAGGTATAGCTTTGATTTTTTTGTTAATTACTATCCTAACTTTGGAAGAGGGGGAAGTATTTATCTCACATAAGGCAAAGAAAACCCAAGTGTGTACTTGGCAGAGTCGCACTGTATTTGTCTGGACTGAAAAACAGGACGTATCTGTTGGTAGACATCTATCCAGTGAGGTATTTTTCCCCTGCTCTACTGTTTCTTTTGGCAGCACCATGTGCTAACTTTAGAAGTGTCTGAATGCCTTTGCTAAACTATTAGCACAGAAAAAGCTCCTTTGTGTTTTACCCATTCATACTTCTTAATTTATGTTCTGGCATCACTTTTCCTTGTATTGTGCAAATTGAGAGCCTGCACATGTGGCCAAAATCTGTTTGTGCATGGGCGATGATCAGGATGAGTGCTTGCAAAGTCAGCACAACTGCATCCAGGAAAGCCAAACTCCGCTGTATCTCTTATTTACAATCCAATTCACACATGCCTGTCTTGAAATCTAGCTCAGAAATTAACAGTGCACCTTTCTCTGCCTTGAGAGTCAATGACAGGCTAACCAGAAACAGGAACAAGTCATGGTGCGTGGGGCCAAAGCCTTGATCCCTGCAGTGTGAGGGTCTGGACTTCCAGTTTGCCCCATGCTGGGAGAGCCAGGGGCCACCATGAAGTCCATCAGCAGAGCCAAAACATCCCTAAAGTAAAATGATCCTTTTTCTTCTGATTTATCTCTGTGTTACAGCAATGTGTTTTATTGCCTGGGAATGAGACAATAAAGCAAAAAAAAAAAAATCTGCAGCAATAAATAATGTGAACAGGATACTAAAGAACAATAATCCAAAGCACTGCATGAAGTGAGGGCCTTTCCCTCAAAATACATCACACTACAATTTCCTGGGAGTGTCAAACTCCCTTCTTTCTTGTTCTTTATGGAACAAAGGGAATTGCTGGTGCTTGACCTATGAAGAAAATACATATTTTATAAAGGGTGATACTGAGCCAAGTCTAAAGCTGTGAGGCTTGGCTGAGAGACATCACCTGCAGAAGCAGCTGCAGACCGAGAAGTTTAAAGCCTCACTTTTCCAAACCCAGAGTAATTCCCCACCTTCTGAGTGAAAGCAATAGAGAAGCAGAAGTGTTTTGGGAGCATTTACTTCTGGGTCAGAGAGGTACTCTTTAATTTTACTCCACCTGAGGCAGCTTCAGAGATTGTCCCTAAGGTAAGCTGCCCACTGCTGGGGTAGGAGCTTGCCTGCAAATTGCAGGTGCTGGAAAAGGAAGGCACAAATCCCAGGGAAACAGGCTGCTTATGGCTGTCTGAGGCCCTTTTTGCAGATGAGTGGAAAAAAAAAATGAAGTACCCATTTAAAAGGAGCCTTTAACCTCCTTGGATCAACCAGTCCTTGCTCAGACTGAGCAGCAGCTCTACCAATTGGGAGGTCAGAGTGAGAAATGGAGGCTCAGTGTTGGGGCTGACTGGCCTTGATACCCCCAGACCTCCAGGGACAGTAAGAGGGGACTGATGCCTCTGATCCTGCTGAAGCACCTGTGGTTTGGCATCCTGGCAGAGAACTGAATTCTGATGCACTGTGACCTTTTGTTTCATGCACATGTCCCCAGGCTGCAGCATTGCCAACAAAACAGCATGCCAAAAACATTCTCCATCCTTACTTCTTGAGGGCTTTTCCTTCCTTTTCTTTTTTCTTAAATTTCAAGCCCTGGAAGCATATACTTCTCATTCTTTACTGTCTCTTTTTCCACCCCCTTCACAAGATGATGTTACTCCAACATTTGTGAAATGCACAAATGCTGCAGCTCCAAAGCAAACCTTTTCTCACACAGGCAGTTCAGGCCACAGATGACTGGTCAAGAAGAAAAGAAGGATGGAAAGCAGGAGGAAAAGATCTCTCCTGCAAGCACCAGCATGCTCAGAATCTTGTTTCAGCCCACCAACACACAGGCCAAAACAAAGACATGATGACTACAAAGCTGGCAGGTAAAAGTTAAATAATGGTACCTGCCAACTACAGGGTGAACATGGTGCTAACAAAACATGGCTAAATGCAACATATGAAATGGTCCAAAGGGAAAAAAAATAAGCATCTACATTATCTCTTTTGAACTGTTTATAGCTGGGGTCTGATCACATTCCTATTAAGGTCAATGGAAAGATTCCAGGTAGCTAGGGCCAAAGTTGGGTTTGGCTCCATATCTTTGGCTCTGTAGCTTTGTTCTGGGATGCTAACAAATATGTTTAATGGTATAAGAGGGCTAGAAGCACCACTGTTGCCTCTCAGCTCCACAGTTCAGAGCAAGGAACTGGCTCTTGGGGGAGAAAGGCAGCTCTGTCTGCTGCAGAAACACATGGCCTGATTCAGATGCAAAACCTCTAATTTATGCAGACAGACACACTTGTACACATATAAACACACTGTTTTTTCATCAAGCTGTGTGGATGAGTGGGTTAATAAAAAGATGGCATATCTTTCTCTTACACACACGCAATCACCTACACACAAAACCATGCTAAAAATATATTATAGGAAAGGCAGCAGTAAAGCACACTCAATAGGGAATGGCAGAATTAAGACTGCCTCTTCTTTTTGACACAGTTTCGAGGCTAAAAGTTAAGCAATAGTATTATTGTCTTCAATGTTACACTAACAATTCCTGCTTTGTTCATTCTGAGAGAACATATTTGCATTAAAAATATCTTCTGTTGTGTTTTTTTTGTTTTTTTTTTTCCCTATCTAAAATCTTGGGGAACAACAGGAAACAAGAAACAAGTCTTTATTTGTAAAAGTTTCTGGACAGTTTTTTTCAGGAAAAGCAAAAGCAAAATCACAGAGATTAGGAAATGTCAGAATTAAGGCTGCCCAAACATGGACACACCTTTGATTTACTCACATGCTCATCTCCAGGGAAGGTGAACTAAAACTGCACAGCCAGCCCTAACTTTTAAGTGACTGACTCTGTAGCCTCAGTGACAGCTTTTTAACAGAAAGCATTTATGTTTTTAAATTCCAGGAGGGAATTTGCTTGTTTGTTTTTAGAAAAGCAAGATGAACACCATGCCATGATGGTGTCCCCTAACACTGGTGCTAGCCAAGTCACTGGCAGTGGTCCAGGCTGCCTTCCCCCATTGGAACAACAGCCTGAAAGAGGCAAGACTTTGGACAGATATTTGGTGACCAAGATTGCACATACTCTCCTTCACATCTATGCCCTGCCTGAGCTCTTCTGTCCTTTTGCTTCCAAGCTGTTCCTGCTCTAGGCCTGTCATATAATTTTGCCACTCACCAAAGTCCCAGTCTCCTCATCATGCCATCCCTGTCCCAAACCAGTACAGACATGGACCATAATTGCATAATCTCAGTCTTGGTCTGGAAGGGACAGAGTCGGTAATTTATCAGTAAATAGGTGAGGAAAAAAAAGCCTTTATGCTTTTCAGTGTCTAGAAGAGATCCAGAACTCCATTTCAAGTCATACCTGAAAAGTAAAAGCCATAAAGACTTGAAAGACAGCTCTGAGGCTTCCCAGACTACCTTCTGACACTGACTTTACCACTTGGACCTGAAGAGCCTGAACAACGTGTTTTGGTTATTACAGAGAACTTTACCAAAACAGACAGATGCTGGCACAATTTTAGGGTTGTAGCTGAAGTTCTCAGAGGAGAAGTTGTGTTCCATTTGCTAGTCTGTCTCCCCAGTCTGCTTCTGCAGCCGTAACTAAGGAAGTTTTTTGCATAAAGACCACGAAAGGAAACTGATGAAGTGCAGTAACACACTGGTTGGCAACGAATGCTAAAAAAGGAGGTGTACAGAAAGGCTTTTTCGTTGATACATGATGAAGTTTGAAGGCTGGTAAACCACAGAACTAGAATATCAACTAAGAATTTTCTGAATGTTTATAATTTTAAAACTGAATGCCCACAGTATTGCAACTCAGTTTCTATCATTTCTTCTCAGTTCCTCTATGGACTGTAAAGAAACATTTTTTTTTTTCTATTCTCACATCACTTGGCTTATATTATGCACTTGCAGCAACAACTAAAGCCGTGATTCTTCAGGTCATCTCTTAAGTCTAGGTTGACATATTCATGTCTGAGATTTCTCAAAATAAAATATATGTTCATATGTCCAGGAGTTCTGCAGCTACCATGGTGTGAATGCCAACCTGCTCCCTCCAGCTGGTCCTACCCTTCTACCACATTTCATGTTGACTATACATACCAGGCAGTTAGTCAGAGTGTGTATGTCTAGTGCTTCCCAGAGCTGCAAGTTGACTGTACCTGCAGTGTCCAGATGATACACATATGTGCAGTACATCTGCCCAGCATGGTGGGAGGGAGGCAATTGTGCTGCTCTGGCACAGTAAGTGCAATGCTTTCCTAAAGCATCAGACTTCACCTGTACACACACCATGGACATGACCAAGGTTTCTGAATGCACAGCAGCCCAGATAGATTTATTGCCCATTAATTCCAAGTTGGTCACTAAACATCTGGAAACCCTGGACAAACACAGAAAATACTCAAGACTGTCTGAGTAAGGTCTCTAGTTAATGAAAGTGATCATGCCAATGGAAATGCCAAAACATCATGGTCTAAATTACAATCTGGTATTAGGTTCCACTGGTATGGTCTACTTGCATCCAGACCACAGGCTGATGAATTCAAGTGGTGAGCAAATGTATGGCTGCATAGTTTGCAACAAATTGTTTTATTATTTTTGAAAGAAAATGTTTGAATGCTGACAGTCAACGAAGCAGAATTACTTGTGCTCAATCTGTTGACTATCACCTATGACAGATCTTTAGGAAAGGATCCTTTTAACTAAACATGTGACTGTTGGACATCTTTGATGACAATATATTTCAAAATGATCAAAGTCAACTGTCAGAGGAATTAGATTAGTCATTATTAGTCTTCAGTAGTTCCCATGAGAACCTTAAACGGTTGTTGGTTCTTCTTAAAAGATTAGAGTAAGCCTTGTAACGTGTCATGATGGAAGCATTAAAGATTTGGAATAAAGGACAGAGTGCTGTCTTTGTTTCTGAAAGTAGATGATTTCTAATTCAGGCTTTTAATTGTACTGAATTTTATCACCCTGTAATACAGAAATCTTTGGGAAAGGGCCTATACCTTTTCATGAACTGCAGGAAATGGTATTTTAAATTCATTCCTCTGAAAGAATCTGGTTCCTGTTGGCCAGCATCAATGCCAATGGATATTCTTATTTCCACACCATTTCTCCTCACTCTGTTCAACTCTTACCAACGCCAAGATGAGAAATGATGCTGGTAAGCAGTCACAGGACTAATTACTACACACTGAATCCTACAGCCTTATCAGTGAAGTTGAAACAAAATTGGCAGTATTTAGCCATGAACTAAAAGTAAATGTGGAGGGTTTCAAATCAAAATGAGATGAGGCTTTAGCCTTTATGAGTGCTGGCCTGCAGTATAGCAAAAAAAACTACTACATTGACTGTTTTATTTCTTCCACAACCAGAAACATTTCTGTTGTGAAAAACTCCGTGTGCAAAAGTGGGAATTCTATAAGTTCAAGTAATAAAGAGTATCATGTAAATAATATTTAATGCAAAAAGGCTTTGAGATAATCTAGAATATCTGTGAACAGCGATTTCTTCAAAGCAGTAGCCAAGATTTCTCTTTGAAACAGCTTGTTTGAAGTCTCTTTGTACAGCCATAAAACAAAAGACTCTCTGTTTAAAGAATTACATTGAAAGATTTTTTCCCCCTGTATTTATTTGTTGGAAAATGCTGATGAGGGAAAGACCCCCAAACTGCTATGGAGTATGTATCATGACTGTTATTTCAAAGAAGACTGATAAGTTCTTTAGATCTTTCTCCAACAGTGAGATAATCATGTATCTTTGTCCTTTCATATTAATTCTTAGCCCAAAATTTATCAAAGAACAAGATTTTGCTGCATTTTTATGTTCTTTGCAATCAATGCTTTCTTTTCATTTTTCTTTTTATACATCCTTGAAACACATACCTCAGATAACATGAAAGGACTTAAAACATTGAAAGTATATAATATACAAACTTACAAAAATAAGGTACCATCCGCTGACCAAGTTTTCATACTCCTAACCTGATCAATTAGCTTACATGTTGTTAGTTAAGCCATTATTGCCAGGGCAATACCAAAAGGAGGCCTATAAGAAAGATAGGGACAAATGTTTTACCAATGCCAGCTGTGGCAGGGGAGGCAGTAATGGTTTTAAAATAAAAGAAGATACATTCAGAGTAGATACAGGGAAGAAAAGTTTTACAGTGAGAGTGGTGAAACACTGGCACAGGTTGCCCAGAGATGTGGTAGATACCTCATCCCTGGAAACATTCAAGGTCAAGCTGGACAAGGAACTGAGCAACGTTATCTAGTTAATAGTGACCCTGCTCACTGCAAGGAGGTTGGACTTTTAAAGATCCTTTTCAACCCAAAGCATTCTATGATTCCATGATTCTATGTTTTTTCATTATATGTGAAAAATCACAATCCAAACAATGCGTGGTCATTGCTATGTTGTGTGGGGTTTGGTTACATGAGCTCCTTATGGCAGCAGCAGCGTCTCTCCTGGTGTATCTTGTCAACGCAGCCCCTCCAAATCCATTGCAGCAACAACAGCAATGACACGTCAAGTCCTTACAGCCAGAGATTTTTAAGGACAGAAGGGATACCTGTGACCATTTGCCAGGTTCCAGTGGCACAAAGGACATGGAAATTTACCCCTCAATTCCCACAGCCAGCCTTGAAGAGCTCCAGGTTGAACCAAAGCAGTGGTCTGAATCTTACCCAACCTGCCCATTGTTTCTGGTTTTCCAGAGGAATTTCAAGGCTCTCTGTAGTGAAAGTGTAGTTTCCTTACTAGCTGCTTCCTTTTTTCAGTTACCTTCAACAAACCCCTGTAGAAGCAGTCTGTAGGCTCTTCAGCTATGCCAGTACCATTGAAGTGATGAGAACTGAAATGCTGGCATCAGTGCTGTGCCAAATCACTCACACTACTTGACTTCTGGCACACTCTCTGGCTCAGGTTTGACCCTGGCCAGCTCTTTCAGATAATCCTGGGCACTGTTTGGGAGACAGGCAGGCCAGAGACCATTCCCAGCTGGTGATTATAGACAAGACTTTCCTGTTTTGGGAAGGAAAAAGGATGGAGTCTAGCCAGATGGACGCAAATCAGGCCTTATAACTTCACCCCTCATGGTCAACAGTCCCTGTGGTTGAGGGATTTCCTGAGTCAGAGCTCAAGTCTTTTGAGTAGTTTAACTATTCTTAACTAATTTTTCTTCCATGAATTTGTCCAAATGCCTGTTGGACCCATGGAAAGCTTTTGCATCCTCAATCCCCCTTTGCAAGCAGTTCCACAGCTCATTTCACTGTTACTAATAACACACTTAAATGTAAGTGATAGTAAATCTATCACATCTTGGCAAACTCTTCCAGCGGGATAATGGTTTTAATAACTGTTAAAAAAGTTTGCTTTGCTTTGCTTTCTGACTGAATATGTCTATCCTGAACTTCCAGCAATCTGGTTCCTGTTAATGCCTTGTCCACTAACTGGAAAAATCTCTGTATTACCAAATACCTTCCCTGGGTAAACTGTGATCAAGCCACTACTTAACCTTGTCCTTCATATGCTAAATCAATCGAGTTCCTGAATTCTCTCCTAACACAATATGATTTCAAAACTCAAATCATGAACCTAAATATCTTCAGACATGATTTTCCTTTCAAAAAGGAGCCCCTTTTGGCTGTGTAAAACACACCTTGACAGAAATAAATAGCATTTACTCAAGTTTTTGGCACCCTGAAGATGTTGTACAGAAACCCTTGGTCTGGAGAAATCATCTAATCGTAAAATAAACAATTTCATGATAAGCATCCTTGTATATTCCCTTATGTGAAAATTGCACTCCAAAGTAAAAGTATATTTTCATGAAAAAATGTTACTCTGAGTTGGAGGCATGTTAAATATTATGGAATATAAACATCTTATTGAGGAAATCTTTCCATGGAGACAAGTTCTTTCTAACCATAAGAATGGCACTAATTTTTCCATATGCATATAATTAACTTCATTCCATTGATTTTCTTGGAGATTAGTTAGAAGATGGGGGGGGTTATAACTTCACACCATCAAATGCAAAAGAACAGATCTTCTTACAAGACATGTATTGCCAAAGGAAGAAAAAATAATGTCAATATAGTTCTATTGATTTGGCAGTAGAAATAGTGTTTCGTGTTATATCTAGATTTCGAGGGTATTTTTCCTACATTCCATATTGTTCTGTTGTATATGATTAATGTTGAAACATGATCTCCCAATTGAATGAAATTATAAAAATTGAAATTTAGGGATGCATTAAATTTGTTTCAGAGACACTATACAGTGATGATAGCTACTGAAAAAATTAACTCTTTACATCCTAATTTTAAAGTTCATAACACCCCTTAGACTTCCAGTCATATACTGTATATTTCTGACTTCTATGGAAGGAATAAATCTCCTCAAATGTTAATCTTCCATTTTACACATCCAGCTTGCCAGAATCTTATGACTCAATTTACTCTGCAGAGATTTCATTTTCTTTAGTGCTGACACTAGAAGCACTCACTGCATGGAGATGTAAATCACATTTAGATATGCTGTATTTCCAGTGTGCTTGCTGAGATTGAAATGAGTACCTTTTGAGCAAACACTGCTGGAAGGACTTTTCAAAGCAGATGATTTGGAGCAGTATTACCACAGAGAACTTTTACTCCATAAGTGAAAATATGTTTTCAAACTCTCCAAAGTACCTTCACAGAATCAGACATGGTGCAAATAAAATTGGTGGCATTTCAAGCTCAGCAGCAAATCATAGAATCATGGAAACATAGAATCACTTAGGTTCGAAAAGACGTCTAAGATCATCAAGTCCAGCTGTCAACACTATCACACCACTAAACCATGTCACCAAGTGCCATGTCTATATGTTTTTTGAACACTCCAGGGATGACAACTCCACTACTTCCCTGGACAGCATGTTCTAATGTCTAACCACTCCTTCAGTGAAGAAATTTTTTCTCTTATCCAACCTGAACCTCCCCTGATGCAATCTGAGGCTGTTTCTTCTCATGCTATCGCTAATCACCTGGGAAAAGAGACCAACCCCCACCGCGCATTAATCTCCTTTCAGGTAGTTGTAGAGTGAGCAGGTCTCTCCTTAGCCTCCTGTTCTCCAGACTAAACAATCTCACTTCCCTAAGCTGCTCCTTGTAAGACTTGTGCCCTAGACCCTTCACCAGATTTGTTGCTCTTCTTTGGACACACTTCAGCAAATCAACATCTTTCTTGTAGTGAGGGGTCCAAAACTGAACATATGTTCAAGGTGTGGCCTCTCTAGTGCCAAGTACAGGGGGGAAATATTCATAGCTGCTGCACAGGAGAAGATCCAAGAGGACATGAGAAGGCTGTGTAGAATTCTCTACTGAGGACTGAGTACCTTCACAGAAACCCAACCCTCACAATTATGCATTGCACTAGGTTTCACCAAAGCCCCACTGCAAACCAGTGTTTTTACCTTGTGAAATGAAATAATTGAGTTACAATCATTGTGGTTGGAACCTGAATCCTGAATACGAGTAAAATGATTCTTTCATCATCAGAGGCACACCACATGCTAAACATTGGAGAAGGCAATCACTTGATTCAGCTGACCAATAAATTAAATTCCTCCTACACTGAGATGTGCAAATCAAAGAAGGGTCTTCCATTTTGCTAATTCTATCATCCTTTGTAAAAATTAATCTCATCATTAGAGTCCATTTTGCCATTTACTGCAAGAGAAGCAAGACCATGCCAATTACACTGGCACAACGGCTACAGAAAATATTCGGATACCTCAGGATTGTCTAAACAGCCTTATTCTGGGAAATTTCTAGGTTGCCAATAGTTTAATAGCACTAACCTTGCTCTGCAATTAACATCAAAAGAGACATCCAGCGATTTCAAACCTTCTTTTGAAATTCAACTCATTATCATAAGGTTAACGCTTTCCTCACAGGCTGTCTCTCCCAGTAGTTGCATGCTTTAATCTCAGAGGAAAGGACTTGAAGCTTTCAAACAAGCTAGGCTGGAGTACAAGTCCACTTAGCTCCTCTGTATTTTTTTCTCACCAACTTTTCTCATCATCATTTTCAGCTTCCTTTTAAAACACATTTTCTATTTATTTTTGCTTTGTGTCTCTAGCACTGTAATTTAATGCCACCCTCTTTAAAAAAAAAAAGGAAAGAAAAAAGAAAACAATATTGTTTTACAGATTAAAAAAAAATAAGCCTTTTAATCATTCCTACATTTTTCTCTGGAGGGCAAATTTCTTTTAATCACTTTCCTGAGCACAATTTAGCTCAAGTAATTATACTTCAAAACAAAAGGAAGTGAATCACTTGTTATGATGCTTTGATTTTAGGAAATACTAAATATAGTTAATCTAAGGATTTCTTACTACTTCTTTTGATATAGCTGTTACTGCCAAAATAGATATGCTTCTTAGGAGAGAATAAATAAGATGATGTGGCACTTGTTACAGAACATTCTTTCTGAAATACAGAGATGCTGTCTGGAGGGATTATGGTTCAGGTATAACATATAAACATGCTGCAAAAAACCACGCTTTGCTTCTGGCACACTGCTGCAGTCCCGCTTTCAGAAAAATAGAGGTTTTTTGTTTTCTTCTTATTACAGCATTCCCCATACTTAACACCCATGTCCTAAAAGTCAGATCTTCCTAAATCTGTGAAGCTTTTGTTATGCAAAACAAAAAAGATATTTCCTGAAGAACAAGAAATCCTCTCTCCACATAGTCATCTACTGAACATCAGAGTAATAGCCTGCAGGCCATTTTCTCAGGGTCGGTGTATCTATCTCTAAGGACCTCTTTCACATCTGACACTTGTTTTACAATATCTTGGTGCCCTCTCCATATCATATGTCACATTCTTTCTCCAACCATGCAAGTATTTCCCTCCAACTGGTGACTCATCATGCTGACTGCAAGATCTTTATTCATCAACAATATTTATTAATCTATTTTATGATTCTCATCTACTCCCATTTCCTAAGGTATTGTACACCATACTTTGGTAAAACAAAGTCAGGTACTAATAAGGATTAATAGTACTATTATAACCCAAAGAATTTGATAGAACTGTAATGGCTAGAAAATGGCATTAAATTGCAGCAGGAAACCCAAAGTACTGAAAGACATCTTTTTTTCCAGAGTTTTTCACAATTAAGCATGTGCAGTAGACCCTTCATGAATCCTTCACTGTGCCTGCAAGCAAGCATAAAATGAGCTGCATTTTGCCTTTAATCTAGGTTGTCAGGAAGAGGAAGGGGTTTTTTTGCTGAGTTCCCCATTTTCTACATCATGTATGTCCAGCCATATGTGGAGAGAACTGACGTTGCTAATAATGCTGGTGAAGAGATAAGTAGCATTAAGCACTTTTGGAATCTAAATCCACTTTTCTAAGGGAGACACAGGCACCTGGGACAAGACCCACAAAAAGTGTATGTATTACAGCACTGAGATGCACAATGATCTGTTCCCAGGAATACACTGTGTAATATAACAGAGCTGAATGAGGCATTTGGGCTCCCTAAACACAGTTTCCTGGAAACAGGAGCCATAAACCAGCCAAGCAGAAACAGAGCCATGTAAACTCGGTGCTGAGAAATCTTGAGGTGGTGTCAAGCCTCACCCCACTCAAGGGTGCTGCACTTGGATGGTGTTCACAGCCTCAAGGGGTGGAGAGACCCATTCCCACCCTCTGCTGGAGTGTCTTTTTCCCATAGTACACACCCTCAGGATGCAGGAAATGGGAGTTCACATCATTCCCTGGCCTAAGGAAATAGTGCCTGCACATCAGAGGGCTGGTTTCCAGGGTTGTTTTTTTAATTCAGTGGCAAAAAGGAAAATGTAGAAGATCTAAACTGCAGAATTTAGCCCTTTGAAAAGCATTTCCCGTTCTGTTTTTTCCAACAAAAAAGTCGACAAAAGGGGAAAAGAACATAAAATTTTGGCCACAATAAAGATCTATCCTGAGTGAAAAGGAATTCTTCGCTCCCTCTCTCCGTTGAAAGCTAGTGAGTGACCCTTCTTGTTCAAGGAATAACTCTACACATAGCTAAAATGTCTCTGCCCCTTAGGTAAAACTCCAGGGGCATACAAGAAACAACAAACAATACCTTGCCAATACTGTGTTAAAAGTAGTGGTGATGAAACAGCCACGACAACTTTGGTGGTAAAAACCAAGAGATGCTGAAGGGCCTGATCCAGCACTGCCACGTGCGATGCTATCTCAAGGCAAGGACCATGGCAGAAAAGCAAAGTGGGAGGTTTTCCCCACAGGAAGGATGCTTTGGCATGTGAATTCTTGTCCTCTCACTAGCCTCCCCAGGACCCAACTTCTTACTGCTTGCTCCCAGCAATCTTGTATGACAGCAAAAGGGACAATCAAGCCACTTCCAAATCATAACCCTCAGTGAATGTGTCTGCACACTGATGTTTTCATTGCTGTGTACAACATCACTGCCCAGAGGTAGAAACACACGTGACACTAGATACAGTCCAAGTCTTTGGATGTCTGAAGTGCAGAGGAAAAAACTTTTCTGAGGTACACTGTCCCCCTCATCCCTTTTGCCTTCTTTGAACTGTGCTGGAAGATTTCTTTTCCTGAGCTCTGATCTGTAGTTAATCCGCTCACAAAATCACACAGATTGTGAACTTACGTGACAGGTGTTTTTTGTTGTCTGCTTTTTGACAGCTTCTGGAAAAGAAACTCACCCTCTGGCTTTTCATCAGAAAGATTATGTTCTGTTTCCCTTAAGAAAACAGTTTTTCATAAGCAACTATTTTACATTGCAAACTCTGGGCTCTTATTACGGACAGATAGACTATTTTTAATGAAGTTTCCTGCAAGATCTCAGTTGGCTTTTAAGTCCATGTCTGTTAACCTACAAATACTTTAGTTAGAAAACTGCACACAAAGGTATATTCATCAGATCTGAGGCTGTTTTCACACTGAAATTAGAAGTTAAAAAAATTACACTACATTTATAGAAGTGAACCCATTTGAATGTAACACACAATTATAGAGAGCCCATATGCAGTCTCGGAGGGCTGTGATCACGACCTGTGCCTGAGGCTGGGCAGGAAATGCTTCTCCTGCCTTGCAAATATTCCTGGGATTTTAAAAATGCCTCACATTTCCACATGAAGAAAAAGAGAATTATTTCACAGTTTTCCTTTAAATGAAAGAGTGGAGAGACAGGCAGACAGCCCACAGGGCTGTGGTTAGGACTCTCACCTAGGATGAAAGAGACTCAAGATCAGATTAGCTGTGCTTGCTTTGATTTGCAAAGGGGACTGGGTCGATGGGCTCTCAGGGGCACCAAGCACTCGTTAGGCTGCTGGCTTTTTCTGTCATTTCAGTTGGAGATTTTCAGTTTTGTGCGGAAAATTAACTGTGCACCAGATCAGGGACTTGAACCTAATTAATCTCCATGGGAGACTGATGCCAAAACTTCCTGCTTTAGGCACCTGAACTGGTTAGGTGTGACAAGTACAAGTTAGATGGGTAAAGCATCACAAGGTAGATTCGACTCACCCAAATTCAGCGTCTAGACTCCTGGCAGCACTCCTTGCCAGACTTGTTTCTGAGGCTGTCTGGAGTGCCCATGCCAGGAGCTAACTCTGTCTGCCTGCTATAGGCAACTCTGAAGGGTGGCTTTGTGAGCAGGGACATATCAAGAAATAACTAACAGGAACAGGTGCTGGCTAGTTGGGGATGTCCCTGCCCAATGCAGGGGGGTTGGACTAGATGACCTCTAGAGGTCCCTTCCAACCCAAACCGTTCTATGATTCTATGTCACATGTCCCTTAGGTGCAGGCAGCAGGTCTCTTCTCCACCAGAAGATCAGAAAACTGACCTTACCTTGGTGGGTGGCTCTTTCTGCATGGTGGCCTAGGAATCATAGAATCATAGAACAGTTACAGCTGGAAGAGACCTTGAAGATCATGGAGTCCAGCCTTTGTCCAAGCCCTATCAACCTGCTAGATGATGTCCCTTGTCAATGGTGGCAAGCCAAATACAGTTCTCCTTACTCCTTTCTCACCTGCTCCTTGCATACTTATATCATGCTCGTTGGGCCAAAGGAAAAACTTCAGGTTTCTCCACCTACAGGAACTACTCTTATCTAAAAGATTTCTTAAGGTGTTCATAGATTCCCAGTGTCATGAAAGCTGGACCAGGAGGAGATGTAACCCAATCTCCTGCATATCATAGTGTATTAATTATCATACAAATTCCCTAGCATGAGCCCATTTCAGAGGAACAAAACAAAACTTACAGCATTTGCTTTTTATCCTTCTTTGTTCATATCTGCTTGTTCTCTTCTCCACTAAACAAGTAAAATGAAGTGCAGGAGAGAAAAAAATATGAAAGAAAATTCCTACTTAGAAGTACTTTAGGTTGTTACTCTAGGGAGAAGAGAAAGGCACCAGAATAATTCTGGAATAAAATATTTTCTATATTTATTTTTTCACTTTCTTTGTCAAAGTCAGAATCATTCTCAAGTCAGGAAGTTTGCTTGTACTCAGCATAGTTACTGAGATCAGCCCTGACATAGAGAGCTCAGCTCCCACAAAGTTCCACATTTTGTGGCCCAGACATCTCAAAAGGGGTACACAAAATCAGAGGTTAAAGAATTTCTCATCTTTTCCTGTAACTGCTCTAAACTCTCTCTATAAGTAGGTCTGATGACAGTCTGGCTGGTGATACACTTGCAAATGAGTGCTCTTGAGGGGATAGCCTAATGGATGAAATCTAACAGGGCATGATTTTAGGTGTTTTTCACTAAAAAAAGTCAGCATTTCTTGTTGAGTTTTCCAAGAATATGTTTAGGATGAGTTACAACATACAGCAAGTAAGGGTGTGTTTGCATATACAGATTTTTTAGATCCTCCCTTGACTCCATGGTAACCCTGACTGCTTATTGTGAAACCATTTCCAGGTTCTTATTTCCTAATAGTTATCATTTTTTAAAAAAAATCCATTTTTGCCTAGTTAAATTTGATACTGTTTAAAGCAAAAGCAATTTATATCTCAGAGATAAAGAAGAGGGGACAGATAGAAAGGAAGTACTTCCTGAAGTTCAACAAGGCCGAGTGCAAGGTCCTGCACATGTGTTGGGGCAATCACAAGCACAATTAAGTTGGAGGGGTGGGACATCATCCAGAAGGACCTGGACAAGCTGGAGAGGTGGGCCCACGTGAACCTCATGAGCTTCATCAAGACCAAGTGCAGGGTCCTACACCTGGGTCAAAACAATCCCCACTATCAATACAGGCTGGGGGATGAGAAGATAGAGAGCAGCCCTGCAGAAAAGGACTTGGGGGTGCTGGTGGACGAGAAGCTGGACATGAGCAAATTGTGCACGCTGGCAGCCCAGNCAGGCTGGGCGGAGAATGGATTGCAACAGCCCAGAGAAGAAGGACTTGGGGATATTGATTGATGGGAAGCTAAACATGACTCAGCAATGTACATTTGCAGCCCAGGAAGTCAACCATACCCTGGGCTGCACTCCACTCACATGAGACCCCACCTGGAGAACTGTGTTCGGCTCTGGGATCCTCAACATAAGACATGGACTGGTTGGAGTGAGTCCAGAGGAGGTTCATGAAGATCATCAGGGCGCTGGAGCACCTGCTCTATGAGGACAGGCTGAGAGAGTTGGGGTTGTTCGCCCTGGAGAAAAGAAGGCTCTGGGGATACTTTATAGCAGCCTTCCAGTACCTAAAGAAGGCCCACAAGAAAGGTGAAGAAAGACTTTTTACAAGGGCGTTTAGTGATAGGACAGAGTGTAATGGTTTTAAAATGAAAGAGAGTAGGTTTAGATTAGTTGTAAGGAAGAAATTCTTTACTGTGAACAGGTTGCCTAGAAAAGTTGTGGATACTCCCTGCCTGGAAGCATTCCAGGCCAGATTGGATGGTGTTTTGAGAAACCTGGTTTAGTGGAAGGTCTCCCTGCCCATGACAGGGGGATTGGAACTAGAGGATCTTTAAGGTGCCTTCCAATCCAAACCATTCTATGATTCTAAGAGACCCTGGATGTACAGGAGAAGGATAAGACTTTTCTCTCTTGGGGCTAGCTGGACCTCTTCATGAGTACATGTTCTGAGTAGGTCTGGGCTGGTCAGCTGCATCTTTGATCTTCAATCTGTGCATCAGACCTTTAATTAGTCTGTGAATGCCTTAATTTAAGGGTCTGACTTTGGGATTTGAGCTTTCAGAAGTAGTTTACACCAGGGGCAAGCATGCTTAGGCAAGTAGACTCAAAATAAGACAGAAGAACTACAAATTAGCCCAGTGATGACAACCCCAAGAACTCCCTATTAATGGCAACTGCTGAGAACACTGCTTTGGTTGAGTTTATTTCTAAAGTCCTCTAACATAGTTTGGTCTTGGACTTTCATACTTTTGAGAAATTCTTGACCAAGATGATGTCCAAAGTCTTGCAGATTTATATAAAGTCAGATGGGTAGACAACACCCAAAAAACTTTGGAATACCTCTCTTATGTTTCCCCACCATTTTATCTCAGCTGCTTAAAGGCAGCAGGGCTCCTGCAAAGGGAGCATCTAATGCCACACTATTTACTGCAGTGTAAAATGGAAGTGAGGAAAAGATGTTTTCTGTAGGGAATGAAATGAACCTCACTTCAATTCCATTAGCTGGCCTGTTTCTCCCAGCCATTCTTCAGGCAGCAAGAGAATAAAAAGAATCCTTTTAAAATGGTGAAAAGGAACACCCCTGAAACCAAACTCCTGAAAAACCTTGACTTAAGGTAAAGCAGCTGCAGCAGCTATCAAATGCTTCTTGCTATTTAAGTTTGTTTACTGATATTTTATTGTATATCTTGACACAGAGATTTCCTAAACATTTTCAGAGATGATCTTGTAGCTGGAATATAATCAGCACAAAGAAGAATTGTCTTTTGTTTCTGTTTTATGTTTCTCAGAAACAGGCACAGTCTGAAAATCACTTGGGGTCTCCTGTGGCCCCTGGTGCAANATTAAATCTTGCTCTAGCCCCATCGCTGGATTTTGTATAGTCGTTAGATGGAGGATAGTCTGTGTGCATGCACAAAAATACACACATAGAGAGAAAACAAGCAGTTGTTTTCATAATATCCATCACCCATTCAAATCCACTCTACCTCTTGTTCAAATAGACAACATTATTATCTTTACCCTTCAATTACCAAGCACATCCCAAGCTGTGTGGCCAGTCTTGCAGCACTCTCTCACCTTCATTGCAGCATAGAGCTCAAATAAGCAAACAATAAAAACAAACAAACAAAAGAGTATTTAATTCCTTGGATTTTCATGCATGCTGATGTTATAGAGCAGAGTGGAGACTATGAAGGGGGAAGAATTACCCTGAGAGTTCAGTATGAATTTTAGTTCTCTTGACCCTCATTTGGGGCTCTTGCATGATTTTGAGAATCATAATATAATTTAAAAATAGTGAATTCTGATTATATGATTCCCTCATAATCCTGTTCAGCAAGTCTTACCCCACACTTCTCATCTCTCCTAGAACTTTACTAAGGTGAATGTCACTTCTCATTCATGAAGGAAAGGAAAAAAATGTATTCTTTTTTGTCCATAGTCACACAAGGGATCACTGACAACTAGGAACAGCTATTCTCCACATATGTATCACCAGATAATGCTGGTAGGTCACCATGCACTATGTGGAGGTCTCTTGGACCTTCTCTTTTGTGTATTAATAGAGAGATTCTACAGTCACCATCACTTTATTCATTTATTCACTTTATTCATCTCCATGGCCCAAAGATTTCTGTTATGATGATGTCAGAATCTGCAATCTCTGACCAAGAACACTTACTAGATGCCAGATTTCCTTGGGCTTGGAAGTGCTTTGGAAAGGAGTAAGCTATTTTAAAGTGAAATCCATTAACTTTTTATTGTAAAAACTATTTGTACAAGAAGTTGCGCATCTCAAAACGATTGTGGATCCTTGATCAATGTCCTTTGCTGGACATTCTTGCTGTTCTTAACAAAACGTATTGGGAATGGCTTGCACAGAGGACAGTGACAGCTATACTTTCAGAATATCCTTTTATCTTGGGGCTTACCTGAAACCAAGACAGCTATTGCATTTCCAGTTGATCTGCAAGACCAAGGATAGATTTTTCTCTCGTGGCACCTAAAGGAGAAAGGGAACTTGCTGTCCACTGAAATACCAGCTGGGAGTCAACAAGTTCCCTGCAATTTCAGATGCCTCTCACAGTACCTGCATTGTCTTCCCACTTGTTTTACTGAGCAGGAAAAGAACAGAGGTAGTGTGAATTGTCTCAGAAATACATATTGGAGACTTACCACTGAAGTCACCTATATAGATAATGCTCAGGTGTAGTCTCACAACAGGTCCTACTCACTCTTATGAGCCCTAATGCCTATGGAGTGGCAGTGGGCACCCAAACAGGCCAGCAACATGTGCAGGAAAACTGGTGTGAGGGACCTGACCAAGCCACCCTTCCTCACCATGAATAATCCAATTAGTCCCCAGAAACTGCTGCAGGGATATGCATTGTGAGATTGCACTTGTCTCTTAGTTCACACCCAGACCTTCATCTGATGTCCCTGGAAGTAGGTTCAATGACATTGGGACTCCAGTTATTTACATGATTGACTACTCACCTTCCAGCCAAGCATGTCCTCTGAGATCTCCCTGGAAGCACAAACCAGATAATTCCACACCACTGCTTCCCAGTATGAACATGCTCCTTTTCGGGATGTGCCTTCAAAGCACCAGCTGGTAAGTGCCAACAGACATCTTCACTGTCTCTCAGTGTTGCTTTCATATTTGAAGTCTCTTCAGCTCTCTGAGTTCCTTCAAAATACAGAGTGAGCAGAATCCATGCAGTGGCATAAGCTCATCTCTGCTAAGACCCTGGAGCATTCATTTGGAAAGACACAAACACCTTTATTCACATCATGGTGCTCAGCTGAAGATCAGTCAGGTAGTTTAAATGCTACCCTGGTAAATTACTTCACTGTTCTAATGTGATAAATCATGTGCTGTGCAGAGTTAAACTAACATTGCCTAAAAGGCACAAACACCTAATGGCAGTGCAGAATGCTGTAGAAAGTGTATTAATAAAATGACAAATAATAAAATTACAATAATTAAAAGGACATGTAATAATTGGGTCAAGGAAGGAAGAGAAAGGAGGGAAGCAACTGACTGAGATAAAATTTTTGGCAGATTTCTCTGGGGTGTGTTCCCCAGTACTTTATTAAATCACCCAAAAGAAAAAGACTTCTTATGACTAAGGATGTTTCATCACCAAGAGTATGTTCCCACATTCAGCAGCAGCTTTTGCTCAACTTCAACTGACTTTTCTTGCATCAGAAACATCCCTGGGCTCTTACATCACCCTGGCTGTGGACACAGCTGTAAAATCACACCCTTCTCTAGTCAATGTAAGGCAAAATATTTATTTTAACAGTGCCTGCTAGGCCAATTTCATTCATAATTGAATCAGCAGTTTATTTCTAGGTCTTTTCACTGACCACCCATTCACCACTTTCAGCCACAGAGTTCAAAGAGCTGCTGGAAGGCACACTTTAAAAGATCTTTTGAAAAAAACATCACAAATAGAATGGCAAACCCCAAGAGCCAGACTGTCATCTGTCCAAGGCAAGCATGCTCTGCCATCACAGCCTCTCAGCCTCCACTAGGATCCTGTAGAAGATACACTAGGATACTCCAGCAAAGATTTCGACAGTAACTGGCACCTTAGGGCATACATTCAGTGGCAATGGAAAATGAACTCGTTGAGTCAAAGAAGGCCCAACCCACACTCAACCCATTGTCCTGATGTCCCATTGAAGCTGCTGGTGATGCCAGAGGAGCAGAGCTATTTGGGTCCTGTGATCTTCACTAGGGTGGGGCTACATACAACCCATCACAGATGCACACTGGACCCATGGTCCCATTTTTTTTTTCAGGTATCTGTTGTAGGTAACAAGGAAGCAGTACCTGCTTTCTTGTTATCATTTCATAGCTCCTATCCTCCAGACATGAACTGCCAAGATATGCCAAAGCTTTCTCTTGCATCAGAGTGCAGAGCCACAGAAACAGTGGTGCACAGAGGAATTTTCCAGCTCTGCCCTATGGTACTTCATACACACTTTAAGAGAAGAGTTCTGCAAAAGATTTAAAGCTAAGAGGTTTAGAGCCATGTTTTAGATCAGTGATATCAAGAGTACCTTGCGGCAACGAGTTCCCATGCACAGCAATACAGATAGAAGCCATCTTCCTCTTTCAAAAACTGCATTGTACAGGAAGCAGAAGTACCACTGATAACAAAAAGAGGCTACAATTTGAAGCTAAGAATGAAGACACCAGATGTTAGTTTCTGTAAGCCCCAGCCATCTGTAGGAAGTCAGTTTGACACATATCCAGGACAGATAGGTAAAAATTTCTTGTGAATTATTACCATTTAACTCTCCATATTCTATAACTTTTTAGACTTCCTCTTCCAAGAAGAATGGTTTAGTCTGCTGCATCTCCTGTCCTAGACCTTCCCAATCTGTTCCAGAGCTGCACTCATTTCAAGAAAACCAATTTTTTCAGCCAGTTCTGCACCTCTCCATCTTGTAACCACAGATACCCATCTCCAAAGTGATTACGAATTCAGCCATTTCCAAAGTGGTTAAGAAGATCAATATTCAAATTTAACATCCTAAATCTCAGTGAAGGGCACTAAGTTTGTCTCTAGTTTTACTGCAAATTGATACCCCTGTTAACTAACCAAAGAGCTGATGGAAAAATCTAGATTACGACCGCAGTTCAAATTATGTCAAAAAGCGAAATACAGTTTTTTGCAACAACACTTTCACAATGACCAGACCCTAGTCTCCTTTCTCAGCTCCACAAGTATTTTCATCAACTTTCCAGTCTCTCCTCCAGCCAGTCCCCCAGTTCAGCTAAACTTTTCTCAGAGCCAAGTTTTTTGTTCCATTAGAAGTTTGTCCAGCATCCATTGCTAAAGCCAGTTGGAACACAATGTACAAAAGGAGAACATAAATCAAGCAGTAAATTTGTGATTTTCATGCAAACCACACAGGAGCCAGTGACTACTACTGATTTAGCTGAACCATTCATTCACCTAACCAGCAAAGTCGGAGATCTTTTTCTCTGGAGAACTATACTGGAAAAACATCTGATATTCTTGCTCTCAGAAGAGGATCCTAAGCTAGGCAAAATTCATTTTCACTGAGAAAGTAATTATTTTATAGTAGCTTCTCAAATGAGAAAATAAATCTCTTAAATATGAGCAGAAGTACTGGTATGATTTCACTTTGGTAACATTCATCAAGATAAGAAATAATTAATTATATAATTCCTCCGAAATATTATACAAACGAAAAAATATTTCTATCTGAAAATGCAGATGTATGTGTCTTGGAACAAATCCAGATGCACCAAATGTCTACTTTTAAACTCAGTGAGTCGTGAAAAGAGAGCTGCAGTGATAAGTTACAGCAGCTTAAAGTGTTAAATAAACATAAACTACAAAGGGCTCTGACTAGATCTGTTTAAACTGACCTCCAGAATTGAGAAGTGAACCTCTGACTTCAGAAGGACTTAATACATGGAAGTGGGAGATCTGCTTGGAAGAGCAGAGCCTGAGGAGCATTTCATGAAGTGATTTCCAGAGAACTCTTAGGAGACCTTGTCTCTGTTGTCAGAAAGTGCAAATATCTTTTCTGTCTTGCTGTGTAAAACTTGTCAGTGTGAAAATTTTGGGCCAATAATCTATGGAGTGGAACATTCCCACACAAGATTATGACCTGTGGCTGTGCAGGAACAGGCAGCAGCGATGATTAGGAACAGGCACCCAAGCCCTGTGCACAGTGCTCTGACTCCCATCTTATGTGGGTGGATTTGCTTGCAGGAGCCATCAATCACCCATTTTTTAATAAGACATTTTGTAATGGTTGTGTGGTCTGTGGTCAGGTCACACCTCATTTATGGAGTCCCAAAGCCATTATTGCTGTACTCAGCTGCCCAGACACCTGAAATGCCTATTGCCCCATTCCCACTCTGCTCTCAGGCTTGATCCCGTTGATGCTCTGCTCCCATCTAGGTATCTGGGCACATCTACACCTGGGGGTACTACTGCCAAACATGCACCTAAGCTGTGAGACTAAACAAACTAAACCCCCTTTTTCTTTTGAGTAATGGTAAATGTGAATCCAGGCCCTGAACTAAATGGCAACAAATCTTCAGGAATCTGAATTGCAGACCAGACATAAAAATCAAAGCTCAGGCTAAATGTTTTGCACAAGACGTGTCTTATCAGATCAGAATCACACACATGCTAATGAATTTGGTGAAACAAATGGCATCACAATTACTGCCTATGCTTTACACCATCATTTTCAGACAAAGAGTGGCCACAAAGCAGAGACTCACATAAAATTAGATTAAAAACTTTAACTCTTAGTGCATCAGACACACTGTTTCCATGGATCTGTAATGACCAAGGGAAAGCATTTGCAACAGAAAGTGAAGAGGCTTTCTCTGAATTTGCAGCAAGGAGTTCACCACTGTTAAGTCTGTGAACACTAGCTATAGACAGCTGACATCTTCTGAGTGCACATCATCCCTGAACTCCAATTTATGTTTAAAGGCTTAAGAAGGATTTATCTTCAGAGCCAGCTCAAGAAGCATTATGTGAAAGGGGAATGAATAAAGCAAGAAAGCTATAAATTTTTCTTTCAGTACAATAAGGTAGACACTGAGCTACTATGCAGCAGCTGAGAACTGGGTAGAGCACCTCAGGATGAGTGTGGTGATCTATGTTAAAAAGCTTTTCTAAAGCCCTCGTTTGCATTCCTTGATAATGCCAGAACAAGGCAGGAAGAAGACAGTTGTTTATATGCTATGAAAGGATAATAATTTTTAAGGCATCGACTGTTTTAAATCATTTTCTCACTCAGCCACCTGACAAGCAAAGAAAGAAGTTAGGACATGGGGAGAGAGATGCCCATTCCCCTGCTATCCCTTTAACCAGACTCACTAAACAGAGTACCTGGAGCTAATTCTGCTGGCATAAAAGAGTTCAAACTTGGCATATTGTTTTAAAGGTCCAGTGTGGCTACTTGCAACGGAAAGGTGTTGAAATAAGTAATCTGGGTTTGCTTTTGTTGGTTGTTTTTTTTTCACTCCGAAGAACATAAACAATTACTGGTAGAAATAACTGGATAAAAATCTAGGCTACATAATGCATCTTTGATTATATTTCCTATTTATATTTTATCTCCTAATACTAAGTGCTTACTAACTCACTCTTGCCTTACATTGTTCCCCCTGTGCTTCAGTAGGGTACTAAGCAGAAACATGGCATCCTGAAAACAAACCTTTGTAAATTTTAGTGTAAAAAAAATAAAGACTTGTCCTGATAATAATCCTCCCTTTAGGGAGGGTTGTCTACTAGCAGAAAGGAAGCACACAGGAAAGCAACAGGTACCTACAGAAACTGTAAACAAGTAATCCTTAAAATTTCATTCCTGCATTGCAGGACATAGACAGTAATGAAGAAGGAAACCCCAATCCAGAGGGCAGAGCGATCTTGAGGTCCATGCATGGGTGATGCAGGAACTTCAAACTTCGATAGAAAGTGCATGAAAGCTAAAAACTCGGCACATTACCTGGATATGGCCCATTGTTAATCTCTCATTACTCAGTTTAAACAGCAGCACACAGGTTTATTCAGATGGAATAACAGTTCTTGTAGAACATAGTGAACAGTGGAGAAGAAAAGTAAATTCACTCAGGAGAGAACAGACGTAGAATAAAGAAAGTACTTATTCTATAGCCAAGCCTAAGCCCCAAACCTGTTCGGCCTCCATCTCATATTCAAGCACAAAAATTCAACTAATCTCTGAAAAATCCTGACCAGGTACTTTTCAAACCTCTGTGCTACTGAAGACAACAATTTACAAGTCTCCTGGAAGCAAAATGTAGGAAGACAGGATAGTGTGAAAACCAATTGCAAACTATACCAACACACTCTCAGGATAAGCTGAATGCAAGTGCTTAGTCTCTTCAACTCTTCTTTACATTTATTTAAAAATTTATCTTCTTTTCTTTATTACTGCTGATAAACTAGAGCTCAGCAATCCACAACACATTACCTTTGTGCTGGATCAAGGCAATTGGAAACAGCAGATTAACAAATTTAAGTTAATAAAATCATAAAATCAGAAATAGATGGCCTTCTCTATTGCCTGCAGCCTCATTCTGCAGCAACATTAGTGTGTCTTCAGAGAATAAATAGGGCCATATAATGGCAATTATTATCATAGGCTCATTGCAGACATGACCTCACCCTCAGGATTTGGAATCTGCCCCCGGCTGGGCTGGAGTTCCCAAGGAATTTTAATGATGGGGTGTGAGGGTCAGGCCATGCTTGCAACCTCTATTGCAAAATAGAAACTCGTTTTGGTGGGGCTGACTGAGGCTCGTTGCTATCTGAGCTCTCCTTAGTGTCTCCAAGGAATGATTTGTGTGGAACAGGTAGCCAAACACTCACATCCAGTGCTTAGTTACTGTGAGTGCCCTGACAGAAATCCTAAAAAAAAAAATAATAATCTATGAACACTCATTATTATTGTTAGGGGAAAACCTCTGGTTAGGGCTAATGTTTGCTTTCCTCACAGATCTGGAACATTCTTTGCCTGCTGTATCCCAAATAACAAGAGAAGGCTGTCTTGTGCACTCAGCTTTCAACTATCTGTACTTACCTGACTGTGTTATCCACTAGGGATCCCCACCTTACCTTGAATTTCGGTAAGGCTATCAGAACAAACCAAGAGAGCTGGATGGAAGGGGTATATACTTGGCAATGAGCTGTTAAGCTGCAGGCTGCTCACACCTGCACCTTCCAGGAGCTATGAAATGTGGTGAGAAGGATGGGCTACTGTAATGCACAACCAGTCTCAACTAAGCCAAGAGATGTCTTTCCATTACTCTGTGGAAAGCTAACTCCACCTCCCACTTGACTTCAAATATAAGTGTCACTGGGACTCAGTTTAACAGGTAAAGTCTTCACTTTGTCAGCCTCTGACAAAATAGGCATAACAGTCTATTAATCTCAGTGAATTACCTTGTAGTCCCCATTCATCAAAGTGGTTGGCTACCTGATGAATGAAGAGTTATTTCTTGAGTCTGTCACCATGTGTCGGCTCAGTGGCTAAATCATTTATTCAATGTGATTAATCCATTATATCCCAACTGTAGCATCTGCCCTGTCATCCTGAAGAGGTGGTCAAGAAAGTTCCCAGGAATACCAGAGACAATATCGATGGAACTGACAAATCACACCTGCGCTTGGCATGCCAAGGGCATCCAAGAGGGCACAAATTTACTTCCACTCCCACAGTGATGTTGGAACACAGCTTCATCAGATTACAATGAACCTCAGTAGGAGCAAAAAGGGCACAACCACTCAAGGGACAGCAAGAAGCAATTTCATGAATAGCTCCTAGTGCCTAAGTGAACTGAGAAGATGTGTGGTGAGAAAGAGCTTTCAGGGTGAAGATAAGAGCGTTCAGATCCCACAATGAGCATCGATACCCAGAAATGCCATTCCTCTCACCTGATAAAACATCTGAAATCTCCTGAATTGATACTATCACTTTGAGTTTAGGGTTGCTACACCAGAATTATACCTCACAACCTGCAGGGCTGCATGGTCCCCAGTTACAGACAGCACTGACTGAATGAGTCAGTCATAGCTGGCCTCCTGTCTGCAACCTGCCATTGCACCTAATCTCTATCCAGCATTGCATAACAAGGCTAGCTGGTACCTTTCTCCCTTCACTGTCATCTAATCCCTGAATCTGTCCTACCTGCAGTGAAAGAATCCTAAATACTACAACATCCATCAGTCCAGCATGTGCTAGCGAGAAGCCACATGTGGACGAAGCTCCAAAGCACTGGTGACAGCAGAAAGCATTCAGCATAGGGCATATATACAGAATGATTTTCAGAGAAAGATAAGCAAGTTCTCGCTATATATTCTTGAATATGTGATGGGGTTGCTTCAGTTACAAGGCTTAGTTGGATGAACTTCAGATATACAACAGTAAGTATTTTTCTAAGGTCATCGGCAATAATCAAAAGTCAACTTTGATACTCTCATTGAAAAATACTGTAAATAGAAAACTGCTCTGAAATCACCCCAGTGTGATGCCTTCCACACTTGCTAATAATGAATCTATGAGCGACTTGTAACAGTCTACTTAATGGAAACAAAGCATGATTTGGCTGGTCATTTGCTTTTGTTCATCTCTTGTTGGGGGAATGGGAAGGGAGGCAAGTCCTGTGGCAACAGCCTTGAACAGGCCATCTCCGTTTCGAATTTGCTGAGATGAAAAATCTCCTTTCAACAACAAAGGTTGAACTCTGATCAAAGCCCAACCAGCAGCACGCCCTGCAGTGGTATCCACCAGATCCTAAATCTTGCAAGTGCCCAAGGGGATGTGAGATTCCCATTAGTCAAGTAATACAAGGACAGGAGAAGTCACTATAATTTTCATTTCAGCCCAACAAACCCTGCAGCCTCTTGGCTTGCAGTAACCTGGAATGCATCCTGCAAACAATTAGCAAGAGTGCTTTCCAAGTCGAGCTGCACCACACAGTTCTTCTTTAATATTGTTTTATTCTTCCTCCCCTCCCTCCCAAGAGCTTTTTCAGGAACTACACACACTTTTGGGAGTAAAATTATAGGAGAGTGTGTACAGTAGAAATTCATTCAGCATGTTTCTGAGGTCTCTGGGTTTTACGCAAGGGACTCTGTGCCTGTTCTGCCTGCACCCAGTGTGCGTGCAGTTATATGACAAGCAATTACCCATCACGCATGAATAAAGGTTTATTTTGTCAAGCAAATAGGTGTGTGCAAAAATGTACAGTCCTGTGTTGTAATTGTCTAAAATACCATTGTGGCATGACAGTGAGTTACAACATGTCAGAACATAGGGATAATCTGTCTCTAAGTAATTACTTCTGCATAGATCTTCCTAGAAGTCCCTCTTCATCTGTACTGCAGCCATTTATGTGGGACAAACACTGCTGTTAACAGAAGGGTGAAAAGGGGACCTGCACCAGCCAGTTGCAGGCAGAGTTTAGCAGTGAGCAAATTCGCCATCCCCACTCTCACCTTGCTCTTTTTCCCTTTGTCCCTCCTCACGCACCCAGCAAGCAATCTCTTGCTATGCAAGCTTCCGCCCTACCAACAGGACCATGTTATGGTAAGCAGCCTACCAGGCATTGCTGTTGAGATATTACCTCCCAAACAGGCAAGACCCTTACAGATAATGTGTCTGAAAATGGAAATTTTATCTGTTCTGTTCTCTATCAATCATGAGAGGGGGCTTCTGCTGCTAAACCATTCTGGTTATGGTCAATTCATGAAAGAGGCAGGTATTAAATAGGGGTATCTACCAAGCTTGGAGGAGTGGCTGGAACACCAGAAGGCTGTGCTGCCATCCAGCATGACCTGGACAGGCTAGAGAGATGGGCAGGGAGAAACTTAATGCAATTTAACAAGGGTAGGTGTAAGGTACTCCATCTGGGAAAGAACAACCCCATGTATCAGTACAGGCTAGGAACTGATCTGTTGGAGAACAGCCCTGGGGAAAAAGATCTAGGAGTCCTGGTGGATAGGAGGATGCCCATGAGCCCGAAATGTGCCCTTGTGGACAAGAGGGCCAAAGGCATCCTGGGATGCATTAAGAGGAGTGTGGCCAGCAGATCGAGAGAGGTTATTCTCCCCCTCTACTCTGCCCTGGTGAGGCCCCACCTGGAATACTATGTCCAGTTCTGGGCCCCCCAGCTCCAGAAGGATAGGGAGCTGCTGGAGAGAGTCCAGCACAAGGCCACCAAGATTATTAAAGGAGTGGAGCATCTGCCCTATGAGGACAGGCTGAGAGAGCTGAGTCTCTTCAGCCTGGAAAAGAGGAGACTGAGAGGGGACCTCATTAATGTCTACAAATATGCTAATGGTGAATGTCAGGAGGAGGGAGCCAGGCTCTTCTCAATGTCATCCAATGTTAGGATAAGAGGGAATGGGACCAAGTTGGACCACAGGAGGTTTAGTATTAACCTGAGGAAAAACTTCTTTCCAGTAAGGGTGATAGAGCACTGAAACAGGCTGCCCAGGAGGGCTGTGGAGTCTCCTTCTCTGGAGACATTCCAGAGCCGTCTGGATGCATTCCTGTGTGACCTTGTCTAGGTGATCCTGCTCTGGCAGGAGGGTTGGACTAGATGTTCTTTCTAGGCCCCTTCCAACCCCTGGCATTCTGTGATTCTGTGATCTCCCAGACTCATAAAACATCTCATCAGCTCCTACTTTACTGCTACTGGGGGTGATGGTGCAAAGGAAAACAGCACAGCACGAGGACTTTGGGCTAATGAGGTGGATTGGCCATTAACTGCCTCAGAAAGAAATGTGACTTCAAATCTAGACTGAGCTATGGGTGGTCTATGTGATATTGGTCTATCTATCTGCTTCCCTCTGTTTCTGTTTCGAGGTGGAATCAGGGCTCTAAGAGTCTGTGCAAGTCACTATAAGTGTGAGGATTTGGAAACTGATAAATGTTAATGTGAAAGTTTCCAGTCAAAATTTTCTTTCATACTTTAGGAAGATGGAACCACTCACTCTATGTCTGTAGTTTTATTCTATGTCTTTGGTCTATATGTTGAGGATTTCCTTTTCTATTTTCAGAAGTTCAATTATTTTAAGAAAGTAACTTAAATTTGTAGGGGAGGTACATTTCCATGTATATCTTACGATAATTTCTGAAAGAATCAAAGAATCATAGCATTGTTAGGGTTGGAAGGGAGCTTAAAGATCATCTGGTTCCAACCCCCCCGGCATGGGCAGGGATACCTCCCACTACATCAGAGAACACAGTAAAGAAAAAAAAAATAAAAAGAAAATAAAGAGAACGCAATCAAACAAAAAGTCCATTAGCAGTGACAGATGACCTACCAGGCAATTAATTGTATAGATTCAATCATTTTAATATTCCTTATTCAGCAAGTGGACATAACTGCTCTGTTACATTCCACTGAAATCCATAATACATAAACACATGGGTGCCTTATCAAACAGGAAAGTAATCAACTGCAGAGCCATGCTGCAGTGCAGAGAAGAGTGTGCACTGGCATGGATATGTTCCTTTATTTTCTGTGATCCTGTGTTTATCTGTATGTCTGTGAATTCCCTTTGTGTGCACTGACAGCTGCCTGATAAATGCATGGCCACTGTAAAAAGAGATAAACTCTGCTGTAACAGTTTACTGATAGTATCCATGTTCAATCTAAGGCAAATGCCAAATTATGAAAATCAACAGTTCATGCAGAGAACTGAGTTTATTACACTCCAGAAGCTAAGAAGCACTGTGACTTGTCCTTGAAATACAAGAAATCTTAGTTCAAATTCCCATACAAATGTAATTGCGAGCAAGACGCAGATTTGGCGAGGCACTTCCAGAAATTTGAGGGCAGAAGGAAAACTGCTTGTGGCTTTTAAAAATATTTTTAATTATTATTATATAATTTATTTTCTCCACAAATAGCTTTTTCCTGTAGCTCTTTTAGAGGGATTTTTAGTATCCCATAAACACAGCCTCAAACTGGGGACACGTATCAAACAGCATATTTGTGGTCCCTGACTGGATAATAGTCATTCTCAGGTTCATATTTCCTGTGCCAGATTCACAATTATGAGCTCAAAAAATCACTTTCTGTGAATGATTTGCAATATCTGCTTAAAAGTCAGTAAACAATTCCACAGTTAACTCATTCTGCCAACTATTCTTACTGAGGAAACATAAGTGGCTGCTATTCAGTCAAGGCAAATTCAAAGCATATTTACAGAATCCTTACTGCTTTTCTTCCAAACTAATAGCCCCATCTGACTATATTTAGTTGTTTTTCAATTAAAAAAGTGCCAATAATAGCATGAAGCTATGATTAGATACCTTGTTATCTAGGAAAATCCTAGATAACAGCCTAATTATGCATGCTTTCTTATGGTTTGCTTGATTGTTGGTTGTTGACAACAAAAACTGTACTCCCAGGCAGAAATCCTATCCCCATCTGATCTCAAAGAAATTTTGTCTTTGATTCAGGAAAAGACAGAATTTAAATTCTGTTGATTCATGTGGATTCAGACTGCATTAATTGTCTTGAAAAATGAAAGCTCCCTGTCATGACTGCTGGTGCAAATCAATAAGGGAAATGGTTTTGGTGAATGTTAGTCCTACAGAATTATCTGTCATCCAAAGTGCCTTTTTTTTCTTTCATTACATCAGGAAGTTTCCATATTTTGCTCATACTCCTTGACTTTATAGAGATCTTGTGTATTTCCCAAGATTTCTAAGCATTAATGTTCCCCCTTCTAAAAGATACCAGCTGCTTTGTGATTTTTCTGCGCAACTCTTCACATCATCATCAGTGCTATATCCTTGACTTTACAGGGTCTAGCTGTACCTGATAGTCCTGTAAATGCAAAGGACATAATTCTGAAGAGTTCATGCTCACATAAAAGCAATTTTTTAAAGAGAGAAAGAAAAAGATTAATATCAAGATACTCCACTAACCTGGTTTCTTATGGTGTCGCTATCAATACCAGGAATAAATGTCATGCAGAGTGAAGCATGAATTCCACCTCAGGTAGGGGCCGTGTTCAACCACTCCAAACTCAAAGCATGAGAGTCTGCTGTTTCCTATGGCCTAGATACTTTCGATGGCCTAAAACTAGGCAATAAGTAGCTCTAGGCACTAACTTGAAGGCCATCTCAACCTTGCCCAAACCAACAAGTCAGTGGCTGCCATCACCTTTGAAGTCTGCCTGATTATTGCCTAGCAATAGATGTTATGTCTTCATCAAGAAAAGAAGCAGATTGGGAGGGTCTGCTCTTCTATCTATTCTGCACCCTTCCTCTGTATTCTCCCAGGGAATGGGAGGAGTACAGCTTTATGATTAATCCTTCTGTCAGGCTGGCTATTGGAGGGACAAAAAGAAAAGCAAAAGAACCATTTACCGTGATGAAGTAGTGGAGTCACCAAGTGTTGTTGTTAACTTTTCCTGCTCTTTCAAATCCTGTGGGAACAGGATCCTGATAAAGCAGGCTCTTACCTAGGAATTTAGTGAGTAGGACAGGTAGTCTACCTTCAAGTGGCAGTAAAATTTGTAATGCTCAGGGACACATTTTTTACTATGAGCTTTATTTCTTTAGTTTGTGATGCATTATCACCTGATGCTCTCCAAGCACTGGTTAGCACTGTACACACATATGTGAGTAAGTTTCAAATCCATGAAGAATGTTCCAGAATATACAGTATAATTAATCAAATCTTTTTTCAACAGAGGTAAGAAATTGCACAAAGCTCGTAGATTGCTAAGTGAAACCAGAAGGCTGTTCTTCTACAGCAAGCATTCCCCTTGCAAAATCCAGAGCTATTCCATTTAAATGTTCACAGTTTGCCAAAGGAAAGAACTCTTTTTCTTTCTTTTTTATTTTCTTAGTATGTGGCAACAAAAACTAATAAAGTTTTTCCTGAGAGCTAGAGAATCTACAACATCTCTCCAAAGTAATAAATAGCTGCTTGGTCTCTGACAAAAAATAGCTCAGAAAAATGCATCTAATCTTCTAAAGTAATCATACACAAATGTTCACCAACCCAGCCCTGGAGGATGCAGACAGAACTTAGCTTAGGCAGTGATGTAGGTCTTCAGAGCAAAATGCTGCTTGAGACATGAGGCTGAAAGAAAGAAAGAGGAACAAATCCTGAAGGATGGATGGATGGACTGGGAGGCCTGTTTCTTTCCTTTCAGCAGGATCCATGTAAGCCAGATTCCATTTCAATTTATACCAATGCAGTCCACTCCAGGGATGTGGAGTTTTGTTGTTTCTACTGCAGTTGTCATTTTTCTAGTTTGTCCTAGGAGTGAGAAACTCTGTTATTACCATTAGGGTCTCTGAAATCCAGTACCAGGTATCAGACCTGGATTGGAATAACTCTTGTAAGTTTCTGGTCTTTGGTAGCCTAGGAGACAAACCCAGATTTTATGTGAGCAGTGATGTGGGCAGTCTGACAAACCAGTGCCCTGCCAGAAGTATTTTCAAGGTTTCCTTATCTCCATCTGTTGACCAGACTCAGGTCCAACAGGATGGCTGCAGCAGGTTTCTACAGGCTCAGATGTGTTTCTCTGTCAGTGCAAGGAATAACCATGACTCCTCACTGTCCTTAGTAGAGAGAAGACTTCTTCTAATTTATTGGCCAGCTTACTAGTCAAGTTACTATCCTTTGTATTACTGGGAGGACATAGAGATTGTAGGAGTTTTCTTACATTAATCACACACTAGACACTTGCAGGATTATTGGCAACAGCAGTCAATTATGTCATACACAATAAGCCATGTATAATTGTCTTCCTCCAAAGAAAACAACAACGTGGTTAGATGCCAGCTCTATGTCTGGGCATGCATGGCGGAGAGCTTAGCCTCTGCTTAAAGCTCGTGATGGGCAGGGGATAAGGTCCTTCTGATTATATCCTTGACGTATGCCCTGGCTCCGAAGATTAGAATTGATGTGGACTTATTGAGTAATCCATGTGAGCTTCATAATTAGTAGTGTACTGGTAAATAGTTTCTGCCTTGTAGACTTTTTTGTCCAGTCACAGAGCAAGTGAGTGGTGCAAACCATAATAAAACACCAAACTCTTTTGCTTGAAATTACTATTCTATACTCTTCTTTCATTGCTACATATTGAGTGCTGCAGCTCTTAACTCTCACTGCACCCTTCCACAGTGAGTAAGCTAACACCTCATTAAACCTTGGAGTCTCTAAACCAGGAGGCTCAAGTCCTATCCCAGATAGACAATAGCATCACATCAGATCAAAATTGTTGCACTATACAAGAATGCCTGTTATATATTTCTCTTCCTCCCTAGAAGCAGAAGCTGAACAACAACTGGTTAAGTTTCTGTAATTTAGATAACCAGGACCTGTACACAAAATTTGATTCCAGTCAATGCTAGCCTGAAAATGTTATTGGAACTCCCCACCTCAGCAGGTGTCAGCAACTGCAACCCAAGCTGGAACTTGAACACAGAGGATGATGGCACAAAGTGGGTAAATTGCATGAACTCTGTGTTTAATCCCTTCTGCTGTACCCACTTTTTAAAAAATTGTATTTTGCTACACACCAAAGGCAGTTTTCCAAGAGGGTATTAAGAGCTTGGCAGTTGCCATGAAGGTGCCACACACCAAAACTGTGACTGCTCCAGTAGTTGTCAGAAATGTTGCAAGGATGGCTTGCAGCAAGCAGCAAAGCCCTTGCTTGAGGGACCCCTTAATGGCCTCCTCTTCTCACAGAAGGGGAAATATTTGGTGCAGTTTCTCCACTGAGCTGAGGAGAATCAATAAGAAGAGGAAGTTTGGAGCTATAAATTACAAGAACCTGGTTAAAGGTCATTGACTCCAGGTCAAAGTACAGTGTGCCTAGACTCAGCAGGTCTCTTGCATGGCGCCAGGTGCTATCACCAGGTGACTAACATAGACTAAGTATTGGCAAGAAACTTTCTAGTGACAGCAGATAATAACCTTCCTCCCGACAAGCTCTGGTAAGACGGTTTTGGATGGCAGCACACTCAAACTCAGATTCTCCTGCCCTGACCTCACAGACCCTCTTTAGTTCAATACAGAGGTTAGCTGCAGGTTTTGCTTCTCTACCTTGTTACAGTTCCCATGTTTACATGCCTCTCATGCAGGGTTTTAGCTCTGTTTTCCTTGCTACCTCTGTGCTGTCTTCTGAAGCACAGAAACTGTCTGTAAAATAGAGAAACTCACTGCCCTGGAAAGTGCCTGTAGGATAAAAGAAGTGATGGGTGCCTGTAGGCCTCATCACATTCTTCACTTGTCATAAACAAAGTGAGATACTGTATGTACAGTTTAATGTCCTTATTGCTTCACTTTGTGCTCTATTCTGTTAAGTATGGGTAGCTCAATGTGCCTGGGAGAAGAAGGAAATAACACTTTTGCAGAGGGTCTTTGCTTTTTTTTCTTGATTCAGATGCTTCAGGATTGTTTTGTTTTTCCTGTCCTCTTTATGAGATGAAGACTGCACAACCCTGGTTATGTGAAATTCACTTAGAGCTCTGCTGCTTCAGAATTTGGAAATTAATTCTAAACAACCAGCACACAAGTCACTCCTCCTCAAATACCATGTATCCACACTCATATAAAGATCATAATCTAAATAAAACATTGAAAATTCTATTTTCTTTTTAAGATACCTTTTGGTTATTTGGGTTTTGACATTTGTTTTTTGAAGCTTCTGAGCTTGCTTATACCATTTATGAAGATGATGTATAGAGGTTGCAAAAATTAGGAGAAAGCCTTGTATTAAAGAGAAGTTAGTGGGAATTAAGCTGTTTAATCATCTTTAAGTTACCCTTCTGCAGTATCTGGAAAAGCAGTTTGCTTTTTCTTAGAACAAATAAACTAAGGCTCCAAACTCATTGCTTGTCTACAGAAATTTGGACTTTAAGCAAAACACTAAACACACAGGACTGATAATAGGAACAAGAAGTTCTAAAACTGGAACTTGAAATGCTGCCTTATCCCACAGTATAGAACCATGTTTAGACTGTCTTCATCTTCAAAATCAACATGCCCGTAAGCTTCTGGACCTCACAGTCAGATTCAGTTGGAGTAGGCAATGGGGCTTGTGACTTTGTTACTATGTTCTGCTTTTTCTAAAGGCATGACAGCACGTAAATAACAATTAAAAAAGGGAACATTTCTTTAGCCACTTTAAAATGCTTGATACTTATAGTGTTGACTGGTTGCCATGGCAAGTAGGCATGTTTAGATAGCAAACATGAAACACAGATCTGCTTGGCCAGTAGTGTGGGGTGGGAAGGCCCAGTGCGTGCAGCAGGATGGTGGTTTTGCCACTTCAAACCTCAGATACCGTCAAGCTGGCTGGTAATTTGTGTCCAACTGCTTCTTTTTAGTAGCTTCATTTTAGATAGAAGTATGAATCATTGTTTCCAAACCAGAAGATTAGAACAGAGATTTGAGTATGGTGAGGTGTTGGCATTGGTGGTAAAATTGCATGTTTGTTTCCCCATTTCCCTCACTCCCATCCAATCCATCACAGCTTCCTTGATTATG
This sequence comes from Bucco capensis, assembly GCA_013396975.1. Taxonomy (NCBI): domain Eukaryota; kingdom Metazoa; phylum Chordata; class Aves; order Piciformes; family Bucconidae; genus Bucco; species Bucco capensis. Next base: position 89,800 of record VWZO01010914.1, read on the forward strand.
CCAATGTAATCAAGGCTGCACTGTAACCAAATCACTAGAATGATCTGGGTTAAACATGTTTTTTGGAGGGCTGTTTGAAAATGGAAGGGATGACCAGCATTGGCATCCAAAAATCTGAAAGTAAGCTGCATGATCTGTGCCTGTGATGCTTTTCCTTGAATATTCAGGGTGCTCAGGGCAGTTCTACTGGATGTGCAAATTAGACATGTTTAAAAGAGATATATGTTTAGGTGTGTAAGTGGCTTTAAGAATACAGACAAAAGAGAGAGTAATGGCCTGATGCTATATTACAGGATATAGAAGGCTATAAACTTAAGAAAGAGAAAAGAATAAAAGTTGGAAAGAGAAAGCAACAACCTAAAGTCTACCGAGAACCAGCCTTATCCCTAAAATATATTTGTATCATATAAGTCACACAGATTGGAAGGGGTATCTGCAGGTCATCTCATCCAGCTGCATGCTCCAAGCAAGGAAAACCGAGAACACATCACTTGGTGGTTTGTCCAGTTAAGGTCTGAGCATCTCCAGCCTCTTTGGTCAGCCTCTGCCACTGTTTAACCACTCTCATGGTGAAAAAAAAATTCCCTTACATCTAGTTGGAATGTGTCACTTTCCAGATTTGTTTATTGCCTTTCATCATTTCACTGCACACTTCTAAGAAGAGCCTGACTATATCTTCTCTATCTCCTGCCACTAGCAGTTAAAGAAAGTCACAGGATCCTCCATTATCTTTCCCTTCTTAAGTCTGAACAAATCCACTACTTTCAGCCTCTTTGAGCATATGTTTACGCTCCAACCCTGTGGTCAAGCCCTGTGTTCCAGGGGCCTGACTATCTTGGTGGTCTTTGCTGAACTCACTCTTGTTCATCAAAGCCTTTGTGGAAGGAGAAGCCTAAAACACGGCATAGAAATTCTCTCCCAAGTGTTGAATAGAGAAGAATAGGTTCACAGATTAATTCAGGTTGGAAAGGATTTGGGGAGGTCATCTAGTCCAGCTGTCTGCTCAAAGCTGTGTCAATAACCACCTCCCTGGACCTGCTGCTGAGCTCTTTCTTACACAATTGAGGATGCAGCTAACTGCCTGCACTGTAAGAGCACATTGCTGACTTATGTTCATCTCACCTATCCTTAGATGTCTCTAATGTGGATATCTCTTTCTGAACTAGGCACCAAAGGCAGTCTTTGAAAATAACGACCAAAATATGTGTCTGACCCATTTCAGACATCTTTAGCAGATGAGTCACACTCCAACAACGCCTGGTTCCCTCCATTGATTATAAAAGGAGACCAGAATGCTGAGTTCTGACATAAACATCTATACTGATGGTATTTAGTTTCAGCCAGTTTATTTTCAGCCTCATAAGTTTTACCACATCCCCAGATTTTTCTAGATGTTACACTTTCAGGTGAGTATGTGTGAGAGAGTATGCTTGCAGGTTGCCTTTGAATGTGAAGAGAACATAATTAATAAGGTTATAGCTACACAAAAATGAACTGAATTGGAGGCACTTGAAAGAGCTGGTTCACATTTCAATGGTAGATAATCTATTTTGCATTAAATATATGCCCAAGATTTTATTTTTAATACTCTACAACACAAGGAGATCCTTTCTTTTTCTTTTAATTCTTTTATTTTTGTAATATTAGTTAGATTTAAGCAATCAAGAGTACCAAATTCTGCATGCTACCCACATTGAGATCATCCCTAATTCTGCTTTTGCTCAATGAAAGCTGCAAAAAGGCGCATGTAGTCAGCAAATCTGACTGATTTTAGCTCCTGGTGAAAAGGTCAAATAAAGTTCAATTCCTTTATAACACAGCAACAATTCAGGAGGTCTTTATTGGTTTGTCCTGTAGACCAGCATGATCATCATCTTTCAGTGAACATAATGGTTAAAAATTACATTAAGTCTCCCCTTTCTGAACAACAGCTCTCCTTTTGACCTCTCTGTAACCCTGAGTGTTATGGCCTATTAGCCAATTTGAATCACAGATGAGTGTTGCACTTTTTAGATGCATGTTAAATAACCTGCCACTTTCTTCTGACTGAAGACAGACACAGCATCTACGTAGGAAAATCCAGGCAGATAAGGGAAAAAGCATTGCATCCCATTCCCAGAAACCAGCCTAGACAAGTGATGTGCATATTCCTTTAAAGTGTGTGTTTTGAAATGTTGAGAAAACATTGATCTTAATCTTAGGAGCTGACTTTAATGTGCTTTGCAGCAGCTTCCTCAGAAATCCACCACAAGTCTTCCCTGTCATGACAATGTCGTAGCTAAGCAGCAGCCTGCATGCAGAAAGGACCAAGATAAGTATCTCCAAACAACTGACTGTGTAAATACAAAATAGGGAAGAGGTTTGGTTGTGCTGGTCAAAGCAGACAGGGAAAAAAAAACAGTCTAGGAGAGAAAAGAGAGGACTCTTTCAAAGTAATTTTGAATGATGAGTTTTATTAGCCTCTGCAGTTACTACTTTATGAAAACTGTGGATATCCAGCTGCTGGACTTATAGAGCACAGCATACAGTAGGCTACTGCATTAGCAGAGGATGGTCTAAATATATGATTTGATATGAGGAAATTTTCAAATCCCCTGGTTAGCTCTTAGCATAGTATTGTCAAGCTTTCCTTCAGTGATGAAGTTTTCTGCAGAAATATGTCGCACACAGGTCTCTAAAGAAATTCTAGGGGATCCTTGGAGCAATTATTTTCACAATGGAGGAGGAAGCACAACTGAAGAGGAGTCTGTCACATAGAATCATAGAATGGTTTAGGTTGGAAGGGATCTCTGGAGGTCATCTAGTCCAACCCCCCTGCAGTGGGCAGGGACATCCCCAACTAGATCAGGTTGCCCAGAGCCCTGTCAAGCCTCACCTGGAATGCCTCCAGGGATGGGGCCTCAACCACCTGCCTGGGCAACCTGGTCCAGTGTTCCACCACCCTTGTGGTGAGGAACTTCTTTCTAATGTCCAATTTAAATCTACTCCTCTCCAATTTAAAACCATTGCCCCTTGTCCTTTCACTCCAGGCCTTTGCAAACAGGCCCTCTCCAGCCTTCTTGTAAGTTCCCTTTAGGTACTGGAAAGTCACTATTAGGTCCCCCTGAAGCCTTCTCTTCTCTAGGCTGAACAATCTCAGCTCCCTCAGCCTGTGTTTGTAGGAGAGGTGTTCTAGCCCCTGATCATTTTCATGGCCCTCCTCTGGACCTACTTCATCAGGTCCATGTCCTTTCTGAATTGAGGGCTCCAGAACTGGACACAGTATTCCAGATAAGGTCTCACCAGAGCAGAGTAAAGTGGCAGAATCACCTCTCTCAATCTGCTGGCCACGCTTCTTTTGATGCAGCCCAGGATGCCATTGGCCTTCTGGGCTGCCAGCGTGCACAATTTGCTCATATCCAGCTTCTCATCCACCAGCACCCCCAAGTCCTTTTCTGCAGGGCTGCTCTCCATCATCTCATCCCCTAGCCTGTATTGATAGTGGGGATTGTTCACCCTAGAAGGTTTCAGAAGGGAAAACTGGTGTTCCCCACTTGGTTCCTTCTCTTTTCTTTCTGCATTCTTGCACTCCCAAGTTCAGAAGCTGGCAGCCAGTTCCTCTCTTAGCTTCCTGTTTCAAGAAACATCTGGACAATTCTCTTAGACACCTGCTGTGACTTTTGGGCTTGTCCTTTGCATACACAGGAGCTGGAATCCATGATCTTTGTGGGTCCTTTCGAACTCAGGACATTCTGTGATTCTATGAATTTTCTCCCTATTGGGGTGAACAGCATGTCTGTAGTCCTCTCATATCATCTGGACTTGCTTCCACCAGCCATATAATTTCCTTTTTTTGCCTTAGCTCCAGAAGAAGGTCCCTGATTAGCCAAGCCAGCCTTCTGCCTCATCTACTTGACTTCCGACATTTTGCAATTGCCTGCTCCTGTGCTCTTAGGAGGTGGTACTTGAAAAGTGACCAGCACTGATACACCCTATCAACCTTGAAAGCTTTTTGCCAGGGGACCTCTTACATAGTAGTTCCCTGAGCAGCCTGAAGTCTACTCCTCATATACAGAGTCTATATGAGGAGGATTTGCTGGCAGTTTTCCTTCTGTCTCCAAAGATTATAAACTTGACTGCTTCATGGTCACTGTGACCAAGTCAGCCTCCCGTCACCACTTCATCCACAAGACTCTTTCTGTCAATAAGCAACAAATCAAGGAGGGCAACTTTCCTGGTCGTCTCTCTTAGTACCTGTACCAAGAAGTTATTATCCAGGTGTTTTACGAATTTTCTGGACGAGCTGCATGGTATTCCCAAGTTTAGGTGTCCCTCAGTTCTTTAAAGAATAATTAATCTGTGTCATCATCTGGGTTGAGTAATCCATAGCAGACTCCCACAACGACATCCACTTTATTTGTTTATCACTTAATCCTTACCCAACTGTGCCATCACCAACTGCAAGCTCCATGCATTCTAACCCCTCCATTACATATAACACCAACCTCCAGCCTTGTCTGCCCTGCTTATCCCTTCTGAAAAGCCTGTATCCATCTATCATGGCACACCAGTGACAGGACTCATCCCACCAGGTTTTGCTTATGCCAATGACGTTGTACGTGTGGGACTGAGCCAAGGCTGCTAGCTCCTCACACTGTGCATGTTAGTATAGAAACATTCCAAGTGTGGTTCGAGTTGCTTTACTTTTGGTATGCTTCTCACATCTCTGCCTTTTCAAAACTGAAATGTTTAGTATGTGCCAGTATAGAAGCCCTGGAAAGCAAAACAAAACAAAACAACAACAACAACAAAAACCAAACTCTATTTCCCTGTGTACAAAATATCAAAATAAAGTTAACCACCTAGCACTGGTATCTTGAAAATACACTCCCACATTGTCTCTTGCTGTTCTCCCACACTGTGCTACCTTACAATGCTCAGCAATTCAGTTTCCAATCACAGATATAAAATGCAGAACTATAAATGGCAATAGAACGATGAAGAACCCCCACTCCAAATCTCACACCGTGCCAGTATGCACTGGTTGATCCTAGCAAGGCATTAAGGACCCCATGTCCTAGACCAGTATGACATAGCCACTGGACATGCAGCCAAGAATAGACAGGATAATTTTTAATGGTCTCAGCCAATACAGCATAATCAAGACAAGTCTGACAAAGGGAAGGCTAGAGTTGTTTCATGTCTCCTTCTGTCTCTATTCCTTCTCAATATCCACACAACAGATCAGCTTTCACCACGCCTCAGGAGACAATGCTCCAAGGCAGGTCTCCTAAACCCTCCATGGGCAAAACTGCAGAGCAGGAGACCTAAGTATACAAATAGAGAAGTCCTATGTATGCAGTACTACACATGCTAATGAAATGCCACTTGCACATCCACAAGTGATGTGTGTCATATTAGACAAGATCACCCTACCTGGTGGCTTAATGGATGCTACCAACCACAAGCCTAGTCATGCTTTCACTCCCTATTGTGTCTCTGGATCCTCACCAGTGAATGTGCTGAGATGCTAAGAGGGATCTCTTCCCTTTAATCAACATACACACGAGCAGATGCAATTTTGTTCCATGGCATAAGTAGAACAACTAGAATTTCAAGTCCAGCATGATTTAATGCTGGAAGTTTGTAACATCTCCAGTAACATTGAAAAAAAAAAAAAAAAGTGCATGCTAATCTCCACTAGCAAAGAGAACAAGTTAACTCAAAAACCCCCTATGGCTTATTCAGAAAAGTAATCTGGAATATACTGAGGTTCAAGATGGCAGTAACCAGAAGCTTGGGCCCTAAGACATTTTTAAGCAGGAAAATAATACAATCTTGGAATAATACATCTCTCCCACACAGAGGGGTAGTGGAGTCTTCATCCTTAGAGGAGTGTAAAATAGACTAGCTATGACTTGCTTTGATGCTGGCAATAATCCTTCCTCCAGAAGCTTAAGGATGGACTAGAGACCTTCAGAGGTCACTTACTGCCAGCATTCCAATGATTCTGTGAAAACACAAATTAGAATTGAGAGCTTTATACAACTGCTAGATTATTCACACAATCCCATCCACTCTTATTTGCCTGGAAGTTTATCCCTTGCCTACATGTCACAGCACCATATCTAAATATTTCTCAGTCTTTTTTTCTAAAAATACTGACTTTGGTACCCACGTGCAGTCTGTTCTTTGAATGTTCCCTTCTGTTAGGCTGAAATTTCTTCTCCTTCCCTGAGTAGGAAGAACAACAAGGAGTAAGGATAAAGGGATAAACTCTCAGATAAGGTGAAAACTTAAAGCTGATACACTTAATGAAGTTTGTCATCAGGCACTGCAAGCAGATCTGACCTTTCCAAGTATAAGCTGTACATTGCTACACACTATTGCAGTTCTATATCATTAATCCAGAGCTCATAAATAACTTTAGGTAGATTCATATCTGATTATACACTAAATTTAATGCCAGAAATGGCTATCTGAACATTTGTTTTAGCCTATGGAATATCCCAGATGTTTACACTTAGCCACACAAAGACTAAAAGCTTGTGCTTGACAAAGTGTCTCTTCCAGAAAGACATTATTCTTGCAGAAATCAAGAGTCATTCAGTGTGGTCAATGATAGTCAGCATCAATGCTTTTTTGCTGTCTCTTAGAGAAAGGTGTTCTGTGAGTAGGATATCTCTGGTGTCATCAATGCAGCTCTGGGTTCTTGTTCTGTCTTTTTCTACTAGATCATGTTGCTTACATATATGTAGTATTTTTTCCTTCATTAGGTTTACAGTACTGATCTCAATATTTTCCTTCATAACAGAGATTTGACTCTTTAAAATCTTCTGCCTTGTGAGTTTTTTAGCATAAGGTTCTTCAAATCAAATGATCCTCTCCACTTTCTCCAGATTTTCAGCATCATTTTTGAAACATGGAGAACAAATCTGTTCCAAATTTCACTGTACTACTCCTACCTTGCAATCACTAGGTAAAGAAAGAGGATTGTGAAGTGCTTGAATTTACGAAAGAAGATTCTATTATATTGTTAGATGTACCTGAATTCTTCCCGGAGATACATCATCAGGAAGTAGCTCCTCAATTGTGGGCCTAGCCTTTATTCGTGTTGATCTCGCTAACAAAACAACTCAGAAACCTGTACAACTGTTCTGTCCCCATCAATATCTGTTATCTCACCAACCCCTTTAAATGGTCCAATGTTTCTTAGCTGCATAATTCAGGAACAATTGATTCATATTAGTTGTGGAAGTGGGACAGCATCACACCTTGAGCCAGTTGTGAGGAGGTGAATAGAACTGATACTTAAAATGGACAACAGAGGAAGATATACTTGTGTTGCACAGGTAACAGAAGGAGTTGTGCTAATGCTGCACAAGTAACCATGTTTCTGTATTACTCTGACCTTACTGGATCTTCCCTGAAAAAATCTGTGAAACTTTGTTTCCAGCTCTACTCTAGTCTGATTTGCCACCTCTCAAACCCTAATGGTGCAGAATCCACATAAGGAGACTGAAGTGTTCTAGCAAGACTAACACAACCATGTTGGATTTACTCCCTGTTACTCAGCAGTTTCCAGTCATGATTCTTCACTCCATATGCAAAAGAGCTGAAAAGGTCAGTCATTTCTGGGCAGTGTTGACAGGACTGAACTATAGCAAGGCACACTCACTAGATTTGCGCAGCTATTCTAGAGATTAAATGTGGTTCAGACAGCTGTCAGGCCTTTCAAAGGGATGCTGTTTCAGAGGAACAACATTAGCACAGTTCAGGCTCCTTCTCCATTTTATGAGAGGGAAGATATCCTCCCTACATCTACAAGGATCGTGAAGCATTTATCTTAAAAGGCAAGTTCAAAGTCAAGTCTCCACTTTCCTATGTTTCTGAAACACATTTGCAAAGTTATTCCTTTGTTCCTACAATACCAAGCCAGAAAAGAGCACATGTAGTCATTTGTCTGTTAGAAGAACTGATGCCTTCATGCAAGTTTGTTTACATATCCGACTTAATGGTTTTCTTGCTAAGAAAGAGAAACATATATTTCTCCATATTATTCTTGATTTTATTTTTGCCCTAAAATTCGGAAATCCTGCCTGAGTTCTCTCTCATAGCCAGTGTTTCACTTGAACTTTTCATTAGTAACTCTGGATTAACTGCTCGTGTTAATGACATAGCTTACATGCTTAGTATTTAGTGGTCCCTTGAGAATCTCTGTGCTCCTGAGCTGGTTCTGAGCTGGTTTAAGAGGTTTCTGCCCCTCACATCTGCCAAGAGTACTGTGTATGTAGTGCCTTCCTCAGTTCTGTTAGAACAGTGCAGGTTTACAAATAGACATATTGAGAATATTTAGGTTGAGGGATCATTTGACAGGACCAGGATAAGGAGACTGTACATAAGAAATAACACCTGCAGACTAAGGAGATAGAAACCCTAAAATTCTCACCCAGGTTGTGTCAGTACGAAGCAGAAAAGGACTCACTGCAATTACATCATCACAAGGGTTGACCATGCCTGCATGAGGCTGGGGTATCACCTGAAAGGCATCCCAAGCTGGGTACAGACAAGCTGTTATACTACATTGAGCACTATATAGGTTTATACTACCTGGAGGTGGTATGTCTGGAGCACTAGACTGGCTGGTTGGTGTGGCATCATGGTGAGGCAGCTAGCCTGCTCTTAGTTCCAGACAGAGCCTGTGGGCTCTGCACAGTGTTGTGTTGTGCAGCTACAGTCTATTAGTCCCCAGAAAACCTGACTGGAAGTGACAGCAACTGAAACTGCACAACAGCACCTCCACCTCTGTATGCATCATTCCTCCCTCAGTTACCCTGATCACTATTGTCTTAGCTGGTACTCCTGGGAGCTCCTGATTTGTATTCTTTGTCCTAGGCATTCATTTCCAACATAAGCAGTTAATCCCCTTAAGTCTAACACATGCAATGGTTCTTGTGTTCCTTGAGCTGCTAAACAGCCTTAGTGCTCTGCCATGTCCTGGTGCTTTCTGGCAGGCTGGCAGAGCACAGTCAGTGACATTAACATGATGGTCCCATTACACAGGGAAAAGGTTGTAGAGGCTGCTCTTGCAGAATGATCCTACTGTTCAGAAACCATGGCTGCATTTTCATCTCACCCAGCAAATCCTCTACCAGACCCCTTCCAAAACAACAGCTTGCTCACTTGCTTGGGTAGCAGCTCTCAGAAGACTGCGATGAGGGTTGGCAAGGACAGCTTTTTTGTTTGAGGATCCGTTTTGCTGCAGGGGAAGCTTTTGTTCCAATCAGGTCTGAAGGCAAGCTACAAGACAAATACCCCATTTCAAGGACTAGGTTGAGGCAATGGACAACTGCTTTGTTGGTGGGCAGAGCACTTGCATAGATAAGGATTGCATTGCCAACATTAAAGCTGCCAACACTTCTGGGTCTCTGGCATTAGAACAAGCTCCAAGGAGGGCAAACAACTTGTGTCGATCACCAATACTTGTGTTTACATGTTCAGAGGAAGGATCTGTCACCACTTAAGGGAAAGGCAGAACAAGTACCTCTGAGGCTGCTGACAAGCAGATGATCACAAGCTACACACATCCTGGTCATTTCTTAAAGCAAGCTCTCCCCACATGCTTAGAACTGCATGGCATTTAGCATGTGGCAAGAATTATTTAAAATAATGCCCAATAAAATAGACAGAGCACCTGAAATGGTACACAGAGCCAGGATTAAGTATTTGACAGTCCCATAATGTATGTGTGTTACACCTCTCTCCAGCTCATTGAGCAAAGTTAGTCTGCTCTTCAGCTCAGTTCCCCTCAAAAAATGAAAGAAGCCTACCCTGCTCTATCTGTGCCCTGTCAGTACCACCTATTTAAGCCTATAAAAGTATTGTAGAGAAGCTCTCTTGCAATGCCTTCACACTCCACAGCAGTGGCTGAGATGGGCTTCATCTGATCAAATGCATACACTTAGTCATCCAGGAATCCCTTTGAGGCATGTTTAGGATTATTCACTTCATCCTAAAGAATTCTTCCCTGAAACACCTGTTTCTCTCAATCAGCAAAGAAGGAAACCCAGGGTAGTGTCTCAAATCAGGGAAAATGAATCATATTCATTTTCCAGCTTTTCTAGTTCTCGGAGTGTGAAAGTGGCAAAGGTTCACATTTCACAGATACCTGAATGGTCATGAGGAGTAAGTTGCAGCCCAGTAGGTAAATGCCTGATGAGACAAAGAAAATTTTTCCATTGATTACAATTTAACAAAACAATCCACTTTCATGGCAAGGAGACACAAATGCTGCGTTTCCTCTCTGGAAAAAGAAGAGAGAAAAAGGAAAGGAGGAGGAGCCACCTGCCGCAAGACACTAAGAGTCCACGCCAAGTGGCATGGGCAAGATAACTCTCAGCCTTCAATCGCCCTGTGGCATGGATAAAATGTCCTGATCAAGCTCTGTCATGCTGATCTGAGAGATTTCATGTCACGATGTGGCAAATATAGGAAGTTCTCCTACAGCTCTGAAAACTTGGCTGTGATTTCTTACGAAAGATGTGACTTTTCACACAAAATCCTCCGCTGCCCCCCAGAAATGTCACTGCCAGAAAAGCACAGCTTGCTTCTAGGAGAATGACATGACTATGAAACAAACAGTTCACACTAAGGCAAGCCACAAATATCCTTGGACTGGCAGACAAGGAATATGATGTCAAATGGGGACAGGATGATGACAGACAAGATGAATGGCATCATCATGGTCTGGCACCATTAGTGCACGTTTGTGGTTCATTAAAAGGCACTACAGAGGGATGGAACAAAAGCACAACACTTTTCCTGGTGATTTAATCTCACTGTTGAATGAACAAGGGCATCTTCCAGATTCTCAGGCTTTTAATTATTTGCAAAAATATCAGAAGAGCAGCCTGACAATTGTGAGATGAGGGTTGGCTTCAAAGGATATTAGGAATAAGCACGGAGTCTCTCAGGAATGCAAAAAGGGGACTTGTAGAATCTAAACCACCAACATGGGCGAGACTTTCTAAACAAAAAGGGACAAAGGGGAAAGAAAGGATGTGGAGTAACATCTAAGGATAATATAGGCAAAGCTTGAAAGCAAAAATTGTACTTTATCATGTTTTAACCAGGATGCCACAGATCATTGTGGGCAAATCAAGATGGCTAAAACAGGAATAAGCACACAGGACTGGAAAGGACAGTGTCTGAGAGGAAAAGAAGTCAAGGAGTCTGATGCACTTGAACCAGGTACTAAATGACTAAATATCGTACAGGAAACTAAGTCTGGTAGCAAGTTTGTCTGAACAAATCTATGAAGGAAGTATTCCTTTCTCAGTGGCATCCAAAGCTTGGCTTTCTGAGCCCAGGAAACCAGAGGCTAAAAAGGTCTGGTAACTGCTTTCCATAAATACAGCAGGGAGGAAAGGGGAAGCAAATGGAGAAGAGGAAAGGATCCATTTAACCTAAAGCACAGCATTGGCAGAAGAACAAATAGGTACAGACTGTCCACAAATATACTTAGGCTGAAAATTAGAAGGTTTCTTGCCTTTAAAGTGATCAGGATCTTTTCCAAAGGCAAAAATAACATTCCTTTGAAAACAGACTTTCATGCTGAATTCTTTCAAGAGCTTATAAAGGAGATTTCTGTGATAGCAAGGGAGTTGACTAGTAAGCTGAAAGGTCTCTTGTTTCTAAAAGCAGCTGTCTAGATACACAGTAGTTATAAGAGGGTGGTTTACAAATATTTATTTTGCATGCTTAACTAGAAATCATTCAGCAGGCAATTATGCAAAACCCCACTGGTCCCTCCATTGACTTCAGAGAAATCAAGCTCTATTTGTGAATCTCCAACACTCCAATAGATACTTCAGCTCCCTGAGAGCAGAGGGAATGGTGAGAACACAAAAATGGTGACACAAAAAAATGGTGACACAAAAAAATGGTGACACAAAAATCAAGAAATTCATTTTTTCCCCCAAGACCATATGTAATAAGATAGAAAAAAGATCTGGCCTTCATAAGGATAAGGCTGAGGTGCTTAATGCTTTCTTTGCCTCAGTCTTTAATAAAAGTAACACCTGTACTGAGGGAAGCCAGCCCCCCAAGCCAAAAGAATGGGACCAAGAGCAAAATGTCCCCCCCAAAATTCACAAGGTGATGATCAGGGACCTACTCCTCCACATCAACGTCCAGAAATGTATGGGGCCAGATGGGATTCATCCTAGAATCCTGAGAGAGCTGGCAGGGGTGCTCACCAG